>JAJJWX010004238.1:0-535000 GCA_023529315.1 Papaver bracteatum
GTTGGGGTTTGTACATCTAATGCTGCATCGCATCAAAGATGATATCGGCACACGCGCTTGTGGCGCGCTTTACTGATAATATAAGAGCGCATTTTCTGAAATTAACGCCGTTGTTGATGTGAACGCGAGCACATAACCGGTGCAAACATTTTTATGAGATATCTCCTGATAAAGACATCTTCCTCGGTGGCGACGATAAGATTTCAGCATGAAGACGACCTGGGGATCGCGATAGTGTTTTTTGCCGAATTGTCAAGCACATCGCCGCACGCATACACTTCTCTTTGTTGAATGATGCTTTCACACGAATACGTTTCACGTTAACTGGGCGTTTAACATTGCCGCCAGTCGCGGACAGCACGCGCCGATCGAATGCCTACAAGCCTCACTGCGCCATGACAATCGCGGAGTGTTGCACCGAAGTGGTATCACCTGAACACGAGGATAGATTCACCTACCGAGGTGATTTTCGCCATTCATCGCCTGACGACACGACGCCGTGGGTAGCTGTGTGCCCCAGCCTCGCTGATTACTGCGTTAATCGGGCAGTTAGCGTGAACCGGTTATGAGTCGATACGTCGCGATCTCACACGTTTAAATGACAAAAGTCTTGCGCTGTAAAGACCAGATTTTCTCGACGGAGTCATTCACGCGCCATTCGCTGCTTCTTTCCTGATGGTCCCAGGGAATCCGGCTAGCATAAACGCATATGGTTTCCATATCCTCACCTAAATAAGTTGATTACACTGCCAACGTTTATAGAACTCTGAAAGCGTGTCTAACACTCACCCGCTACCAGACTAACTCTTATCATATTTACATAGTCACTGGTAGTCAGACTGGTCTTGCAGTGCATCAAGGAGTTATCGCTATCCTATTTATACAAAAGCAAGCTCAAAATCTCATATATTTATCAAATTACACGAGATGGTAAACTTGGATAAAATAAAAAAATCCAATAGTCCAAGGACAATAAATCTCTAATCAACTGTTGATTTCACAATTCATCTACAGAATATACCCTATGATATTTTTCACTATATAAATGTATTATAACGGGAATAGATATTTATATAATTGCAGAGAAAACTTTAAATGTGGAATCTCTCAGATTCTAACTAGATTGGAACAATATCAGATAGTTTCATGTGAGCCACTCAGCTTTCTTGCCATAAACCCACTTGTCAATCGTGAATATCATATCACTTCTGTAAATACTCTTACTTCACTCCTGTATTATGAATTTATTTCTTTTGAAGGATCTTCACACACCAAGGTTATGATCTTCAAGTCAAGATTTGAATTTCAGATTCCATAAATCTACTATAATAGATAACTAGTTCTGCACGTATACTTTCTCAAATCAGGTGAATATACCAATATTTTAATCCCGTATTTATATTCAAGAATACTCAGAATTATTGACAATTACAATTAATCATGGTGTTTTTAAACTATATTATTTTAACAGAACGATGACTAAGATAAATTAGATTTTTTATTCTAATTTATTTTATATATAATATTTAAATAATTAATTGAACTCAAAAGAGATACGAGCATAAAATGGCAAGATCGTATCGCCAACTACAAGAGAAAATCCCGAAATAGTCTCGCTAATCAATAGCAAACCTGTTTTATTGTATATAATCGAATTCTACCAAACCAACTAGTAGATACGGGGACTTTTTCCATTTTCTGCATGCATCCTTTATATATTTTAAATCAGTATTTGCAATCTAATACCTTAAAAATGTGAGTTATATTCGGCATTCGTCGCTAGATTCTTAAAAACCTCGTTTTTCCGCTCATAATTTTTCACCTTGATCGCTAGCTTAACATTACACACAAACTAAATGAATTACTATTTGAAAATCCCCGCAAATTCTCGTAATATTTCGGTTCAATTTAATAAGCTAACCAACGGCCAGACATATTACACTTCATATCAACATATTCACTCCTCAATAACTATTTCAATGACTGCACTAGTTCAAGAGTCCTTCATCAAGAAAATCTTATAAACATTCACGATGTCGTAAGATTTATTCTTTATTGATTTATTTTTAGTTCAGAACAATCGATTCGGTGACATCACTAAGTTTAGTATGGTACAGAAAATTACAACTTTGTCTAAATTCAAATTTGAAATGTTACAAAATTTCGTGATGGATAACTTTCGCGCATGATATACACGGAATAATGGGTCCCACACACTAATACTGACTAGAACGTACGGACAAATCAATATATTTTGAGAATCAACTAGATAAGAAAGATCAACAATAAAAGATTAAAAGATTTATATCACTATTCTCGACAACTTAGTCAACGTATTCCAAATGTTAAAGATATCAACTTGATGGTACCAAAGACAATATTCAGTGTCAATCAATTGTCAATAACAAAGTTGGATAGTAATCGCTTTTAAATAACGCGCAATCCGTATTATTTCAATTATAAAGATAAACACATAACATAAAAATAAATAACATTGTATACAATTTTGTTAATTTATGAAAGTCGCAGTTCCTTCAGATCTGTCCGAACATACACTATATTAAAGACGTTATATTTACCTAAAGTACTTTCGCCCGATCGTATTGAACCCCACCAATTGACAATCGAATCCAAAGGCAATTATTCCTACAACGATATTACGGCATTGATTCTCTTGTCGGCATCACTAATAACTAAGAGTTGTTATCGGCCTGTAAAGCCGGGGTCTTAATAAACCCAATAGTAATACACGCAAAGTCTATGATAATATACCAGTTCCTTATCTTGTTTGTTCCCGTTTTTTGATAAATAAGGTGAACAAGAATAATCGTATAAAAAAATATAATTGAGATTCTAAGAATAACTCATTCCAGAATCAATTCATAATAATTTATCGATATTTAAAAAAGATATTGTGGAATACAAACTATTTAATGAAGATGTTTGTGACTACTTTATACCTACCTATCTGAGATAGAAATTTTCATGCCAATTATTACAATTGTACTCGCATCACATGATCGGGATCACACAATCTTCACAGCGATGTAGAATGCTCGTTTTCATATCCCAATGAATTCTTGGGCCGCACTGCTTTAAAGCTAAAGAACTCAAAAGGTTAGAGAATGTAATTTAGTTTTTGTAAGACATCAATACAAGATGTGTGTGATAAATTTCAGCTTCTGAAGTTCTCTCTTATATAATTTCAAATGTTTGTTTGCAATCAATGTTACTTAGTATTTACTAATATTCACCGCTAATCAATTGACCAATATTTATCAACTGTTAGATCAAAACATAGTTGTTATACAAATAAATACACGCTTAAATTTAGAAATGCATCTGTACATTAGTTGGCCTACCATATATAACCAAATGGCTAAATATATGATAATCCTTTTATATCAACTATTATTTTCTTCACCATAGTTTCAAATGACTAAATGAAATGGTTAGAGAGTTGTTCATTCCTTAGATCTTTATAAATTATACAGTTATTATAATCACCCTGATTTAACCCGGCTTCCGAACTACACGCTTATGATTCCTTAGCTTGTGAGATGAGTTTACAAACATCGCTTTTTAGATTATAACCTAATATTCATGACTTCTTATCCGGAGTTCACAGTTCCACGTAAATTCTCAAGCTCAGAATCCGCGGATTCCGGGTTCGCTGACCGGCCATGCATTTTCTCGTTCTCTTTGACACAAAGTTCACAGTTCAAGGAATAAGATTCTCTATATTATTATTAGTAAGTTTCATAATAATAATATATTTCCATTGAAGAGATTAAAGCCTAAACTTCCTCATTTCATCATAAACATTCGAGACTGATATACACAAAAAAATGCATGAGCAATTCTCAAAAGTAATCAAACTTAACAAGTTTAAAGCTTTGCCAAAAATAATTTCTATGATATAAATATCAATTCGTGTATAATCTTATTATATAACATTTACTTTTGCCAAGATAGAGATGGGAAAGTGCATACTTCTTGAGTTTTATGATGTTTCAAAAGCTTTTGAAGATCCACAGTTCCTTCTCGTGTAGTCCTCGCCTTGTATGATGATATTCATGGAGTTTTGAGTTTCAACTACACTTCTATCCTAGCCCATAGTAGACTAGAATCAAGACTTATAGTCTTGATCACAATATTGATTAAACATGTTAGATATAACGCATGCGCGAAGTTTTAATCGGCACGAAATTTTTGTTATCTCCTTTTTTCGCTTATCAATACATATAGAATACAAAAAATATATAAATAAATCTCAGATACTCCACATGTCTCCAACATTACTCAAATCTTCGCCAACTCTTATTCAATGACCCAAAATGTAAGTTTAAGACATCAGCAGTTGAAAAATCCAACAGCAAAAAAAGATTTTCAATCATCAAGTATACAATTACATAATCTCACACATTTATATGATATAATAATTTCTGAAGGGTATATAACTATACACTCCTGTTAAAATTGCAAAAATCAATAGTTCTCGGATTTATGAATAAATAATTTTCTATTAATAAATTTTACTTTGATTATATGACTAAATGAGTTACAACTTCTTCTTACAAGATAATTTTCTAACACTCACTAAAATAATTCAAACTCCCTACATTTGAACCTCCGCTATAAATATATTACTGCATATGAATTGCGGGGCACGCGCATACCGCCTCATTTCATCCGCCGCAGCCCTCATTTCTCGCGCTACTTATCATATATTATTTATATCTCTTCCTTTATTTTATTATTTACTCGCGGAACTAGTTATCTTATGATATTACACTTACATATTATGTCAATTTACGGTTAAATTGTCGTCATGAGACTCAAATTTATAGTTGGTTACCACCCATTGCCCGAATGTTTTCTTTACTTTTCCTTGTCTTTCTATTTTTACTTCTTCGCACCGTTTCACTGCCATTACTGCACGAGTTTTTGAATTATCGTCCTCATAGTATATTCCTTTGATTTATTCTTGATCATCTTTTTCATTCTTCTTCGTTTTAAATTTTTCCTTTTCTATCACTAAGTTAATAAAATTGATTTAATAATAATAATCTGTCGATAGAGACCTTATATCCGAGACCGAAGGTTTATGATAATAAATCTTCTCCTTAATAATCGCATCCACGAGTGTCACCCCGCAATTCTCTATGATGCTAGCTTTCCTTACTTCTATGAAATATCTTCCACCACCTTGTTCTTAAAGATTACTGATCAGACGTTGATTACCTCACCTTCTCAGTTGAATCAAATGCGCTTGTGCCCAGACTGTTGATCTTAGGAAACCGGATCTGAAAATATATAACATTAGTCGCGACTACAATGGAATTTCTTCAAAATCATTACTGATCGCTTTCAGTTGGTACATATCAAAATTTCATCTAAAAGCATCGCATATTTCATGCACGCATATTGATTATGCCAGAAATAATGGTCACACTGCCCGACGATGACTGGTATAGTTCCCACATTATCGTTCTGCATTGAGGTAGTTTCAACGCGAACGCTATTACACCTGCTAATTATCTCTTATAGCCACTTTACTAAATGAGGTAAGAAACACTCCAGAGTTTCTAAACAGTTGCTCGCTTTATCCTTATTCAATTTTGAGACGTCGCGAGTGAAAATTTCCAAGAAGATACAAAGAGCCTCTCATTTAAATTAAGTTTCTCGCAGAATGGGAGATTATTCTTCTAAAAGAAAAGAAAATCAAGATACACAGAAGATAAAAAGATTATCTAATGTATTCTTCTACGAAGATCGAGGAGGCAGAAGATGATAAATTTCCTATAGACTTTAGTTCACATCTCATATCTTCAATAAAAATATATGAAGATATTTGACGATGAAGGTGTAAATGGAAGATTATAGACCAAAACTTTGCCTGTTATTGTTATCTCTGAAGTTTCCTCCATTCTTTCCGGATTAGAAATTTACGCTTTATGTTTCGTAAAATTCTCCTGTCGCAATGATAACGCAACTCACGAATTTTCAAGCTTTAATTGATTATTCTCCTCAAGAAGATAAGAATTATCAATTGCGATGCTCGCAGATTGTGAATTATCTTCGTGACGGGATATTAATTCTGCATTATCAATATTTAAATCTTCTCTTCTCTGACGGATATTTGAATTTTCAACCTCTAACTTCCTACAACGATTCAAAGTTTTCTTCTCAGCAATAGAATGGCGTCTTTCCCAATCAGAAGCAGCTGCACAACTAACTCTTCCAACCTAAACAAGAAAAAGGGGTTAGAAATCAACAAAATAAGGGAAATAAACAAGGAATAGAGAAGAAACTTACCATGCTACCTAAAGCATATAATGAAGCAGGAGAGACGAATCTTGAAATTCCTTTGAGGGAGTTATTATCAATTACAGTAGGAACTTTACAAGCCTTCGCAATAAGTTTGCGAGCATTCGCTGTAGGAGAATTTCCTAATCCACGAGAAGAATGGAGGAAAGCCTCAGAGATGCTAACCATTGCTGAGGCAAAAGTTTTTGGGATACTATAATCTTCATTTCCACCTTCATCAAAATCATTATCATTATCTCCTTTGTCAGAAAGGGTATCGGAATTAGAACTAAAGTCCTTCTCAGGAAATTTATCATCTTCATCACCAAGATCTTCCTCAATGTTCTCATTAGAAGAAATTACATTGGAATGAGATTTGGTTGAGAGTATCTTCTTTTTCCTCCTCTCGTAAACAACATCTTGAAGTTTTCTTTTTTCCTTTTCAAGAGCATCATCTTGACTACCGAAGCTTGGGTAACCTTCAGAATGAAGAGTTTGTTGTCTTGCAAGTAAGCCTTTTAGAAGAAGTAGAACTCTTATTTTCACTCACAAAGAATCTCAGGAAGAAGTGGAACCTGTAAATTCAAATAAGGATAAGAAACAGAGGCAACAATATATTGTTTAGAAAAATACAAGAGTGTTTCTTACCTCATTTGAAATTAAAGGGTAACAAAAATATAAGGAGATGGAAGTACATACATTTCTAAAAATCCAAGGTTGATAATAGCGGTTACGAAGGTTCGCAGGAAGTTCTACTATCCCAGAAATATAAGAACCTGATAATATTAAAGGGTACTTATACCAATCTTCATCATTAGAATGACGAGGTGTGTTATTATTTCCTGAAGCATAATCAATATCGTGCATGAGAAGATCATCTGCTGCGATATTAGCTTTACGATGAAGACGAACACCCCAACGATTATCTTCTTTTCTCGCAGGAATTAGTGTGTAATTTTTGAAGAAAACCTCAACTGTATAATTCGCAGCAACAATTTATATATTTTCAAATCCAGGTTTCCTAAGATCAACTGAATACAAAGATTTCCTAAAAGCGGCACGATTTGCAAATTCAACTAAGAGGTGAATACAATCACCAGTCAATTGGTAAATGGCACAAGAAAAATTGGGGTGGGAAATAATTTCATAGAATTAAGGAAAGCTAACATCATAAAGAGGAAGAGGAAGACCTGCGAGGATTTGACCTCGTGAGATTAAAATTTTCTGATCATCCCAAACATAGTTGGTAAAGAGCTTCACACAGAGAGAAGATTTATTATCATAACCTTCAATCTCAGATAGAATAAGGTCTCTATCAGCAAGTTCCGCATTAATTTGTTCAATAGTTTTCTTCTTTGGTGCCATTGAATATAAGAGGGAAAATAGAAAGGAAAAAAGATTGCAGAGGCAGAAGAGGTGAAGAAGATGAATAAGAGAATAAAAAGCAAAAACAAAGGATAATATTTATAAGAGAGTTTGATGAAGATAAAAACTCATTAATACGAGTAAGCGTGAACGGTTGAAAAGAACGGTTACGAAGAAACGTGTCAGAAAGATAAGGGAAAAGTAAAAAGACGTATTGCGAACTTGATGGGTGGTAATAACTACACTAAATTTACGAGAATAGGGATTCTCATGACATTTCTTCTTCGTAGAATTGACATGAGAAGAGGCAAGATGTAAGTACTGAATATCGCAAGATAATAGTTCACGAGTATCGTAATAAATAAAGGAGAAAAGAGTTATAAAATAATACTATGATAGAAGTAGCGCAGAGAAATATGAAGTTTTGCGAGGATGAAGTAATTTTGCGAGTATGAATTGCGATACTTCGCAATTCATATACAGCTGTATAAGTTTTACTATAAATAGGAGTTCAAATGTAAAATTTGAGAGGTTGTTTTAGTGAGTGTTAGAAAATATCTTAGGAAAGAGAATAGAGAAAGTTGTAACTTCCATTTAGATACTTCTTTGTAATCAATTGAGAACATTAATAAGAAAATTGTTATTCATCATCAAGAACTTCTTGAGTTTTTACTAATTCTACTGAGGGTGTAGTTGTAGGTTATTCTGCAACTACAGGGGGGTGACATATCACCATAGTATTATTGTTGAAGTTGTGATGCAATTGGACTTTGATGCTGTGTAATGATACTATGAAATTGTATAACAATGATTGAGAAATCTTTTTTTCTTGTTGTTATACTATGGATTTTCAACAACGATGATGCTAAACTTACAACCTTTGGGATCATTGGAGTACTTGGAGTTGACGAAGATTTCGAGTAATGTTGAAGATTAGACATGTGGAATAGGATCTACAAAGTTTATTTATATATTTTTTGTATTCCATATGTATTGATAGTTTTGTCACTCAAACTGAAAAAAAAGGGAGATTATTAGAGCATTGCTCGGTTAAACTCGCATGCGTTGCTATCTCAAGCATGTTTGTCAATGTTAGTGATCAAGACTATAAGTCTTGATTTCTAGTCTACTATAGCTAAGGTCTCGGACTAGGATAGAAAGTGTAGTTGAGCTCAAGAACTCCATGAATATCATCATACAAGACGAAGGACTACTCAAGGAACTGGTGGATCTTCTTTGACTAAAAGGTATGTGGAGACTTGAACTTATCTATCACTCAAAAGTCTATCTACTCTATCTCCTATCTTGAGACAAAAGTCGTATTACTATATAGACTAAGATTATACACAATTGATATTTCGAGCCGAGTATATCTCGCCTATCTATTTATAGAAATATTTTTTGGTAAAGCTTTCGCTTTAGCCAAGTTCATCTTTACCTAGTGACGAAAGTCATGTTAAGTTTCAATTACTTTGAAAATTGCTCATACGATTTTTTTTTGTGAATATCAACTATAAAACGTCCTCTGAGAATGTTTCAATGATTGAAATGAGAGTTTAGACAATATAACCAATGGAGGATATAAGTATTGTTGTGGAAACACATATGTGTATAAGTCCTTATTCCTTGAACCAAAGTTTGCGAACTTTGTTGATCAAGAGAACCAGAGAAATGAATGAGCTTCAGTCCGCGAACCCAGTCCACGAAGTAGCAAAGTTCTCAAACCCGAGAATTTCTGATGGAGTTTGTGAACTCCATCCGGGAAGTTAAGTCCGCGAACTTGAGTAGGTTATGTCTAAAAACGATGTTTGTAAACTCATCTCTATAAACTAAGGAATCCTTTTGCAAACCGTGGCTATATAGTTCATGAACCGATTAAATCAAATCGTTTTTTCTTCAATTATGTCTTGTATAGTACATAAAGATCTAAGAAATTGAACAACTCTCTAACCATTTCATTTGAGTCATTTGAACTAGTTATGGTGAAGAAGAATATGGTTGATATAAAAGTTATCATATGGCTAAACATTTGGTTATGTATGTTAAACCAACTAATGTACAAGTTTGGGTACGGTTTTCACAAGCCTACAAACGTGTATTACATTTGTGTATAACAAGCTATGTTTTCGATCTAACAGTTGATAAATATTAGCTTGGATCTAATTAGGTTTTTATCTAACGGTGAATATTGAATGCTTTGTTACTAAGCTAACATTGATTGCAAACCCTGATTTGAAAGACTATATAAGGGAGAACTCTAGAAACTGGGAAACCTTATCCCCACACATACTGTGTGATACTAGTTGTGCTAAGCTAAATTCGATTCTCCTTTAACCTTTGGTTTCTTCTTTTAAAGCAGGTTAACGACTTAAAGAATTCATTGGGATTGTGAAGCCAGACCGATTCTACTTTTATCATAGTTGTGTGATCTGATCATGTTGTTTCTATTGTACGAGTACAATTGTAATAATTGGCATGAGATTTCTATCTCCGATAGGCAAGATATAAAAGTAGTCACAAACATCTTCGTCTCATCGTTTGTGATTCCACAATATCTTTTTTCGCTGCGTCGATTAAGACTATTATGAGGTGATTCATAAAGATGAGTTATTCTTCGGGAATATAAGTCTTTTTTTATCAATTATTCTTGTTCACCTTGATTTATCAAAAGACGGAACAAAACTCGTAGGTATATTCGTGGGAGACGAATTTATCTATTATCATAGACTTTTCTGTGTGATACATATTGGTTTATTAAAGTCTTCGACTTTGGGTCGTAGCAACTCTTAGTTGTGGGTGAGATCAGCTAAGGGAATCAAGTACGTAGTATCCTGCTAGGATCATAGGCATAGGAGCATAATTGTACCTTGGATCAGTGTGAGATTGATTGGGGTTCAACTACAGTCCAGACCGAAGTTAGCTTGGAGTAGGCTAGTGTCTATAGCGTCTTAATATAGTGTATGTTCCATCTGGACTAGGTCCTGGGGTTTTTCTGCATTTGCGGTTTCCTCGTTAACAAAATTCTAGTATCTGTGTTATTTTATTTTCCGCATTATATTGTTTATCTTTATAATTGAAATAATACAGGTTGCGCGTTGTTTAATCAATTAGAATATCCAACCTTTTGGTTGTTGATTTAAATTGATTGACACTTGGATATTGGTCTTTGGTACCATCCAAGTTGATATCTCTTGTATTTAGATTGAGACTCGCAGTTTGCTTGACTAAGATTTAAATCGAGAGATAGTGATATAAGCTCTTTGATATACTTTTTATTGATTGAGTCTTACTATCTAGTTGATTCTCATAAAAGTATATTGGAGTTTGTCCATACATATTTCTAATCGAAATATTGGGTGTGGTTGTTAGACCCCCGTTGTTTCACATGTACCCGTATACGTACCCACGAAAGTTGTCCATCTGAAAATTTCTGCTGGCCTTTCAAACCCAATTTAGGTAAAGCTAGAGTACATGTACCCGTACGCGTACCTAAGCTAGTGATGTCTCAAATCGGTTGTTCATGAACTTAAAAAAATAAATCAATAAGGAATGCAATCTTTGCAAACCGTGGCTATATTGCTCATGAATTGATTCAAGTAATTAAAACCAATTTTGCTTCAATTGTGTCTTGTAGAGTTACATAAGATTTTCTTGCAATTGAAGAACTCTTGAACTAGTTCTTATGAGTCATTTGAAATAGTTATTAGAAAGATGAATATGGTTGATATGAAAGTGCTCATATGTCTAACCATTGGTTAACTATTCGTGAACCAACCAAATGTACACAATTTTGTATGGTTACTCAAACCTAAATGAAATACATTTCATTTGTGTGTGTGGCAAGCTAACTTTCGATCTAACGGTTGAAAGATATGAGCTTGGATAAAGCAGGTTTTTCATCTAACGGTGAATATTGAATGCTCTGTTACCAAGGTAACTTAGATTGCAAACCCTGATTTGAAAACTATATAAAGGATACGTCTAGAAAATGGAAAAATTAATCCCCACGCCTCCTATGTGATACTAGTTGGTTTGGTAGAGTCGATTCTCCTTTAATCGTAGGTTTATTCTCGAGACCTTGTCGATTAACGACTTAAAGACTTCACTGGGATTGTGAAGCTAGACGAAACTACTTCTCTTGTAGTTGAGCATTCTGATCTTGCCATTTTATATCGTACGAGTTCAATTGAATAATTGGCTTGATATTATATCTCCGATAGGGCAAGATAAAAAGAAATCACAAACATCTTCGTCTCATCGTTTGTGATTCCGTAATATCTAGTTTCGCTACCATACGATTTAGATTATTGTGAGGTGATCAATAATTCTAGGCTATTCTTCGGGAATATAAGTCTGGGTTATTGATTGGTTCATGTTCACCTTGATTTTATCAAAAGGCGGAACAAAACTCATAGATTTATCTGTGGGAGACATAGTTATCTATTATCGTAGACTTTTCTATGCGATACAGATTTTTTTATTCAAGTCTTCGACTTTGGGTCATAGCAACTCTTGGTTGTTGGTGAGATCCGCTAAGGGAATAAAGTGCATAGTATCCTGCTGGGATCAGAGATGTAAGGAGATCAACTGTACCTTGAATTAGTGTGATATTGATTAAGGTTCAACTACAGTTCAGACCGAAGTTAGTTTGTAGTAAGCTAGTGTCTGTAGAGGCTTAATACAGTGTGGTGTTCAATCTGGACTAGGTCCTGGGGATTTTCTGCATTTGCGGTTTTCTCGTTAACAAAATCTCTGGTGTCTGTGTTATCTCTATTCCACATTATATTTTGTTATATAATTGAAATATCATAGGTTGTGCATTGTATTGATGAATTGTGAAATCCAACCTTTGGTTGTTGATTAGAAATTTATTGATCCTTGGATATTGGTTTTTGATACCATCCAAGTTTATATCTCGTGTATTTGATAAATACTCGCAGATTTTTATTTGCTTGCGTATAGATCAAATCGAGAGATAGATATATTAACTCCTTGATATACTTTTTTCTAAGATTGAGTCTGACTGTCTAGTTGATTCTCTTAAAAGTATATTAGAGTTAGTCCATACAGATTGCTAATCAAAATATTGGGTGAGGTTGTTAGACCCCTGCTTTTTCAAGTTCTACTCGGCAAAAAGAAAGGTTACAACTATAGACTTGAGCAAATGTAATCAACGCTAAGGTGAGGATATAGGAAAATATATCGCCTGGTTTCGCCTTCTTATTCTGGATTTCCACAAGGACATCAAGGAAGAAGCGCTAGTGGAAATCTGTGTGTGCGGAATGACTCCATCCTTCAAGAAAATCCTGGTTAACTTTTGCTTCCCGACTTTCGTCGAGCTATATGAAACGGCGGTGAGGATCGCCGGCTGTGTCGAGGAGCATAACTCGGACTACGCCTAGCGTAACACAGTTAACACCGCTCAATCACACCCAGGAACTTCTGTGCTAGCAATAATCGAGTAGGCTGGAGCACACAAGCGCTCCCCCACCCTTACCTGGCAGCAATGAACAAATCGTAGGTCTATTGGAGCAATGGATAGCAAGCAAAGAAATCCTACTACCTCCAACAAAGATGAATCCTATCACTCTCGACATAAATGATTCCAGGTATTGCCACTTCCACCAAAGGATACAACACTCCACGGTTGATTGCTATAACCTCCGAAATGAGAAAACCCGAGGATAGTAAGGCGATTCAAGATCACGTTATGATGCTCTCCCACGACCCAAGCGGAGATGTTTCTAGGCCTTGGGATGACAATGAGGAAGAGGCATGTGAACTCGATATGGAAAACATGGTGTTTACAAATAAAGAAGGCGTGGCTAGTAAGTTATCTCAGACAGTATTAGCCCAACAATTCTTTGATTCCCTCGGCTTTAGCGAAAACTCGATCACAGAAGCGTCCAAGGTCATAGTAGCTATTGTGGCAGGAAATCCTTATGATCCCTTCCCTAAAGAGGCGATCGTGTTTACATACGAGGACATATGCTACCCCGGGTAACACCTCAGACCCATGTACTTAACGGTTCACATCAACAAGCAGCCGTTGAAGAGGGCTTTCATGGACGGAGGCGCGTCTCTGAACCTAATCCCCATGCACACACTAGACATAATAGGAGTACCGCGGTCTGCAATCAGGACGCGAAGTACAGTGGTACAAGGGTTTGGAGGTGACACTCAAACAACCATCGGAATTGTCAGCCTAGTCCTAAGAGTCGGCCCCATCCGAGCACTTACATCATTCTACGTGCTGGAGGATGATACCATGTTTCATGTACTACTAGAAAGGGGATGGATACTCAATCACAAGGTGGTGGCATCGACATACCATAAATGCGTCAAGCCTAATATAGGGGGAAGACAGTATCAGATCTCGGCCATGCGAAACCCCTTCGAGCCAGAGGAAGCATACATGACGGACGCAGTCTTCTACAATGAACCAAAAGACATGGAATACCTGAAGTACAACTTACCCACTCCCTAAATGGGAAGAGGAAGAAAAAGAAAAGCCGACTAAGTCCATATTTAACCCGTCGAGGATGACGTTCCCCGCTGAGAGGAAAAGGAAGCAAGAGGAGCAGCCCTGATTTCAGCGCTTCTTTAAACTGGATGAAGGGCATATGTATCGCTTATAGCAATTAGATGAGGTACCCGCGGAAATACAAGATTATGCCAACGAGTCAACGAGCGAAGTGGAGACTCCCTCTGAGGAATCCGTGCATATCCTAGCTGAGGTACATTATAACAAAATTGGTGATGAGGAACTACGGGATCAACTCATGGACACGCCCCCAAAAGTTGCAGAAGAACAAACACCAAAAGACCACACTATGGATGGTATGGATGAAATTAACATAGGGACACTAGAGGACAATCGTCCCATCATGATAAGCAAGAACTTGGGCAAAGAAGAGAGAGAAGCATTGATAGCTCTACTCAAGGATTACAAGGATGTCTTCGCTTTCGATTATGATAAGATGATGGGTCTAGACATCAGTTTGGTGGCTCATAATCTTGGAGTTTCTCCTGAGTTCAAGCCGGTAAAGCAAAGGAGAACATAGTTCCCTAGATCCACGTCTCTTGTGATCAAGGAAGAAGTAAAATGCCTGCTAAAGGACAAGTTTATCAAGCCTATCCAACACCCGTCATGATTGCAAAACATCGTACCCGTAGTAAAAAATAATGGGAAGATCAGGTGTTGTGTGGACTATAGGGACCTAAATCGGGCATGCCCAGAAGATGATTTCCTGCTTCCAAATATCGACATGACTTTGGACGCTATAGGAGGTAAGAGACGATTCTCCTTCATGGATGGATTCAAAGGATATAACCAAATAAAGATGGATCCGTAAGATTCCAAGAAGGCCGCTTTTCAAACCCTGTATGGAAATTTCTACTATGTAGTGATGACTTTCGGCTTAAAGAATTCCGGTGCTACGTATCAGCGCGCCTTGACTTCCATATTTTATGACTTGCTACACCAAATGTAGAGGTATATGGAGACAACATTGTGGTCAAGACACAATAGGCTGAGGATCACACCGCTCACTTGAAAACGGCCTTTGATAGATGCACGAAGTTCAAACTCAAAATGAATCCCCTCAAATGCGCCTTCGGTGTAACATCAGGAAAGTTCCTGGGCTTTGTGATAAGCACTGAAGGGATTCAGGTAGATCCCAACAAAGTTAAGGAAATCACAACCCTGTCTCCACCGGTGAACGCAAAAGAACTGCAATCCTTCATAGGAAGGATATCATACATACGGCGATTCGTACCTGTCCTAGCGCAACTGATGACCGCGTTTCTCCCATTACTTAAGAAAGATGTAGCTTTCGTATGGGGGAAGCACAATGCACCGCTTGATAGACGTATTTATGTGTCTATTTTGATCTCAATTATATGTATTGTTAGTGCTCGATTTTGTAGTTATTTGATTATTTTATGTTTTTGTAGGTGTTTGTGGAGAAATAAACTATTATGGAGAAATTGGCTCGGAAAGTGACATTTGAACCTTCCCCAGAAAAGTTATATTAATACCACAAAAGAATTTCTAAAGGTACCCCAACAGTGGATAAAGGGTAACCAAATTACTAAGGGGCGACCACCTTCTATTTGCACCCCACGGCTATTGACACCCCATATTCTCGGATTAACAAATTTTGGCGGGAAAACACCATTTAAAAATAGTTTCAGCTGCGTAATTTTCTGTAACAAATTTAAGCGAGATTTTATGGGAGTTTTTGTTGGACTTGGACTTGGAATGGCCTGTTACAGAGAAACAGGCTTGGTAGGTATTCAAATTCGAAAAAAGAGGGACCTTACACGAAGATTTCTTAAAACAGAGAAGAAGAAAAGTATTGAAATTATTTCTTTGGTTGATTATGGGAAGTACGTGCGGAATGGAGATAAGATAATCTGATCATGTCCAATAAGCAAGATAGGGAAGATGGATGACGTGTTTGGAACTAAAAGAAAGGAACAAATTATGTTATATTCGGTGATTATCTAAAATAGGGAAGAAAAGGGTATACCTCGGGTTTATTCTTGGAAAAGTATGAGAGAATATCTTTTCTGGTGGATTCGTCACTATCTTTAGAAGATTTTCTGTTAAACATGGAGAGTTCAACAAACTGGACGCATAAGAGAAGAGAAAAAATGAGAAAATATTTCCGAGACTTGTGGCCGAAGATATGGAAGGATTGATTCGCAAGATATTGGACATATGGTGTATATAAGAGGCGTTCAAGTCATAGGCATGGGAGTCGAGAGTTTGGGGGAACCAACATAGGGCTCTGGTACGAAGAAATCACGCTGCATAGAGTTTCAACAGCAAGAGGAAGAAGATAAAGCTGAAGAACATTTGACGATCAAAGTCAGTCGCGGAGAAGTGTAGTTTATCTACAGCAACAGAAACTGTCGTTTCTTGGCAGTCTTATTTCTTCTGTATCTTTTGTAACAGTCAACCTGCAACGCCTATAAACGTTGCAGTTGATATGTTTTATTGATTTTCTTTGTAGTTTCATCTTTAATACACCTTTGAGCAATGAATTCATATTTTGAGCATGTTTGCACCATGAAGAGCTAAACCCCAACACTGGGACGACGGAGGAAGTTGTATTTCATCCATGTTAATTTAGTTAATTCCTTATTTACTTTTTGCACTGATTTTAATTAAATTAAGATTTCGATTAATTACTTGTAACTTTGTTTGATGGAGCATGCTTAGTCTTAGGGATTCTTGATGCGCCATGCTTATGATCTACAAGTAATATTTTATGGAATCTACTTTGGCAAAGAATAGAGTTAATATTTGTTTTGTTTTGATCTATAATCGCCTAGGATTAATTTCTGAACCACTTGAATATGAAAAAAACAGTGAAATCCTAAGTCCCAGTATCTCTCAACTTTGTTAAAATCTTTTCTTTGTTTTTAGTATTTTTGTTTATTACATCTGAAATCAAATATCTACAAGTCTGAGAATCGAACCCTTGTTTACCATTGTAAAAACTACATCAATTTTTGGCGCCGCCGACGCGGACTTGTTTTTAGGTTAGGTTTTAGATTAATTTTTTTAGGTTTATTTTTATTTTATTTTGTTTCTTTTGTTAGATTTTACTTTGGGTATTTTTGTTTTTGGTGTGCAGGTTTTGCGGGAATCTAAAGGTGGAAAGTTAGACTTGCCTAAAAGAGCTTAAAATTCCAAACTTTTAATATTATTTTTTTAGATTTTATTTAATTTTGTTAGTTTTTACTTTTGGAACTTTTATATTTTGTTTGCTTGTTTGTATATATTTTATTTTTATATAAAAAAAACACAAAAGCACACGTGCACTTCATATTGCATCGCCTGGCACCGATTAGTAGGAAAACACATGGTTGAGTACGGTGAACCCTTTGGGCGTTATCATCCGAAACACCACAAGCCTTAGCCTCGTACCTTTGACCAGTCTCTGACTGTAGGTATATTTTGCTAAAGGTAACCCAAGCCTACCCAAAAAAAGTGAACCCCATCATTTGCATTTGCACGTGCACATAAAAATGTTGATTTGGTATTATAATAGACAGTACAGTGAATACCCGACTGATTTTCAAAACATACATTGTCCTTGTTATGACCATAGTGTGAATAGTGGTTGGGAACGCCCTTTTGAAGAATTTGGGTCAAACCATGGTGAGCCCAATTACTATCAACATGCATACCAGTCATACGAGCAAGATTCTTATATTTCTCCTCAACTAGAAGAGGCACGTAAGATACTTGAGTCAACACGTAAGTTACTGAAGTCGACATATAAGTCAGCTGAGACAAATGAAAGAATTTTAACAAGTGAATCTTCTTTAGAAGATATCCACAAGAGGTTAAGTAAAAACTTATATCCAACATTAAGAGTTCTTTCTTCAGAACAGACACTTGAGAGGATAGCTAAGTCAACACGTAGACTTGAGTTAGAGGCACAAGAAAGAATTGCTCGAAATAATCTTAATTTCCAATACAGTGTTTCCAATAATACCTTTGAAAATGAGGATAGTTATTTGCATAATCAAGATGATGAGGATAAAATTGGTAACACTACTTGTTTAGATGAGGTTCAGCCATTTTCATATTATTATAATGATGATTATGATGAGGATAGTGTTGATGAATAATTTGAAATAAGTAGGCATAGTGATCAGGAATTTGTTACTCCAATTGAGATTAATAATAATAATGTTTCTAGTTCAAATCAAAATAATTTTAATAATTATTCTGCTATTCAAAAGGACGAGGATTTGACTAGAGATACCACCGTTTTAGACGATGTAGTATTCCCTTTTGATTACGAAGCCAATGATGGTTTAGAGGAACGAGTATATTTTGAGTCTAGCGATTTAGAAACAATAGACTTAGAAGAAAAAAATGAACTCGTCGAGATGAGTGAGGATGTACCTGACTTAGAAGAATCAATTGAACATTTTCAGGAATTAGATGACCTTGAAATTAGGGAAGTTGTGACTAGTATTTCTAGAGACACTGAAAACTCTAAGTTTAGGGGTGATTATCATTCTCCATGTGCTTTAACTCTTAGAAAGGTCCCTCACTTGGGACTTGACATATGTGCCTCAACCATTTTAAAAGATTATCTTCATACACGTTTTCCCAAACCTAGTGATGTCCATAAAGAAGTTCAGTTGTTATAAACCCATCCTCTGGTTGATATGGTTTATCCATGTGGTTTATCCAGGCTATGATACCCAGATTGACTTTTTTTTCCCACCAAATATTTTTCTACCAGTTGTGGGAATGTTTGAATCCCAAATGTGTCAGTTATTAAGTTCTAAGACTAAACCTAATTATTTTAGGAAAATAGAAATGACACATTTGATTGAGAATGACCATCACTCTCATTGTGTTCAACTATGTGAGTCAAAACTGATTGACTTAGAGGATCCTCAATTATTCAGGTTATTATTATGTGCTTCTATTTTTTTCCAGACCTTAGGACCTGATCTTTAGGATCTTACTTATGAGGAAGGGCAACTCATGAAAATATTTTATTTAGACCCCTTTATTGAACCTGAACCTGAACCACAACTAGATGTAGTTGTCTTAAACAGGAAACTAGGCAAAGGTGTGTTATGTTTATTCTTGGTTTGTTGTAGTTTCTTTTTATCTGTGTTAGCACTTTTTTATGCAGATGATCCACAATTGTTTTGGTTATTTCTTTATGATATGAGGTGATTAATCCTTTCTTAGTTTGGCTGAAGACGTTAAACTTAGAACTTCTTGGGAGGTAACCCAATATTCATGCGACACAGTAATATCATTCCTTAACTCTTTTGCTTCAAATGGTAATAGTTTCTCATTGTTCATGTTTTTAACTTTATCTTCAGAACATTGAGGACAATGTTAGATTTAAGTTTTGGGGTATGGGAGAAACTTTTTAGTTGCATTATTAAACTCCAGAGCCTAGAAATTTATGCCTATTAAGGATGGCACTAACCAATCTAAGTGGATGGAAGCATCTTGGTTGTAGGTGTTGAGGAACCAATCTAATTAGATGGAGACATCTCTATTCATAAAAGCACAGAGCTCAGGTGTTAGAAATAACATGGTAGTTTTGCCATATCTCGTTGAGTCCTTTTCACTTCTGTTTTTATTTTGTTTTCTTTTTTAAAATATGTTTCTCTAAGTGATTAGGTGGGGCTCACGATTCAAGTTGTTACCACTGCTAGGGTGAAATAGAGTGACTGAGCGCACACAAAAAAAAAAAAAAAAAAAAAAGAGATCAGACCAAACGGAATAATTCTCAAAAATAAAAATTAACACTTGGATAGCAATATGTGTGTGTTCTCCCTGTCTCTGTCGCCTAAACAAGCGTGGAACGCAGGATCCACGGGAATTACCATGTAATCTGCTGACAAGAAGCATGCGCTTGGATCCGCAAGATCTAATCATGTTGTTAAAACAAAGTAAAAAGTAAAAATTAATTGTTAATGTTCGTGAATAAATTGACCGCTGGTTCCCTTGTATATGCCAGTTGCGTTGATATTAGTCAGGTCAGTATCTCAGTCCATTAGGATATGTTCAATTTGGCAGTGGCCTTCAGACAGATATGAGAAACACCGTTCACCTAGTCAACATCAAAACCATATATGTTTTTCTATATCCATCTCTTAATCTATCCATGTGATTTGTTGACTCCAGATACTGATGTCCATAGTGCGACTATCTGAGTAGAGCTTTGTCACTTATATATGAATTTTAGTATGCTTGAGTGCAAACTCGTGTACAACAAATGGAATTTCACATCAGGGTACTTCCTCCTATAGTCAATAAGTATGCCAACCAAGGAGATGCTTTAGTGCCTTCCAAGGTTCTCCGTAGATAGCTAGGGTCTGGAGTAAAAGTTTTATGGGTATATCTTTAGTAAGCCCTCTCGAGACTATAACTCGGCCACCTAGGGGTTTAAAGGCTTATTGCATACACTAAATGCAATCGACGATGCCTGCGACAGTGAGTTAGGATTTTATTTTCTATATTTGATTTGCTCGAGGACTAGAAAATAATAAGTTTGGGGGTATTTGATAGATACATTTATGTGTCTATTTTGATCTCAATTATATGTATTGTTAGTGCTCGATTTTGTAGTTATTTGATTATTTTATGGTTTTGTAGGTGTTTGTGGAGAAATAAACTCTTATGGAGAAATTGGCTCGGAAAGTGGCATTTGGACCTTCCCCAGAAAAGTTATATTGACACCCCAAAAAAATTGCTAATGGGACCCCAACAGTGGATAAGGGGTAACCAAATTACTATGGGGAGACCACCTTGTATCTGCACCCCACGGCTAATGACACCCCATCTTCTGGGATTAACAAATTTTGGCGGGAAAACACCATTTAAAAATAGTTTTAGCTGCGTAATTTTATGTAACAAATTTAGGCGAGATTTTATGGGAGTTTTTGTTGGACTTGGATTTGGAATGGCCTGTTACAGAAAAACAGGCTTGGTAGGTGTTCAATTCGAAAAAAGAGGGGCCTTACATGAAGATTTCCTAAAACAGAGAAGAAGGAAAGTATCGGGATTATTTCTTTGGTTGATTATGGGAAGTACGTGCGGCATGGAGAGAAGATAATCTGATCATGTCCAATAAGGAAAATAGGGAAGTTGGATGACGTGTTTGGAACTAAAAGAAAGGAACAAATTATGTTTTATTCGGTGATTATCTAAAACAGGGAAGAAAAGGGTATATCTCGGGTTTATTCTTGGAAAAGTATGAGAGAATATCTTCTCTGGTGGATTCGTCACTATCTTTAGAAGATTTTGTGTTAAACAGGGAGAGTTCAACAAACTGGACGCGTAAGAGAAGAGAAAAAATGAGAAAATATTTCCGAGACTTCTGGCCGAAGATATGGAAGGATTGGTTCACAAGATATTGGACCTGTGGTGTATATAAGATGTGTCCGAGTCATAGGCATGGGAGTCGATAGTTTGGGGGAGCCAACAGAGGGCTCTGGTACGAAGAAATCATGCTGCATAGAGTTGCAGCAGCAGGAGGAAGAAGATAAAGATGAAGAACATTTGACGATCAAAGTCAGTCGCGGAGAAGTGTAGTTTATCTACAGCAACAGAAACTGTCGTTTCTTGGCAGTCTTATTTCTTCTGTATCTTTTGTAACAGTCAACCTGCAACGCCTATAAACGTTGCAGTTGATATGTTTTATTGATTTTCTTTGTATCTTCATATTTAATACACCTTTGATCAATGAATTCATATTTTGAGTGTGTTTGCACCATGAAGAGCTAAACCCCAACACTGGGACGAAGGAGGAAGCTGTATTTCATCCATGTGGTAATTTAGTTAATTCCTTATTTACTTTTTGCACCGATTTTAATTGAATTAAGATTTATATTAATTACTTGTAACTTTGTTTGATAGAGCATGCTTTGTCTTAGGGATTCTTGATGCACCATGCTTATGATCTACAAGTAATATTTTATGGAATCTACTTTGGCAAAGAATAAAGTTAATATTTATTTTTTTTTGAGCTATAATCGCCTAGGATTAATTTCTGAACCACTTGAATATCAAAAAAACAGTGAAATCCTAAGTCCCAGTATCTCTCAACTTTGTTAAAATCTTTTCTTTGTTTTTAGTATTTTTGTTTATTACATCTGAAATCAAATCTCTACAAGTCTGAGAATCGAACCTTATTTACCACTGTAAAAACCACATCACCGCTTTCGAGAAATTGAAGCAATGCCTTGTCATACCCAAGGTTCTCAAGAAACCCATAAGGGGAGTCCCCATCTACCTCTATACGGGATTTACTAGCTCAGTGATAGGCGCGGTGCTCGCTCAAGACATGGGAGGTAATGAGTTATCACCCATCTATTATGTCATCCGAGTCCTGCGGGATGCATAATTGAGGTATCAACGCGTGGAACAAGCATGCTTGGCCTTCATATATGCAACACATAAACTACGCCCTTATATCTTGATGCACGAGACCGTCGTTGTGGCGGCAGCAAATCCTATAGCCTACATGGCGTCCAAGCCTGTCTTAACCGGAAGAACCGCTCGATAGTTGTTGCAATTATCAGAATTAATACTCAAGTACTAGCAACCAAATGGGGTAAGGGGAAAGCAATATATGACCTAATAGCCATGTTCCCGGGAGAAGGAGACGACGAGGTGCATGAATACATACCTGGAGAGGTAGCGGCCACTGATATCGACAAGCCTTAGACCATGTTCTTTGATGGATCGTCATATAGCACCGTTGGGGGAGAAGGAGTAATATTCGAGGCGCCGAAGGGCGAGTTACTCTCTTATTGTTCAAACTAGACTTCCTATGTAGCAACAATGTTGTCGAATACGAGACGCTAATTCTAGGGCTTAGGTTGGAAAAAGATCTCAACTTGGGAAGAATGGAAGTAAAAGGCGACTCAAAGCTAGTGACGAATCAAGTAAACGGAGAATTCCACGTCAAAGAACCACATCTAGCGCCATACCGCGCGGAGGTTCAAAGCCTGATGAACCATACATGGTCGACATTGGATAATACAGGTAAAATCATGCACCGACATGCGGACGCTATGTAAACACTAGCAAGCAAGATGTAAATAAATGGCGAAGAAGAAGGTACAGTTACTGTGAGAAGAAAAGAGATTCCCAGCACTTGGAAAGAGGACCTAGGCTTCGAAGAAGCAGATGACTGGAAGAAAGTATACATTGAAGACTTGACTCAGATGGACGAGGATCGGGTAATGCCCACCCAAGCCTTGAAACAATTTGTGATGATCCAAGGGTCCTTGTATTACCGGGCCTTCGGAGGATCTCTCACAAGGTGTGTAAACAAAAGATAAACGGAAAGAATACTCCAATAGTTGCATGCAGAGACATGCGGAAAAACTGGCGCAGTTCACCTCTATATAAAACTTCAGCGATTGGGAATATACTGTCCAAGCATGTCAGCACAAGCAGCAGCTCTCCAAGATGAGTGCGCCAATTTCCAGGCTCCATCACCGCCCGCAGAAGTCTGTACGGTTGAAGGAGAAGATTGGAGACAACCCTACATAGATTTTATCCAATATCGAAAGCTACCCAACGAGAGGCAGGCGGCTCTAAAGATTCAAAAGAAGGCAACGCGTTTCTTCATACATGAGGGTGTCCTTTATCACAGAATCTATAGTAATGTCACGCTACGGTGCTTGTCTGATCAAGAAGCAATGAAAGTAATGAATCGATCAAACGACGCCGAGCATCTGGGAATGTGAAAATTATTCCTGCAACTTTATGAGGGTGGGTTCTACTGGACAACCATGGAAAGCGACACTGTGGAATACGTCCGAAAATGCTTAAGTTGTTAGATGCATGGAACTCTGATCTGGGCGCCTCACACTCAACTGCAAAACATTGTGACACCGTGGCCTTTTCATAGCTAGGTATTGGACCTTAGAGGACCAATCAACCCAACGTCTTCGAAGAACCACAATTACATAATAATATCCATCGAGTATGCATCAAAGTGGGTCGAGGCAATACCACTCAAAGACTACGCCGGAGCGGCCGTGGTCGCATTCATTAAAGAGCACATTATTTACAGGTTCGGCGCGCCTATGATAATCAGAGCGGACAATGCCAAGTCATTCTTGAACAAGGATGTAATAGACCTGCTCAGTCAGTATAACACGAGGCTGCACACATCGACTCCCTACTACCCTCAGGGAAATGGACATGAGAAAGCAACAAATAAAACGCTAATCTGAATCCTGAGCAGAACAGTGTGGGATCATCACAGAGAATGGCACGAGTAGATTCCACTTGCATTATGGGCATACAGGATGTCAAAGCGTAGTTCTACAAGGGCATCGTCCTACTCACTAGTTTATGGAGAAGATGCAATACTACCAGCAGAGATAGCAGTTCCCTCCGCGAGAGTAGCAATGGATAGCCATACCACACCTGACGAAATAAGCCATCTCGCCCACTTATACACGATAGAAGAAAGAAGAGCACATGCAGAAAGATTCGCGGAACTTATAGGAAGAGAACAACTAATTATTACAACCAAAGAGTGAAAGAAAGAATTTTCAAGATAGACAACTTTGTTCTGAAAATCGCGCCGCATGTACAAAGAAATTCTAGCGCTGGCAAGTTCGCTGCAAACTGGAAAGGCCCATTCAAGATAAGAAAAGTGGCAGACAGCGGATACTATAAGCTCAGGCGGATGAACAGAACCAAGGTTAAGACACTCATTAACGGCAAATGGTTAAAAAAGTTATATGCATGAATCGCTCAATGTATAAGCACCGGCCTTGAATAATAAAAAGTAAGTTATCAATAACGGTGTGAGAATATCACAAAAAGGCTATAGGAATGCCAAAGTCGCTTAAACAACTGAGAAATCTACAAAAGGTCTTGGGAATGCTAAAGGCACCCAATCGACTGAAAAATTTACAAAAGGCTATAGGAATGCCAAAGGCGCCTAAACAGCTGACAAATCTACAAAAGGTCTTGGGAATGCCAAAGGCGCCTAATATACTTGTAGTACCAGAATATCGCCACAACGATATTCTCGTGATAAGAACAACGCTTTTACGAGAAGGTCAAATATTCCTATAAGTATAAGTGACATTATTCACGAGAGTGTCGTGAGGATTCTTCAGCGACATTTGGCGAGCGTCACAGGGAAGCGTCATAATAGCTGACGATTAAAGAGACATGTTATGAGAGTGTTGTTTCATGAGGATTACAAAAGTTGGCGAACATTAACATTGCAAATACCACGATGAGATCGCTAAATAGATCCGAAAGAAGGGGAAAACTTAGCTGTCACCCACTATGTAATTTCTTATATAAAGGGTTCAGTAAGTCCAGAAAAGGATGATGTATTTTTTAGAGTTGAGAATATTTTGAGGAGAGAGAAACTCCAGAAATAAAGTTGTACTTCTGCGAGTTTGAATATTTTACGTAAACATTTCTGAGATCTAAATAATAAAGTGTCGTTAATTCTTTAATCTTCAATTAGTTTTCTCCTAAATTTCTATAGAATCTTAATAGGGGTGTAGTGTGGGAAATCCTGCTACTACATTTTGGCGCCGACTAAGGGGAGATCAAGATTCAAAATCTCTAATTACAATTTGAAGATTTGGAGAAATTGAATAAATGGCTGGAAGAAGGAGAAGAAATACATCAGAACCACCAACAACAGTGAGAACAAGTAAAAGACTTGCAGGTGAAGAAACAAGTATATTAGGAGAATCTTCAAGGATGAGAACTAGGAGGAATAGAACAAGGAATGAAAGGGAAAATCCAATTCAATAACCAAACCAATCAACATCGGTACAAAATGGGAGAGTGGATTATGATAGAGTAAGCGTGCATACATGGAGATCGGATTCAATGGGAGAAGAAACAAATCGACAATTAAGAGAAGAAAGTGGAGTAGTAAGAAATAAGGAGGTAGAAGAAGGGTCGATTCATCAAGATGAAGATGAAACATCAGAGGAATTAGGGCAAAGAATACAGGAAGAAAGAAGGTTAGAGGCGGTGGAACGTGCAAATTTAACAAGACAAAATCATGAGTTGAGAATGGAGAATTTAAGGTTACAAAGAAGAAGATCAAGAAGTACTACTAGATCAAGTTCAAGATCATTTAGAGAAATACCAAGGCGAAATTCTCCCATAAGAAATGATGGAGAAAATGTACAAGAAGAAACTGAAAATCCAAATAGAGGACAACGTCAGGGAGAAGAGAGAGTAAATAATGATTGTAACGATCCACAAGGAGAAACTTTAAATAGAAGACGAAACATTGAAAATCAAGGAAATGAAGGTAATCAAGATGGTGAAGAAAATCACAAAGAAGGTAGAAGAGTATTACATGGACGAGAGCACGTCATAAATCAAAGAATTATTGATAATGAAATTGAGAGACATTATGCTGAACAGGCACGCCTAGCTTGCGAGAGAGAAAGGCTAAGGGCAGAAATGGAAGAACAGGAGTTTCAAGAAGCAATAAGGCAAAACAATCATGATAATCGAGAAAGAAGACGTACACAAAATCGCGAAAATGGCAATGTTCGGAAAGAGTATGACAGAATACAGAGAAGGATAGAAAGACAACAAATAGAATTGGCGAGAAATGAAGAAGTTGGTGGAGAAGAAATTAGGAGACAAAATCAATTGCGAATTTCGGATAGAAATGAAGAGGAAAATCGCAGGAGAAGAGAAAGTGCGTTAAAAAGACCAATAGAACAAAGCCCAACTGCAAATGAGCAAATTTTGAGGGAATTAGCAGAAATGAGAGGAATGATAAATAATAGAAGTGAAGGTGGAAGAAGGCAACTTGATGAAGCAATCGAAGAAGCAGCTAGAACTCCCTTCACACAGGAAGTACAACTAAGAGGAATTCCTCCAAAATGCAATTTACCAGCACTAAACAGTATTTTCGATGGGACTACTTGTGCTATTCAACATGTTAAAGCTTATGTTAGGTGTATGCTGCAGTGGGAGAATCATGATGCTGTTTTATGCAAGTACTTTGCATCCAGTTTGACTGGCGAGGCGCTAAAATGGTTTGAGGGATTGCCGAAAAATACTATTACTTCTTTTGATCACTTACAAGCTACATTTTTAGGTGCATACATAAGCAATAACTCTTCACGACCAGGTATCGAAGATGTGTTTGGATTAAAACAGAGAATTGGCGAGAGTCTAAAACATCTTACCATAAGATAGAAGACAATGTGAAGTGAGATGGAAGGAAGAGTAGATGAGAGATATCTTATTTTATCCTTCATTAATGCAATGTTTGCGACCAATTTGCTCTACATACAAATTTTCAGAATCAAAAACACCATCACAATGACTGAACTAAGAGAACTACAAGAAGAGTACATTGCTTTGGAAGAAAAACAAAACGAAATGGAGTCATACCCAATTTCAAACACCATTTCTGTAGTGGCTAATGGAAGTTTGCTTCCAAAAATGATTAATAACGTGGCGAGCACCTCGCAAGTTCAAGCAGAGAAAGTGGCGAATAATGACAAACAAAAGCTAGTGGCTATGGGAAGTTGTGATCAAGAAGAATTTGAAAGAGAGAAGACTTATTACAATCGTTGAGGAAATAGTCAAATCCAAAGGCTTTACCAACCCCAAGAAACTTATGGTGGACAAAAGCAAAATAATTTCAGAAATCAGGAGAGCATGAGAACCATATGGGAGGAGATTAAGATGCCACCCTTGAATGCTAGTGTAGAAAAAATCTGGGAAGCTATCATTTTAATGGAAAATATACCCTCGCCATGGAACATGGGGAAGGAACCACATCCTAACACTCGTAATCAAGAATTCTGTCCTTATCATCATTTTCATGGGCATTCGATAAATAATTGCAGAAATGTAAAAAGAATAATCTTAAGAATGATCGATCAGGGGAAGCTAAATCATTTTCTAAAAGGGCATCAACAATCGCAACAATTGCCACCACCACCAGACGATCGCAGAGTGACTAATGTAAAAGGAGCAGAAACTTTTGTTATAGAGGTTGGAACTAAAGAAAAGAATTTATTTTGTAATTCTATTGTGCATTCTTTCAGAACCATCGAAGATTTCCACGATAATGTCTTAAGTAGAGTCTTCTCCAGAGATATGGATGGAAAAGAAATAATGAATATAGCGAGAATCTCTCCATTAGAAGAGTGGCAGAAACAAGTCCTTTCTTTTACAGCACAAGAAGTACCAGAGCCTGGCAAGCTGCATGATAACCCATTGGTGGTAAGGTTGGAAATAAAACCAGAACAAGCAGAAGAAGAAGGTAAAGAAAACAATAACGAAATGGAAGAGTCTTGGGCCATTGATAGAATCCTAATTGATACTGGAAGTTCCGTAGATATCCTGTTCTACCACACCTACAGAACCATGGGTGGGAAAGATGAAGATTTGGTACCATTGACATACAAAATCTATGGTTTTAATGGAACTGCCAACAAGCCTAAAGGGGAGATCACAATGAGAATTTCGTTAAGAGGAATGACTTCCAAGATTTTATTCTGTGTTGTCGATATTGAATCACCATATAAAGCCTTGATTGGTCGACCTTGGTTACACAGGATATTGGGTGTTGCATCTACCTTTCACCAGTGCATTAAATTCCCTCATCCAAATGGTGTTGGAGTAATTAAAGGAGACTGGGGAGAAAGTAAGAAATGTTATGAGATAGATATCAAGTCTTGTAAGGAAAGAGCAGGGAAGAACAACAATTGGAAGTACAAAATTAAGCAGCAACATAGAAGTGACAAATTAATGGTTGATTCAATAGAAAAGCATGAAGAAGTAACTAACGAGTCCCTCGCGGATATCAAGCAAATAATAAAAAGCAGCAAAGGTACATGTATAAAGAGCATAAAAGGAGGAAATAACAAGCAACTTGCGGGAAAACACTAAGTAAAAGAACAGATGATAAGGAAGATGAGAAAAATGAGGTGACAGTAAGATGAAATATGACGAGCAGATCGCTAGAAATAGAAAGGTAAAGTTGTTTTTTCTGTTTGAGCGAAGAAAATGGAATTGAAAAGTTGTAAAAAGAAAAAGAAAAGAAATTATTGAGATTTGAAGCTCGCAAGAAATTTTAAGAAACGCGAATATAATTTCGCAAAGATTAAGAGAATGGGACAAACCTTTAGGGCGTGCACCTTATTTCGCGAATACAATTTCGTAAGAGGCAAATGTAAGACCTAAAAGAACGTCATAAAGGGGGTATTTCTTTATATGATTCAGGGATAAGGTTATACCGCTACTGGAACCTGAGTCATACAGATGTAGGGGTTAAAGAAAACCTATCCGGGAGAGAGATCTTGGATTTCCAGCTTTATAAGGTTATACCCTGGTTGGACGACTGGGAGTCTCTTCCAAGAAGTGCAGAGTATGACCAAGGCGCCGAGGTACACGGTTTAGCCAAGGGTGCCCGGGACGGAAGAACCTACCATGACAATCTTTGGTAAGTCTTGGCTACAATGCACTTGGCCTAAAGAAAACCCCACTTAGGGTGCAGTCTTTTAACTAAAAGCCATATAGGCATAAAGGACAAGAGGCTGCGAAAACAACTGGTTGTTGGTAAATTTGGATGGGATGAGCTAGTCTTGTATGGCCGATGTACCCTTCTTGAAGGGGCAACCAGGGGGAAGATAAGGACGGCACCCTCTATTAGGGAGCTGATAAGTGTCTTAAGACGGCAATGTCATGGGGCTCTAAGATCGCCAGATCATTTAGGCCTGTCATATTGTCGCGTAAATTATACAGAGGCAAAAAAAAGCCATAAGAGAAAAAAGTTAAGATGAGATCAAGGGGTTTTTACATGAAAATGTGAAGACGTCCTGCGATTTCATCGCAAGACGGCAATGTCACGAGGCTTTGTTTTCGCGAGAAAGCTTAGGCTTGTCATATTGTCGCAATACAATAAAGAAATATAGATAAGGCAAGATCAATGGGTCAATACATGAAAGTGTAGAGACGTCCTGCGATTTTGTCGCAAAAAGAAAAAATTGGCGAAATAAGACCTTTAATTAGGAAGGCAAAATAAGACCAATAGAATAATCTAAAAAATTAAGTCTTCTTTGTTAAGCATGCAGGAAAGATTTATATATCGCAAGAAACAAGTTGAATTCAACAAGTCTCAAGAAAATTAATTAGGAGGCAAGCAAGGGAATAAATGTGTAGGATTTCATTAAGTTTCTTGAGAATATTAAAGTTCAAAAAAGGTTATATCATTTGGGAGAAAGAAGAAGAAAAAAGAAATTAAAAATAGAACTCAAGCTTCAAGCGGTAGTCTCTCCAGACTTAGAATTGTTGTCAGGATTGTTATCATCGCCAACATTTCTTTCATCACGAACATCATCGCCAGAGTTCTTTTTGTTACGATCTTCTCCTTGTTTTGAAGGATTTTCTTCTTTTCCTTGATCATCTTCTTCTTCAGCGTTCTTTTTGTTACGATCTTCTCCTTCTTTTGAAGGGCTTTCTTCTTTTCCTTGATCATCTTCTTCTTCAGCGTCTTCTTCAACATCTCCTTCAGAAGACGGATATTCTAAATCTTTATCCATAGGAAGAGGGACTTCATCATCTGTAGGTACTGAATATCGCAAGATAATAGTTCACGAGTATCGTAATAAATAAAGGAGAAAAGAGTTATAAAATGATACGATGATATAAGTAGCACGGAGAAATACGAAGTTTTGCGAGGATGAAGTAATTTTGCGAGTATGAATTGCGATACTTCGCAATTCATATACAGCTGTATAAGTTTTACTATAAATAGGAGTTCAAATGTAAAATTCGAGAGGTTCTTTTAGTGAGTGTTAGAAAATATCTTAGGAAAGAGAATAGAGAAAGTTGTAACTATTCTAATTCCATTTAGATACTTCTTTGTAATCAATTGAGAACATTAATAAGAAAATTGTTATTCATCATCAAGAACTTCTTGAGTTTTTACTAATTCTATTGAGGGTGTAGTTGTAGGTTATTCTGCAACTACATAATTGGCGCTAGAAACATGGACTTGAGAATTGTGGTAGCCTAAATTTGAGGGAATTGTGGAAAATTTGAAGATCAAATGAAGTCAGTAGATGGAGATTGCAAAAAAGAAGAATGTAATATGATCACAAAGACAATGATTGATGAATTTCATAGTAATATGAAGGGAAAAATATACAAGCGAGATTGTAGAGGAAGAAAGATCATGGAGGAAGAAAATATAACAACTTTAGAAGAATGGGAAAAGCAGAAAATCACATTTTTAGTAGCAGAAATTCCAAATGAAGACTTGAACCACACTTCACCATTGGTGATCACATTGCCAATCATCCTAGAAGATAAGAAAGCTGAAGAAAAATGGAAATTAAACCGAATTTTGGTTGATACAGGGAGTTCTGTTAATATTATATTCTATCATACACTTAAGGGGATGGGAATTAAAGATGAAGAAATCATAAATTCAAAGTGTCTTATTCATGGATTAGGAAAATCTACAACAAAATCTAAAGAAGAAATCATGCTGCGAATATTACTAGGAGAAATCGAAACACATGTAATCTTGTGTGTGATAGATATGGAATCTCCATATAACATGCTGATAGGAAGGCCATGGATTCATGCGATCAAAGCTATTGCTTCAACATTACATCAGAAAATAAAATTTCCTACACCAAATGGAATACAAGAAATTAAAGGAGATCTTGATAGTGCAAAATTTTGTTATCAAATTGAAGTAACACAATGCGGAGGAAGAGCAAGAAAAAAACAACTTCGTAGGAAACTTGCGAAGGAAACAAGAAAAGAAGAAGAATTCCGAGTGTATACAATAAGAGCAAAGGAAGGGAGAGGTATACCAAATGAAATTCCAGAAAAAGAAGGGGAACCAGCAAAAATAATCAAAGAGCCAACACCTATGGGGGAGCAAAGTCCAAGCTATGTTGCAGCTGAACCAACTAAAGAAATAAATATTGGAAGTAAGGAGGAGCCTTTATTCTTACGAATTGGAACTAAGATGGATGAAGAAGAAGAAAAAAGGACTACTGATCTTTTGCGAGAATATAAAGATATCTTCGCAGGAAGTGTAGATGAGATACCAGGAATTGATCCATCAGTGGCGTGTCATAGATTGAACATAGATAAAAATGTAAGACCATTCAAACAAAGAATAAGGAAGATATCACAAAATTATCATGTACAGATAGAAGAAGAATTACAAAAGATGTTGGATGCAGGGATCATAAGGGAAGCAAAATATCCAGAATGGATTGCGAATATGGTCATTGTTCCGAAAAAGAATAAAGGAATAAGAATTTGCATAGATTTCACTGATCTAAACAAGGCATGTCCCAAATACAGTTTTCCATTACCAGATATACCACAAATGGTGGAATCAGCTGCAGGTCATGATAGAGTCACTTCACTTGATGGATATAAAGGGTATAATCAAATATCACTCGCAGAAGAAGATCAAGAACATACTTCCTTTTTTGCTCCAAGGGGTTTGTATTGTTATGTGAAGATGCCATTTGGTTTGCGGAATGCGGGTGCTACATATCAACGTATGGTTGAAAAAGTGTTCGCGAAGTGGATACATAAAACTTTGGAGGTATATGTAGATGATATGTTGATAAAAAGCAAGGAAGCTAAAGACCATGTGCAGGATTTGAAGGAAATATTTGAGCAAATGAGAAAGTTCAACATCAAATTAAATCCTGAGAAATGTATTATTGGGGTTTCATCTGGAAAGTTCTTGGGATACATAGTATCAAAGGAGGGAATACAATTTGATCCAGAAAAGGTCCAAGCAGTTCGTGACATGCCAACACCTGCAACAGTAAAAGAAGTACAAAATCTAAATGGACTCTTGGCTTCACTTGGAAGATTTATTTCGCGAATGTCAGATAAGTGCAAGCATTTTTTCAACATACTTAAGAAGGGATCAAAATTCAAATGGACTGATGAATGTGAAAAAGCTTTTCAAGGAATCAAAGAATACCTCGCAAATACATCTATACTACAGAAACCAGAGAAAAACGAAGAATTATTGGTATACCTCGCAACAACTCCATATGCTCTAAGTGCAGTTCTGTTACGAGCAGACGCAGGAGTAGAAAGGCCCATTTACTACATTAGTAAAACCATTAATGCAACAGAGAAGAATTATTCTAAAATGTAGAAGTTAATCTTAGCCCTGGTTTATGCATCATTCAAGTTACGAATATACTTTCAAGCACATGTAATAAAAGTGGTAACCAAATTCCCAATTGAATCAGTCATGAAGAACACAAAAATGTCAGGAAGAATAGAAAGATGGAATGCACAAGTAAACCATTACAAGATAAAATACGAAGTGTTGTCATCGCAAAAATCACAAGTCGTCGCAGATTTTTTTGGCAGAATTTCCTTTGGAAGAAGATGAAGCAGTAGAGGAAATGATGGATGTTGAAGAAGAATTTGGAAATCCAAAAGACTTGTTAACAGAGCCTGATAGATGGGAAATTCTAGTGGATGGATCATCCAATAGTGAGGGAAATGGAATTGGAGTCGTGTTGATTTCACCAGAAGGAGAAAGAACAGCATTCTCATTCAGACTAGAATTTGCATCCACGAACAATGAAACAGAGTACGAAGCTGTAGTGCATGCATTAAAGATCGCAATAGAAAAGAAGCTTGAAAGTATAAGGATAACAAGTGATTCGCAATTAGTGATTTGTCAAATTAAAGGGGAATATACCACAAATGAATTTTCTTTGAAGAAATACAAGAAACTCGTTGAAGAATTATCTGCGAAGATACCAGAATTAAAATGGAGACATATATCAAGAAAATATGACCGTCTCGCAGATGCTTTTGCATTTATTCCAAGCATGATGACAAATCCAAATACAAGAAATATCCAAATATAGACAATTCAACACCCATCAGTGGACAAAGAGAAAGAAATTGAGGAAGCTATTGCGATGGAAGTAGAAAGAGAGTTATCAAACAACATCGCAGATTGGAGAAAAGAAATTCATGCATACCTCGCAACAGGAGAAATATCCAGGAACAGACTAGAAGCACATAAATTAAAGAGTCGTGCAACAAACTATGAGTTGCGAGAAGGAATTTTATATAGAAAATCTTTCAATGGACCACCTCTCAGGTGCTTAACTCACGAAGAAGGAGAAAAGATATTGAAGATGTTACATGGAGGAGAAGCTGGAAATCATAGTGGGGGAAGATCTCTAGCATATAGAGCAAAGATACAAGGATATTACTGGCCTTATATGCATACAGACGCAAAATTATTCGTACGAAGATGCAAGGAATGCCAACGACATGGTAAAAGAATTCATGCACCAGGGGCCACTTTAGCTTCTTCAACAAGCTGCTGGCCTTTTGGTAAATGGGGGTTGGATATTGTTGGACCATTTATACCTGGATCTGGACAAAGACGATACTTGATAGTTGCAACAGATTATTTCACGAAGCTCGCAGAAGTAAAATCAGTACAGCATATTCGTGATAAAGATGTTTTTACATTTATATTTTAGAACCTCATTTGCAGGTACGGAGTTCCAGCACAACTAGTATCTGATAATGGAAAACAATTTGAGGGGCAGAATATAGAGATGTTACTCAGTGCTTTTAGAATAAAATGTGGGAAGTCAACCCCGTTATATCCACAAGATAATGGACAAGCAGAAGCAACAAATAAAACAATCGAAGATACAATCAAAAAGAAATTAGAAGGACATCTCAAAGGGTGGTGCGAGCAAGTACCTAGCGCAGTTTGGGCATACAATACAACTAGAAGAGAAGCAACTGGAATGTCTCCTTATTGTCTAACATATGGAGTAGAAGCAGTATTACCCACAGAGGTTGTAATTCCGACAACAAAGAAAGAAGCTTGGGAAAGAAATTTAAGTGCGGGAGTAATATTAAGTGAATTGGATGATTTGGAAGAAAAAAGAGAAAAGGTGTTGCACCATATGAAGATTTATCAAGAACGATTAGCTCGAGAATACAACAAGAGAGTCATTGAACGTGAATATAAACCAGGTGATTTGGTCATGCGAGAAACACCTAAATATCAAAAAGAAAATGGAGGAAAATTAGCACCAAAATGGGATGGACCATATGTTATTAAAGAAGTTGTAGGAAGCGGAGCTTATCGGATGATGGATCCAGAAGGGAGAGACATGGGTTTGAGGCTTGGTAGACATTGGAACAGACTATATTTGAAAAGGTATTACCCATAAAACTCATGAAAAATTTTACGAATATTGTTTGCTCGCAGGAAATTGGGAAAAGTTACGAATTTCAGAATTTATATTCCGATTAAACTTTCATTAATTTGCGAATAAAAGACCGCAATCTGTGATCAGCCTCCAAAAAAGAAAGAGAGCCGCAGAAAATTTTATACAGGAAAACCTTTGTGGCGTACACCCTAGTTTGCGAAGCTATAATTCGTAAGAGGCAAAGTCCTAAAGTACGTCATTTAAGGGGGTACCTATAACGTGGCTAAGGGTAACCGGAACACCACCAAGGGCCCTTAGTACATGGTAAAAATTTTGGGGTACAACCCAATAATGGGGTACCTATCCGGGTTAGACACCTTGGATTCTCACCTAATCTAACGACATTACGCAATATAAAATGCGGTGTAAGAGGATTTAGGTTGGGCGACAAAGGCATACTGTCTTTCCCAAGAAGTGCAGAAAACGATCAAGGCGCCGAGGTACACGGTTGAGTCAAGAGTTCCGGGTGAGGTTGAACCACATCTGCCATTTTTGACAAGTCTTGGAAAATGATGCACTTGGCCTAAAGATACCCCATAGGGTGCAACCTCGTAACTATAAGCCCTATAGGCAAAAAGGATAAGAGGTTGCGATCAAAAGCTGGTTGTTGGAAGAACCGGATGGGAAGAGCTAACCTTGTATGGTCGATATACGCTTCCTTGAAGGGGCAATCAGGGGGGAGATAAAGGGCAGCACCCTCCATTAGGGAGCTGATACGTGCTATAAGACGCAAATTTCACGAGGCTTCTTGTTTGCGAAAACATAAAGGATTGTCATATTTGTGCAACAAATGAAGTTCTGCGAGCCTTCTAAAAAAAAAAAAAAGAAATAAGAAAGAAAGAAAAGAATAAAGAACTCGCAGAATGTAATAAAGAAGTTAAGATGAGATCAATGGGTCACTACATGAAAGTGTAGAGACGTCCTGCGATTTCATCGCAAGACGGCAATGTCATGGGGATTTATATTCGCAAGAATATTTAGGCCTGTCATATTGTCGCAACAATTCCTGAAGAGGCTAAAATACTATACAAATAAGTTAAGATGAGATCAATGGGTTTTTGCATGAAAGTGTAAGAACGTCCTGCGATTTCATCGCAAGACGATAATGTCACAAGGTTGTATATTCACAAGAATGTTCAGACTTGTCATATTATCGCAAATACAAAAATTTACTACAAAAGAGGTGGCAAAATAAGACCTTTACTTAGGAAGGCATGATAAGACCACAGAAATTAATGAAATTCATTGCATAAACATCATTGAAGAAATTATACAAGAATATACATTATGAAGATCTGAAAAGAAGACAACTTCGTCAATATCATTGAAGAAATTTTACAAGAATATACATCAAGAAGTTTTGAAGAGAAGACAGCTCTGTCAATATCATTGAAGAATTTTTACAAGAAGTCTTATCAAAGAAGACAAATGAAGACTTAACAAAAGATGCGATTTTGATAACAATCAAATACAGATAAGTTCATATTCGTAAAAGTTTACGAGAATTGCATACTTCTTATACTTCTCCATATATTGAATATTTCTCCAAAAGATTGAATACTTCTTATAATTCTTCAAGAATATCTCATATTTATTATACTTTTTTAATGGATATTTCATTTGGTGAAGGTTAAATAATCATTATACTTCGTCATATGTTACATAATTATTCACAGATCGAATACTTCTTATATTTCTTCAGTTGGTGAATTGAGCACTTCTAATACTTCTAATATTTGATGAATTGAGTACTTCTAATACTTTTTATATCTCTTCATTTGGTGGATTGAGTACTTCTAATACGTAAAAGGGAATTGAGTACTTCTAATAATTCATTTGGTGAATTGAATACTTCTAATACTTCTTATATCTCTTCATTTGATGGATTTTGTACTTCTAATACTTCTACAAAGGTATTGTATATGTAGTATACTTATTAAGGATATTTCATATATTCTACTTTTTATACTTAAAAGGGACGATTTGTTATCTACAATCGTAACAAGTTGAAACTTCGTAAGATAAATTGAGGAAGATATTTTAATACATCAAACAATGTTTAATCATTTAAAGAGAAATAATAGGGGGAAAAGGATATACTAAGCTTTATCTGTGAGTTATATATTATTTCTCTTCATATGATCAAATGGGGAAAATTTAATCAAAGAAAGGTTAAATTATCTTCGCAAAATATCAGAAAGAAAGGATAAATCATCTTCGCAAAATATCAGATGTACTTCTCAAAAAATAGAATTGTTCGCAAAAAGAAAACCAACAGTAACTAAGGGAAGGAATTCAAAAGAAAGAAAGACAGGAGAGTCAATGATAAATTGAAAAAGGAATATTATCATGCTTCATCAACACTCTGTGCTGGATCTTTAAGATCAGTAGGGTCATTAGCAGCCTTCGACTTTTGCGAGATATCATCCTTGGAAGAATATGCAACAGGGACATCTCCTTGAGGAATAGATTCTTTCTCATCATCAAGATCTTCATCATCACTCTCATAATCGAAATCACTATCAGGCTCACGGGCAACTTCATCGTCAGATATCTTCAGAGGAGTAATTTTCACAGGAGGCAAGCCTCTTGATAAGAGAATGTTATTCGTAAAGACTTGAGCTTTCAGATGACTTTCACGAAGTATATCTTTTTGATGATTGGTATCTTCGATATCTTTAGAATAAGCAAGATAATTGAATCTCCGAGTAGCACGGTCACGAGAGTTGATTAAGCGGGTAGAAAGCAAAGCATTCTTCTTACGAAGCTCGGAACAGGAGGCTTCTAATCTAGCTTTTGCATTACGAAGGTTGTTCTCAGATTCTGCAAATAAAACAAAGTTCAAAGAATAAAATTTGCGAGTATAACGAAATTTAAAGATATACCAGAGGCAGTCAAATTTTAATGACTACCTTCTCTTTGCGAAGTAAGAGATTGAGTTAAAGATAGACAACAGTTCTTCATCTTATTCATCGCATTATCAAAACCATCACCAACTAATCCTTTAAGTCGAGATTGAAGCTTTTGATCTTTAGAAAGGAGAAAATTCTTATCCTTCGCAAGTTTGGCATTAAGACTTTTTAATGACGAATAATCTTCTTCAAGTTGATTATTCTTAGCACTCAAGACTATGTTCTTATTAATAAGGGAATTCTTCTCAATAACAAAAGAATTTCTTTCAGCATCTGAAGACTTCTTTAATTCCTCAAGTTCACCTTTCAACAGAGAAAGAAGATTTTCTTGATCGCAACATTTATTCTGAAGAGTTTTTAATTCTTGCGAAGAAACAATCATTGTATTCAAAAACGAACATTTCTCTTCTGATAAGGTTTTGTTCTCTTCTAATAAGGTTTCTATTCTCAAATTAGCTTTAGTTAAGGAAGAAAAAAGTTGAGATATATCATCATTCAAAAATTTTCGATCATATATTAGTTGAGTATTCTCTTGAAAAAGAGCATCAGAGTTGTCAAGAGCACACGAGTAAAGATTATATAAATGGGAGAATAGGTTTGAGAGGCTTTCATGCTTGGTTCGATATTCTGTTGCATCTGATTCATGGTGAAGTACCAATCTTCTACATTTCTGGATGGATTCTATAAAGGGGAATGGGTTTTAATGGATGTTTCAAACATATGAAGAATATAACTAAATAAAAGGGAAAATATGAAGATAGTAATCATACCTTTCAATTCATCATTTCTTTTGCGAAGTATCGCACAGTCGAGAGAATTATTCTGAAAATGATGATTTTCTTTACGGAGATCCTCGCATTCTGCTTGAGAAGATTTCAAAGATTGACGAAGCAATTCAATTTCTTTTTCTAAGGATTGACGTGAAGAATAAATGTCTGTATTGACGAAATTATTCAGAACTTCGCAAAACTCATATTGCGAACGAACATTAGTAGACTTCGCAGCAATTGTCAAAACCTCAGATAACATTCGAAAAGTTGAATAAATTCCATCTCGAATTTCCTGAGGAAGAGGAGAAGAATTTGAAGGAATAAGAGCAAGCTGCAAATTGTCTGGAGAAATAGCACTCAAAGGATTTGGAGACAAGACAGGTTTTTCAAAAGAAGAAGTTGAAGAAATATTTTGCGAGGGCTGTTTTTCAGGATAAGAAGTTGAAGAAATATTTTGTGAGGGTTGATCTTGAATAAGTGTTGATAAATTGACACTGATGGGAGATTGAAAGGTAGGTAATGGAGTAGAGGCATGAGTGTGTGAAGAAGCATTTTCACGAGGAGGGGAGGAAAATTCCTTATCAACTTCAGGAAGGAAATCATCAATCGGAATTAATGGTGTGGGTTTAGTTAATCGAGATCTCTTACTAGGATTTGGTTTTTCGCCAACCTGCGAATCAAAATGTAGATTAAAAACTGAGGCAACAATATATTGTTCAGGAAAGAAGGCAAAGTATTTTAACTACCTTTTGATTCTAAGATTTTCTTCTTCGTGGATTAAGGCTTGGATTCTTTAGTTGAGATTTCATCTGAGGAGTTATTTTGCTGAAATAAACCAAAATCAGATAACAAATTATACAGAAATTAAAGAGAAAGAACAAATGAAATGCACGGAGATAGAAGGAAATTACCTTGGAGAACTCATGAAGAGATAAACAGAAGAAAAAATTGCAGAGAAAACAGTAATAGAAAGTATGAGTAGAGGATAGAATTGCGGAAATAAGAAGAAGAAAAGGAAGAGAATATAAAGGAGTTATATAAGGGAATAACTAGAAAAGAACGGTTACAAAAGACGTGTCAAAATTTTAAAAGACTAAGTAACGGTTATGTTCTCACGATCATTTCTTCTTCGTAGAATTGACATGAGAAGAGGCAAGATGTAGGTACTGAATATCGCAAGATAATAGTTCACGAGTATCGTAATAAATAAAGGAGAAAAGAGTTATAAAATGATACGATGATAGAAGTAGCACGGAGAAATACGAAGTTTTGCGAGGATGAATTGCGATACTTCACAATTCATATACAGCTGTATAAGTTTTACTATAAATAGGAGTTCAAATGTAAAATTCGAAAGGTTCTTTTAGTGAGTGTTAGAAAATATCTTAGGAAAGAGAATAGAGAAAGTTGTAACAATTCTAATTCCATTTAGATACTTCTTTGTAATCAATTGAGAACATTAATAAGAAAATTGTTATTCATCATCAAGAACTTCTTGAGTTTTTACTAATTCTATTGAGGGTGTAGTTGTAGGTTATTCTGCAACTACATCATCGTCAACTTTCAAAGGTAGAACGGATACAGGAGAAAGAGAGTTGGAGATCAAAATTTCGTTCACGAGAACTTCAGCACTAAGATGAACTTGGCGAAAGAAACCTTTGTCACGATTTCTGATCTCTATATTCTTGAAATACTCAATATAATCAAGTCTTCTTTCTGCTTTATCACGAATTTCTAAAAGGTTGAGAAGAAGAGTCTTGTTTTCTTTACGAACACTGTCTAGCTCCTTAGTAAGATCGGTGATAGTATAATGAAGGCTTCTTTCAGATTCTGCGAGCAACAAAATAATGAAAGGTTATAGAAATAAATATATCGTGAGAATATCAACAAGTGAAATATAACATAAATTGTGACAAGGGAAATCAACAAGTGAGGCAATCATAATTGACTACCTTCTTTTTGCGAAGTTAAGTTTTGGATTAATGAAAAGAGGCAGTTCTCCCATTGGTTCATAGCATCATAAAATTTGTCGCCAACTATGCCTTTTAGACGAGATTTCATGTTCTCTTCTTTGGTGCGTAAATATGAATTTTATTTTGACAATGAGGAATGAGACTCCTTTAGTTGGGAATATTCATCTCGAAGCTTGCTGGCATTCAAACTAAGAGTTAGTCTACCCTTGATAAGTTTGTCTATTTCAGCGGCAGATGATTCAGTTACTTCATCAAGTTTATTTTTAAGAGAGCGGAGAGACTGCTTTTGATCATCACATATCCCTTGAAGATTTTTTACTTTCTGCGAGGAGATCGCCAACAAGCTTGATAATTTGTATTTCTCTTGAGATAAAGTTCTATTCTTGTCTGACAAAGATTCTATCGACAAATTAGTCTTGGATAACGAATATGAGAGGCCAGTAACCTCGTTGTTTAGAAAACTGTGATTTTGCAATAATTGATTATTCTCATTTGTGAGATTTCTTATTTGATCAACTGAATACGTATAAAGATTATCTAATCTACTATGCTGGTCCATCCAAGAATCTCTTTCAGTGCGAGCTTCATCAGTTATGGTTTCAGATTTAAGTTTTTCGATGAAACGATTTCAATTGGAGACTAATATATAAACCAAGAATTTAAAGGGAGGATTAAGTACGAAGAATATGGAAATAGAATAAAAAGATAAAAGGACAGAGGAAAAAAGAAGCTTACTTTTTAGCTCATCAATCTTTCTAGCGAGATTCTCGCGATCCAGTACAGAGTTATTGAGCTTGTGGTTTAGAGTTTCACATTCAGAAGTCTTATCTTGAAGACTTTTCTCAAAGCAGCATTTTCATTCTCTAGAGAAGCTCGTGAAACAGAATTGTCTGAGCCAAAATATTTGAGCAGAGTTTCGCAAACTCCGCTTTGGAGAAAATCAGTAGAAGAATCTCTAGCATTATTTAGAATGTTAGATAAAATTTTGAAAGCAACATCAATTCCTACGATGGTCTCATTTGATGAAGGAAGGGATGTAGAAGGTGAAATAGAAGAAGTAAGGACAAGTTGATGATTTGAGTCATTAGCAATGGTTGTATCATCAGAAGGATGAGTTTTCGGGAAAGTAACATTTGGAGGAAGTAAAGGGCTAGAGGGAGTTTCAGTTATGATGGGTTCTGCAATTTGAATTGGTGAAGGACTAGTAGAGGCAGTGGTAGTGAAAGCGAGCTTCTCACCAGAAGAAGGAGGAAGATCATATTGCACAGCTGTAGGTGAAGCTTTCGCAGATATTAAGGGAGGAATGACGAAATTGCTTCCAAAGGTCTTATTTAATTGGCGAGATCTTTTAGGAGGGTTAGCATTACCCTCGTCATTCTGCAAACAATAATCTAGATAAGAAACAGAGGCAACAATATTATTATTAAGAAATAGAATGTGTTTCTTACTACCTTATTGCTCGCAGAACCTTCTTTCCTTTTTCCAGTTTGCTTCTTAGGATTAGACTTGGTTCTCCTGAAGAGAAGATATAATATGAGAATTATAAAGAATCAAATAAGGGAATATCGAAAAACATAAATAAAAATTGATCTAAAAAAAATTTTTTTTATCATGATCAAGAATATACCTTGGTGATTCCATTAAAACACTAGCAGGAGAGTACGAAGAAGAAAAGTTGCAGACAGAAAACGAAGAAGCTAAGCAGAGAAGAAAGAAAGATAGGAGAAGAAGAAAACCAATTATGAAACTTGACTCTCCCTTTTATAAGCAAAGAGGGAAGCCAGTTGAACGAGACGTGTCAATACAAAAAGATAGGTTTGCAACATGTGTAAACCAGGAAAGCTGAATTAACGGAACCTTGTCGAGGAAAAGAAGTTCAGATATTGCTGCGATAGTTAAGAAGAATTTAAAGTTCTCATGATATTCTCATCTTCGCAGAGAAAACATGAGAAGAGGCAAGATGTAGTACCAGAATATCGCCACAACGATATTCTCGTGATAAGAACAACGCTTTTACGAGAAGGTCAAATATTCCTATAAGTATAAGTGACATTGTTCACGAGAGTGTCGTGAGGATTCTTTAGCGACATTTGGCGAGCGTCACAGGGAAGCGTCATAATAGCTGACGATTGAAGAGACATGTTATGAGAGTGTTGTTTCACGAGGATTACAAAAGTTGGCGAACATTAACATTGCAAATACCACGATGAGATCGCTAAATACATCCGAAAGAAGGGGAAAACTTAGCTGTCACCCACTATGTAATTTCCTATATAAAGGGTTCAGTAAGTCTAGAAAAGGATGATGTATTTTTTAGAGTTGAGAATATTTTGAGGAGAGAGAAACTCCAGAAATAAAGTTGTACTTCTGAGTTTGAATATTTTCTGTAAACATTTCTGAGATCTAAATAATAAAGTGTCGTTAATTTTTTAATCTTCAATTAGTTTTCTCCTAAATTTCTATAGAATCTTAATAGGGGTGTAGTGTGGGAAATCCTGCTACTACAAGACTGACAAATTTACAAAAGGCGACAGGAACGCCAAAGGCGCCTAAACAGCTGACAAATATACAAAAGGCCATGGGAATTCCAAAGGCGCCCAAAAGGCTGAAATTTTTACAAAAGGCTATAGGAATGCCAAAGGCTCCTAAACAACTGACGAATCTACAAAAGATCTCGGGAATTCCAAAGACACCCAATTGATTGACAAATTTATAAAAGGCTATAGGAATTCCAAAGGCTCCTAAATAGCTGCCAAATCTACAAAGGCCTTGGGAATGCCAAAAGCGCCCAATAGGTTGACAATCTTACAAAAGGGCTATGAGAATGCCAGGAGCGCCCGATCGGCTGCCAGACCCACGAAAAGGACAAAAATGCCCAGAGGGATGACAAATTTTTTTTAAAAAAGGGGGGAGTAAGCGCGTTCTATTGACGCTCGCCCATCCCATCACACCCTTTTGATAAAAAAAACAAAGGGGGAGTAGGCGCGTTTAATCAACGCCCGCCCGCCCATCCCACCACACCCTTTTGATAAAAAAACAAAGGGGAAGTAAGCGCGTTTAATCAACGCCTGCCCGCCCATCCCACCACACCCTTCTGATAAAAAATAAAGGGGGATTAGGCGAGTTCTATTAATGCCCGGCCATACCACCACACCCTTCCGATAAAAAACAAAGGAGGAGTAGGCGCATTCTATCGACGCCCGCCTATCCTACCACACCCTTTTGATAAAAAAAATAAAGGGGGAGTAGGCGTGTTCATTCAACGCCCGCCCATCCCACTACACCCTTCTGATAAAAAAACAAAGGGGGGGGGCGCATTCTATCAACGCCCTCCCATACCACCACACCCTTCCGATAAAAAAAAGGGGGAGTAGGCGCGTTCTATCGACGCCCTCCCATCCCACCACACCCTTCTGATAAAAAAACAAATAGGGAGTAGGCGTGTTCTATCAACGCCCTCCCATACCACTAGTAGGCGCGTTCTATCAACACCCGCCCATACCACCATACCCTTCCGATAAAAAACAAATGGGGAGTAGGCGCGTTCTATCAATGCCCGCCCATCCCACCACACCCTTATGATAAAAAAAACAAAAAGGGAGTAGGCGCGTTCTATCAACGCCCGTCCATACCACCAGTATGCGCGTCCCATCAACGTCCGCCCAACGCACCACTCCTAAAAAAGGGTGGAGGGAGGGAGATGCAGTTGTACTTTTACTAATCCACCCTAGTTGGTAAAAAATGGGGGGAGGGGAGAAGATAAGAAGAAGTGAAAAGAATAATATATAAAAAACAACAACAATTTCATTCACTCAGGCCAAAATAAATATATAAGAAGAATAATAGAGTCGCAAACAAGACGTTAAAACAAAAGAGAAGAGCGTGCAGCTTAATCATCTATTAACGCTCGACAGCGGTCGATGTCTACATCCAAAGCTTCTACCATCATCACACTGTGGAGTAACCTAACGAAGGTCCTGATCGGCTTCATCCACCAGTGTTTGAAGACTCTGAATAATCTTACCATTGGCATCGGCCCCACGAGCAAACGAAAAGGTATCATCATGCTCATCATATTCTTTACACGCCTTATCCTGGCGAATTAACCTAAGCGTCCTATATAAGGGAAACATTTTCATAAATGACTTAGTGGCCGTCCTGTTTCCAATGACGCATGGAAATTGAGAGTGTGAAGTGACTTGACTACTGGGTCATTTGACAATTGACCCAATAGTCAGGGGACTAATTTTGATAAATGAAAAATAATACTCCTTAACGGGTTCGGGGTTCCCCTGAGAAGGGAGACAATCCTAGTATGCGACATGGGGACTTGGGGACTAGGCCCAAGTCCAATTAAAAAGTACCCATAAGGTAAGAAGGATAAGGAATGGATTAGCAAATAAGGAGAGGGTTATATTAAGGAATGACATTAGAAGTAATTAAGGAGGTTTAGGACATGTGTCATGATGTGATAAAAGGCGGGAATTTTGGGAAGGTCTATATAAGAAAGGACAAGGTACAACGGAAAGCTAACTCTCTTTCTTACTATTCCTAGAAAAGTGATGTCATTTGGTGTAGCTAGGATGGGTAGGACCAGAACTGAATTCACCCTTCTACACGTACCTCTATACATACCTACCCACTATCGAACTAACCAGATACTCATAAAATATTTTCACAAATACGTTTGGCATTGCTACAACTCTCATAAACACTTCTAAGACAAATTGATTCACTAAATCACTTTGTGTTTGTAAATCAGGGGTAAAGTCTTGAGTGTTATTTAACACGACTTATGCTTGTAAGTTCATAAGGCATATTTGCCGTGAACTTCCATTGTACACGGTTCTAGTACTCCATACCATTGTGTATATTCTTTTATGTAATTTCAAGAACTTCTCACATGCTTACAAGAATTCTTAACAAGAATTTCATATAAACTAAGAAAGTGTTTGCTTGAATTTCAGGTTATCTTAGTGAAAAGGCCAGGGTACTCAAATATACCTCAAGCTATTACTTTTCCTTCCTATAAGTCCTTTCCCCAAAAGTGATTATCTATGGACTGAGTCGAGATAATACAACAAATCGGTTCACACTTTGCGTGATCGTCTATGGATACGAGATTGAGATAGTACAACAACAAAGTGTGTTTACTTGATACAAAGGTTCAGACTTAACCAACCACAATAGGATTCATGTATCAAGTAAATAGGAATTAACGTTTGTGCAATTTACTTTAATTATAATAAAACAATTATAATGCGAAAATATAAAGTAAATGACACAGCAAGATTTTGTTAACGAGGAAACCGCAAATGCAGAAAAACCCGGGACCTTGTCCAGAATTGAATACTCTCAGGATTAAGCCGCTATACAAAATAATACCAACTTCGTATAGTTGAGACCAAGAAACTAAACCTATAGTTCACCTAGTTCCTTCTGTATTCCCATGCCTCCAACCTGTAAACAAGTCATGTACTTGGACCAATTCCTTTGGTTCGTATTCCAAACAGTAAAGGAACAACAAATCTGTTTGGTATCAACTCTCTTCAACCAAGTGATATGAGTTGCGCAAAGGTTCCCTTGTTTATCTTAACATAAACTCCTTTGCCAGGTTCCAAGATCTATCTTATTGTTTGTACCCAAAATTACTTTTGGGCACGAAACACGATTGAATTGATAATTTGATGTGTTTTTAAGGTTTAGGGACGATTTGAGGAACAAATGAAAACACACAGATAGACACAGGTTTTACGTGGTTCGGCATGGTAGCCTACATCCACGGGTGAATCCCCTTGGGGATCAGTTTCCCATTGATAATTTGTGTTACAGCATCAGTCCTTTATTCATCTTGGCTACCTCCCCTATTTATACAATTTTACATCTAATTTTCAATTTCAACTTAAATGGCATTAAACTACCCATTAATGCTTCCGTCATAAAATCTGCATGAAACTTCCCCCTTTATGTTTTTATGACAAACTTGCATGAAACTGCCTCCTTTATGCCTCTGTGATAAATTCGCATGAAACTTCCCCCTTAATGCCTCTATGATAAATTCGCATGAAACTGCTGTTTTATGGCTCCATGTTAAATTCTTGATGAAAACCCCTTTGCATGCTTCCTTGGGTAATTTCTGCATGAATAATGGCTAGAAGGATTGGTGGATGCCGGCTGGAAGCGTAATTGGCTTGATGACTGGATTGACTGGCTGGCAGCATAATTGGCTTGCTGGCGATATGAGTGGAGACTGGTTGGCAGGGCGGATGAGTTTTTGGCCGGGAATTGGTTAGCAGCATTGCTGGCTACAAGACTGAATATTGGTGGGAGGTGCGACATGCTTTGATAGTTGACCGACGTTTGACTTTGACCATTGACCGACCGTTGACTTTGACCATTGACCTTGACCGGATGTTGACTTTGATAGTTGACCGACTTTGACCATTGACCAATCATTGAATTTATGTAATATTGGGCAGGCTGGTGGGCTGCCTCGGTTGACTGGTTAGCGGGCTTGGATAAGGGCCAAAAGATGATTCAAGTATCAATTGGGCCTATTGAGTGGTATTTTTACTTATGGTACAAACATCGCCCCCTCTTAACCTCCAACTTGTTGGGGGTTAAGAAAATTCTGTTTTCCTTAGTCGATGGTAAAAATTGCCCCCAAGTGTATATTAATGATATTGAGGTGACTGGCGAACTTCCCTTATTGTTTGCGAAAATCATAATCAAGACGCCCCCAAGTGAGGCTATTATGATTGGGAGATCGGCGGAAAAAAGTTGAGCATGAACTACTGTTGTATGCAAAATTAGGATCGAAGGGTGAACTGTTCTAAAACTGAAGCGTGATGCTCGAGCGGAGTGGTATTGTGAGTGAGCGATAACTGCTGATGTAAAACCGAACTGCGGTACTTGCGTAGGATTTGACTACGACGGCCACAAAAACTGTCCTCTATAGTAATGTGCAAAACTGGGTAGTAACGTCGTTGAGAAAAAATGGTCTGCAGCAGCTTCGATCAGCTGGACTGCGGGATATGCGAACATAGCTGGACTGCAGCAGCTGTGGTCAGCTGGAATGCAGCAGCAACGAGGAAGACTGCACTGCAGCAGCTGCGGCCAGCTGGACTGCAAGGATTGCGATCATAGCTGGACTGCAGCAGCTGCGATCATCTAGAAAGCAGCAAAATCGAGCATTGCAGCAGCTGCGATCAGCTGGACTGCAGCAACTGCGAGCATAGCTGGACTGCATCTGCTGCGATCAGATGGGATGAAGTAGCAACGAACCAAGATACATTGCAGCAGCCGCGATCAGCTGGACTGCATGAACTGCGAGCATAGCTGGACTGCATCAGCTGCGATCACCTGGAATGCAGCAGTAATGAGCATAGTTACACTACAACATCTACGATCATCTGGACTGCAGGAACTGCGAGCGTAGCTGGACTGCATCAGCTGCGATCAGCTAGAATGCAGCAGCAACGAATCAAAGCTACACTGCAGCATCTATGATCAGCTGGACTGCAGGAACTGCGATCATAGCTGGATTGCATCATCTGCGATAAGCTGTAATGCAGCAGTAACGAGCATATTTACACTACAGCACCTACAATCAGCTGGACTGCAGGAACTGCGAGCGTAGCTGGACTGCATCAGTTGCGATCAACTGGACTGCAAGAATATAAACCGATCTGGACTGCAGCAGCTGCTGAGGGACTGGACTTAAACAGTTCGATATAGGTGTAACAGTTACAAACAAAACTAGACAGCATCAGTTGCGTCCAACTGAGTGCAACCAGACTGCATCAGTTGCGTCCAACTGAGTATAGAATTCGCAGGAAACTGGACTGCATCGGTTGCGTCCAACCGATGCAGCAGTTGCTTTTGAACTGGACTATAACAATTTGATCAACTTAATAGTATCAATTAAGCATTACTAATTGTAATAATTGCGTCAAAATATTAGGGTGTATGCTCTCCCCCTCTTAATCCTACAACTCGTTGGAGGATTAAGAAGTTTGGGTTACCTGAAGTTTCGATTTTCAGAAGCTTAATTCCGCATTGCAATTAGGTGCTATGTAACTCGCCCCCAAGTGTATGGAGTGTTACACGGCTTGCCCCAAAAGAGTTATTTCAGACCATTAGGTGTTACATATCTTGCCCCCAATGATGGTCAGCCACATTGAAGTGATATGCAACTCGCCCCCAGAAGATAATGATTGTCATGTTTCTCAATGCTCGCACAAGAATGCACTGCCTTGCTACATTTTGCTCGCTCATGAGATTTTGAAAATGTTTGCTATCTGAAATTCGCGTGGGGGGCCAATCCCGCTATTCCAGATGCACGCAGAATTGAAATGTGTGCATCTCCTCGTGAGGAAATTCTCGCCACATTAAAGGTGTCTTATTGAACAAAAGTATGCATGAATATATGAAAATATGCAAAAATATGTAAATTGTATACTTACCATATTGAAAATGTTATTGCGACTTTGTTTATGAAGTGATTAGGATGCCCACTGGCTATGTTGGTGTTTTACAGCGATGATGACTAGTATAGCTGCCTTAGCGTCTCTTCTCGACTTAGCAATTTATTTGTCTGTGGGACAGGAATGCACCAGTTAAATCAAAACTGGATTGAAAACAGTTGCCACAGAATTGTATTTTAGTAGCTGCGATCAGATGTACTGTGACAGTTATGCATCAAACTGGACTGAAGCAGTTGTGAGGAAAACTGTATTGAAAAAGTTTTGGGGAAAACCGGACTACAGCAGTTCGACCAACTGGACTGTAGGAATTAAAAAGGACTGTGGCAGTTCGATCAACATGCCAACAGTTGTTGCTATGAAACTGGATTACAGCAGTTCGATCAACTGACTGTAATAGTTATGTGGAAAAGGACTGCAACAGTTCGATCAACTGCACTGCAGTATTCTCGGTAGTGATCGAATGTGACCGTTTCTGTTGCTGTCATTTTAAATTTCTAAAAATTTAATTTTCTCTGAAAATTGAAATTTCACATTCACGACGTTGGGAATTGACATACGATCTCAACGGGCCGAAAAATCACTCAATTTGGATGCACGAAGAAGAAGTTATCGAAGAATTGGTCGGTTAGCGCCTTGCTCCAAATAAGTTGATGTCTTGATTTCACCAAAAAAATATTACTCTCCACTTGTAAAATTTTACCTTCATGTCCTAGGATATTGACATGCGATCGCAACGAGCCAAAAATCATCCAATTCGGACGTGAGACGAGGAAGATATCAGTGAAACAATTTTTTAGACCAAACCCAAGTCCAAGTAGGGTGTAAATATCCGCGAGACAATAGAAATGGGGCGGAATCATCCAAGGGCCATGAAATTAAGTTGAGCCGCGCTACACGTAATCAGGGCCACAGTATTGAGTTGCATCGCGTTTCACTGAATCCGAAGTATGGAATTATCTTGTGCCGCCGTGTACTGAATCAAGATCACCAATTAATCTTCTCCTAATAATCGCCTTGTCCGACTAATCGCCGATTGATCGGCTGAAACTCGCCGATTTCCGCTCGGTTGTGACCGTCTCCGCTGACGTCATTCGCCGAAGCCGCTCGTAATGGCCGCCGGTCTTGCCGCCGGTTTTTTTTTTTTTTTTTTGAATTCGAATTTGATGTTTCACAGATCATCGAAAACGGATGTACCATGGAGCATCAACGGTCTGGGTGTCTAGCGTATCGAATATTAATGTACCACTGTTGCATCGAACTGTTGCTGAGAATGGAAGTTTGATTATCGCGGAGCATCGAAGTTTGATGCACCTCGGCGAATCCACGGTGGCCAGTTGCTGAGCATCGAACTTTGATGAAACCCGAAGCATCGAAGATCACTGACGTGGGTGATGGACACCTTTGACGTGGGTGAGTGGAAACAAAGGTAGGTGAACGAAACGCCTGAAGTGGGTGAGGAAGCCTCCGGCTATGGCCGCCGGTTTTTTTTTTTTTTTTAATTGAATCTTTTCGCCACGGTTTTCGCTTTCAGTGATCTTTTCCCCTCGAACGTTTTGTAATAGTTTTGTGAAAACTGTTGTCTTTGTTGTTTGCCTTTGTAACATTTTTTCTGAAAATGTTGTCTTTCCTATGAAGGTTTCTTGCAACGGCTTTCTCAAATGTGATCTTTTCAACCGCATATGTTGCCTTTTCTTCCTCATAACGGCTGTTGTGACAATTTAAGAAACTGTTGAATTTTCTTCTAAAACCGTTGCTGCAGACCGTTGCTGTTTATTTATGGACCTTTCACCATGGTTTTGCTGCACCTTAGCGGACTTATCTGACACGCTTTTCCGGAGGTTTTCTCTTGGGTATTCAAGCACCTAGAGATGTAAGCAACTTGGAAACCTTGCGATCATGATAGTAGCGATTTTGTCATGCGACAAACTCAAACAGGTAGATAATGCGTTATTTGAGAAGCAATTTTTTTTGAACTTTGGACTTGCACATGCTGCGGATCGAACATCCTGACAACAATTTAGGCTTTTTTTTTGCAGTCAGTCAGCTGTGGTGGCTCCCGACTGTGATGTTGGACTGCATCAGTTGCGATCAACTGGACTGCAGTAACTGTAATTTACTGGTCTGTAGCAGCTACAATCAGCTGGACTGTAGTTATTGAGAACAAAACTGGGCCAAGCCATGTTGCAGATCGAACATCCAACAACAATTTTGATGATTTTTTTGCGACATCTTTCACCGTGGATCGAACGTTCTTGCGAGGGTTTCATCAGTATTAATAGGGATTTTTCGCCATGTAACATGCAGCAGAACGAACATACTACCAACAATTTAGATGGTATTCCACTCCAACCTTTTATAGCGGACCGAATATTTTGGAAACATTTTCATCATACTTCGTAGTGAGGCAATTTCAGTGGTTTCAGAAGGTAACAGTTTCAGTAAATCTCGAACCTCGAATCTGGATAGCAGCAGTTGCGATCAACTTGACTGCAATATCTGCGATTACATGGTCAGCAGCAGCTGCGATCAGCTGGACTGCACAAATTGTGAACATACTAGACTGCAGCAGTGATTTTCAAGCCGTTCAAACTGCTTTTTGATAGACATGATTTAAAGCATTTTCTTCAACTTTTCTCAATGGGAAAACACGATTCCTTTTCTCGTAATTCCCCTTAGTCGGCGCCAATGTTTGTACCCAAAATTACTTTTGGGCACAAAACACGATTGAATTAATTATTTGATGTGTTTTTAGGGTTTAGGGACGATTTGAGGAACACATGAAAAGACACAGATAGACGCAGGTTTTACGTGGTTCGACATGGTATCCTACATCCACGGGTGAATCCCCTTGGGGAGCAGTTTTCCATTGATAATTTGTGTTACAACATCAGTCCTTTATTCATCTTGGCTACCTCCCCTATTTATACAATTTTACATCTAATTTTCAATATCAACTTAAATGGCATTAAAATGCCCATTTACGCTTCCGTCATAAAATCTGCACGAAACTTCCCCCTTTATGTTTCTATGACAAACTTGCATGAAACTGCCTCCTTTATGCCTCTGTGATAAATTCGCATGAAACTGCCCCCTTTATGCCTCAATGATAAATTCGCATGAAACTGTTGTTTTATGGCTCCATGTTAAATTCTGCATGAAAACCCCTTTGCATGCTTCCTTGGGTAATTTCTGCCTGAATAATGGCTGACAGGATTGGTGGATGCTGGCTGGCAGCGTAATTGGCTTACTGACTGGATTGACTGGCTGGCAGCATAATTGGCTTGCTGGCGATATGAGTGGAGACTGGTTGGCAGGGCGAATAAGTTTTTGGCCGGGAATTGGTTAGCAGCATTGCTGGCTACAAGACTGAATATTGGTGGGAGGTGCGACGTGCTTCGATAGTTGACCGAAGGTTGACTTTGACCATTGACCGGCCATTGACTTTGACCATTGACCTTGACCGGATGTTGACTTTGACAGTTGACCGACTTTGACCATTGACCAATCATTGAATTTATGTAATACTGGGCAGGCTGGTGGGCTGCCTCGGTTGACTGGTTAGCGGGCTTGGATAAGGGCCAAATGATGATTCAAGTATCAATTGGGCCTATTGAGTGTTATTTTTACTTATGGTACAAACATTTATGTTCAATCACCCAAAGACAATCGTTAAGATTAAGCCAACAACACTCTTAATCCAAAGAATTGTGTTGATGCCGATCTTCCTTAATTAATCAATCCAATCTACCACAAGGATAAACCGATTATTAATTGGATCATCTTTTTCCCAAACAAGTATTGTGCACACTAAAGATTATAAACACCAAGTCAGAAATATTTTATCTCTTCTTCGTCTTCAAATCTTCTTAGATCTTCAATAAACACCTGCACACAACTACTTTAATATCTTGTGATCAATCACACACAAAACGGAGTCTGTTAACAATGGATTATCACAAGATCGTCTTTATATCTAACAACAGTCTAAAGATCCATGTGGAAACCTTGAACTAGTTTGAGTGAATCTTATATCGGAAGAGAAGATTCTCAAGAATAAACAAACTAGGTGCAATCAAAGTTCAACCACCGTTAGTCAATCAAATCAATACAAAAACTAAAGATAAACCGCAATATCTAGTTTCTCACCAACGGGTCGCGCTAGAGATTCTCAATCCTAAAGAAGACTTTAAATTGAGCGGCCATAAGAGATTTCACCTAATTAGATTACTCTCCTCTCCGATAGGTGGCTTCATCAGTAACAAAGACAAAAGAGGAAGTCTATTTTTACGCAGGATTAGTTTGCTAGAAATGCAAACTCAAAGTATTTATAGACAAAGAAGTTTGGACACCAAGGAATTTCCAAAACCGAAAATATTCTCAAGATACTTTTCATTACTACACCAAATTCGGTTTTCATAATCCTGTGAATGCACTGTCCAAAAATATGATCGAAATCTCCTTAGAAAAGCTTTAATTAGCAAATGCACATTAAAAATTATTATTTTCCATATATAATTAAAAAGATTCTTAACTTATTTAAATTCGATCTTGGGATTTACTTCCTTCTTAGCATTTAAGGAATATCTTTGAACAATATAGAATAAGCATTAATGCACCGTGTTCAAAGTGTGTCGATATCTTACTCTTACAAGTCTTATTTCATACTTACTCACTTGAAACTGATTTACCACACTTCCAAACAAGTTTAGAATTGGTTCATCTGACTTTAAAGAACTATGTGATTGATCAAGTAACACTCAATCACAAACCATGGGTTTAACGGTTCTACCAAAACAAGGTTCGGTTCTACCTCCATGTGAGTATTGTGTATAGTCACACTAGCTTACCATAATTCGGCTGACTAGGTACTAAGAACGGTTCCCACATATATTTGGTATCTAACTTGTATGCACTGTACATGTCAATAGGATCGGTTCCCCCTTCCCAAAAACGTGTTGCACATGTTCATAGGATCGGTTCCGCTTTCTTCCATTAACCTTGATGTACCTCATACAAGGATTGGTTCCCCTTGTGATGAACTGCACCTCTTACTAGGATCGGTTCCCCTTCTCCTAATAATTAGTCAGACACTCACAAACCCGATCATACCCCAGGTGATTACTTAAGATCGGTTTCACTAATAAAAGTCATACCAATACATAAGTCAGGCCTCATGTGAATAGTTTTACCAAGAACACAAACAAGTCATAAGCGGTTATACTAATCACACATATTGGTCGTTCATAAGATATGCAATGAAGAACATCCCCAATAACTCCTAGCGATTTCCTTTTCGGTTCACAACACATATCATGAACTTACTTCCTTAAAACACATGTAAACATTGTTCCCTAGGATGAAATCCTCACCTCATGCCCATACATAATCACAATAGCATTCATATGATTATGTCGATATCTTATATACAAATTTTAATGGTTAAGTAAGAAACTTCATATTGTATTCCTTAATACTATGTCTATCTAGAGTGTTCATGCTTCGTAGTTTTATGTTTTCAATATGCACGACTTGAAAGATACGTTAGGGAATGAAACAGTTCAAGTCAAATATCACTAACCTCAAGTGGAAGGATGATGTTGTGGTTGTATCTCCGTTCTTCTTCACTTCTTCAAGTCTTCGCAATACTTGTAATGTCTCACCCTAATACTTTCAAGCTAACTTATACGAAGTTGACTCTAGTACATTTAAATCAAGTGACTCTTAAATGAGTTTTGGTTCACTAAAATATGACAACCAAACTTGACATACCAATGCTTGGTGGGTTCAACCGAGCAATGCTCTAACAATCTCCCCCTTTGTAAATTTTATTGACAAAACTCTTACAATCATATGGATAAACAAATTACAAGAATTCATTACACATACGCTTGATTCCCGAATCCAACAACACAAAACCTACATTCATTCAATCCTTAAAATGCAGCAGCTGCGCTATAATAACAAAGATCATACTCCCTCTAAAGGTGAGATAGGTAGATTTTAAATCCGCGCGTCTTTGTTATCACAATCATATGCTATGTTACTCCCCCTTAGTATGTGCTTTTCCTCATTCGTTATATAAATGTTCAAGCACCATTGTCCTCTTCCCTAGTGACACCAATCAACCATAAAAATGATACCAACATCACCTGTTTACTCCATATATTTCTCCCCCTTTTTGTCACAAAAATGACAAAGAAACGAAAAAATAAAGGAAAACACCAAAAGGATCTAACAAATCTCCAAATAGACTTGCAACCTATTGAGTCAAGCATGAGGGTTCCACATACCATTTTTGATAACCAATATCAAAACCGAAACTACAAGTAATTATGTTTTGATATGTTATCATGGAAATAATCGCCCGAAGCAATTTTCGCAACTAGTTTAGCAAGCCAAAAATCAACTAAGCAAGTTAGTTCCTTTGCTAAAACGATTGTATAATTACAACCACTACATTCTATAAGACCAAAACAAAGATAAACTCCATTTTTCTCATCAGGTTATAATTATCCATATAACTTAGACCTTTAGATTTTAAACAAGCCAAATACTAGGTTAGTTAACTAGCATTTCCTTGTTTAGGCATTCGGCTAGACTTGAATAACCAAAACCTTCACTTTGATAAGTCTAACTAAGATTAGAATTAACTTAGTTTATCTTATACATAATCAAATTGGACTAAACAACTCATCCCGTCAACATATTCATTCGTTAAGCCATAAATAATTCATACAAACCAATAAATCAACTTGCATAATTATTCACCTCAACTGGAAAGCAATTAAAACAACAAATATATCAAAGTTTCACCACTGGACCGAAATTTTGTAAGCCTAAACAATTAATACTACACAATAAAGCAAAATAACAATTTTTTTACTTAACTGGAAGCAATTGAATTAACATAGACATTAAAGCACTGCAATTGCACCAAATTTTGTAAGCCTAAACTATTGATATCACACAACAAATCAAGATAACAAAAGTTTTACTTCACCGGAAACAATTGAATCACACAAACATCCACACATACATAATGGAATAAACACATCAATTGTACCGACAATTTCTTTTAAGCAAAAGCAATACATATATCAAATAAAAATAGACTTTTCTTAAAATAGGAAAACAATTAACTAACAAGATTGTTACCTCAATTTCGCATCCAACTTCTCCAAATATGATCGCATCATGTTCTTCTTCCGGGAGAATTGATAACGGAGTACCATTATGTTGTCATCCTTATGCAAAAACAAAAGAATAATAACAACTAATATTTACCAGAGAAAGGTTGAAAATCGGTTTTAACAATTGCAAGCAAAAGTTGAAAACCGTCGAAACACATATGCTTTTATGCTAAACCAAAACCGATTCAACATATTGTGACTTTTTCACATATTGTTTCTACAGGAACCCCTCATGATCCTTTGATACAGCCTACCAACATGGGCTAGAACTTAATCATGCTAAATCAAAAAGTTACCCAAACCATAAGGGTTCACAACATATTATGAGATCGAATATCAAGGTAATAAAACAGAAATCAAACATCCCATAAACATACAGAGAAAATAAATAAAGCATTAAAGTACCGGCTATGTAAATCAAAAACTATCACAAGAAAAATTATAAATCAAATAATTTTATTCATAATAGTTTTTATTCAATAGACTTATGCAATCAATGAAAGAAATAAAAAATTGATGTCTATTTTTCTAATACAACTCAGTCCTTCATATCAACGCCACATCAAGGTAGGTTTCTATTTTCATTCTTCAACTTGTGAATTTCTTCAAGTAGAAAACCTTGTTGCTTAACCAGAACCTCTTGCATGTGAGAAATTTATGTGAAGGACTCTGCAAGAGCATGAAGTTCTGTCTTTGATTGAACACAAAAGAGTGTCAATCCTTCAATACACTGATCTTTCTTCAGCATATTTTCTCTTTCCTTCTTGATAATCCAATCTCCCTTTTTGATTTTACCCCTAATCTCAAGAGAATCCCCTGACTTATTCTTAGGTTGATCATTCTGATCTATCATCTTTTCATACAAAAATGTTTGATCCAGACTCATGGTTCAGACAAGGAAAGTACACATAAACAGGAGGATCTCTTTATATTTCTCATACTTCCGAAAATATAATATATCTAAAGATACGAATATATCAAATATTTTCAATTACTAGATTTTATTTCCATATCTACACAAAAAGTTCCTTGACTTTCTTCTTCCTCACTCGAACTTGGCACACATGGTGAGGAAGGAATTCTAATACCAATCAGTTGGTATTATTATGAGATTTTATCTCATTATGGAACTTTGAACAACCAGAGTGTTCTTGATCTAGAATCATATGAGAAATTCTCCATTTGTTACTTCGAACTAGCGAAGTATCTTGATGTTGACTTTGGTTGCCTACGCAGCTCTTAGCAGTTCTGTTCTTGAGATAGTTTTTGTAACTTATCTTATCTTTCCCTTTACCATTAGATGATTTAATAACATCGGAAGACATGTCTATTCTTAAAATGGGTAAATCACTAATGGAGGAGGAAGAAATAAGATTGGTAACTAATGCAATATTAGTTGTTTCCTCTTCTTTAGAATTGTATGAATCAGAGGTCTCATCATGAGTTACATCCAATGCCTTACTTCCACTGTATTTTTTATGATTGGGACAGTCTTTAGAAATATGACCAAACCCTTTACACCTGAAGCATTGCGGCTGATATTAATAATCTTCTTCATGTTCCTTTTTGACATGAACTCGATCATGTGGTTGAGAAGATTGGTGAGTATCCTTTATGAATCTCTTATTTCTTATCCTTAAGAGATCTCGAAACTGTCTAGTAATCAAAGATAATGATTCTTCGATTTCGTCATCAGAGTTTCCAGCAATTTGTTTATCTGAATCATCCAACTGTCTATTCCTTTCCATTGGAACTTTAAGAATTTTTCATCTTTAAAAGCAATTCCTTTATTTTGAATAGACTGTGATTCATGATCAAAGATCTTTAACTTTCCAATGAGTGTGCTTCGTGAGAGAGTTGAGAGATCATTTTCTTATATGATTGTATGCTTCTTAGAATCGTATCTTGGAGGCAACGATCTGAGAATTTTGCACACTATATCTTTTTCAGAAATAGTCTTTCCTAGAGAGAAAGATGCATTAATTATCTCAGAGAGTTTAAGATGAAACTCTTTAAAAGTGTCGTTGTCATCCATTCAAAGGTTTTCCCAATCAGATGCAATAGTTTGAAGTCTATCTTCTTTATCTGATGTGTTTCCTTCAAACATGATTTGAAGATTATCCCAAAATTCTTTCGAAGTTTGACATGTTGATACATGATGTTGTAGATCACGGCTTACAACATGTATTATAGCTTTCAAACCATATGAATTCTGCTTATCTAGTGCCTTTTCTTCGTTCGAAAAATCTACTAGGCGTTTGAGATCAGTATCCTAATTTTCTATCTTTGGAAAAATATAACCATCGACGACTAATAGCCAAGTATTAAAGTCTCGTGATTGAAAAAAAGATCGCATAGCAGATTTCCACCATAGATAGTTTGTTCCGTCAAATCTTGGTGGTACGTTAATTGAAGTCGATTCGTGAGAACTCGAGTTCATTCTTATAGGATGGATCGCACCAAACACAGATTGTTAGATCTTTTCGTGTTTGCCTGCTTTGATACCAAGTGAAAAGGCGAGGGTACCCAAATATACCTCAAGCTATTACTTTTCCTTCCTATAAGTCCTTTCCCCGAAAGTGATTGTCTATGGACTGAGTCGAGACAATACAAAAAATCGGTTCAAACTTTGTGTGATCGTTTATGGATTCGAGATTGAGACAATACAACAACAAATTGTGTTTACTTGATACAAAGGTTCGGACTTAACCAAACACAATAGGATTCACGTATCAAGTAAATATGAATTAACGTTTGTGCAATTTATTTAATTATAATAAAATAATTATAATGTGGAAATATAAAGTAAATGACACAGTAAGATTTTGGTAACGAGGAAACCGCAAATACAGAAAAACCCCGGGACCTTGTCCAGGATTGAATACTCTCAGCATTAAGCCGCTATACAAAATAATACCAACTTCGTATAGTTGAGACCAAGCAACTAAACATATAGTTCACCTAGTTCCTTCTGTATTCCCATGCCTCCAACCTATAAACAAGTCACGTACTTGGACCAATTCCTTTTGTTCGTATTCCAAACAGTAAAGGAACAACAAATCTGTTTGGTATCAACTCTCTTCAACCAAGTGATATGAGTCGCGCAAAGGTTCCCTTATTTATCTTAACATAAACTCCTTTGCCAGGTTCCAAGATCTATCTTATGTTCAATCACCCAAAGGCAATTGTTAAGATTAAGCCAACAACACTCTTAATCCAAAGAATTATGGTGATGCCGATCTTCCACAATTAATCAATCCAATCTACCACAAGGATAAACCGATTATTAATTGGATCCTCTTTTTCCCAAAAAAGTATTGTGCACACCAAAGATTATAAACACCAAGTCAGAAATCTTATATCTCTTCTTTGTCTTCAAATCTTCTTAGATCTTCAATAAACACCTGCACACAACTACGTACTTGAATCTTTTGTGATCAATCACACACAGAACGGAGTCTATTAACAATAAATTATCACAAGATCGTCTTTAGATCTAACAATAGTCTAAAGATCCATGTCGAAACCTTGAACTAGTTTGAGTGAATATTATATCAGAAGAGAAGATTCTCTAGCATAAACAAACTAGGTGCAATCAAAGTTCAACCACCGTTAGTCAATCATATCAATACGAAAACTAAGATAAACCGCAATATCTAGTTTCCCACCAACGGGTCGCGCTAGAGCTTCTCAATCCCAAAGAAGACTTTAAATTGAGCGTCCATAAGAGATTTCACCTAATTAGATTACTCTCCTCTATGATAAGAGGCTTCACCAGTAACAAAGACAAAAGAGGAAGTTTATTGTTACGCATGATTAGTTTGCTAGAAATGCAAACTCAAAGTATTTATAGACAAGGAAGTTTGGAAACCAAGGAATTTCCAAAACTGAAAATATTCTCAAGATATTTTTCATTACTACACCAAATTCGGTTTTCATAATTCCTGTGAATACACTGTCCAAAAATACGATCGAAATCTCCTTGGAAAATCTTTAATTAGCAAATGCACATTACTAATTCTTATTTTCCATATATAATTAAAAACCCTTAATTAAAAAGATTCTTAACTTATTTAAATTTGATCTTGGGATTTACTTCCTTCTTAGCCTTTAAGGAATATCTTTGAACAATATAGAATAAGCATTAATGCACCGTGTTCAAAGTGTGTCGACATCTTACTCTTGCAAGTCCTTTTTCATACTTACTCACTTGAAACCGATTTACCACACTTCCAAATAAGTTTAGAATTGGTTCATCCGACTTTCAAGAACTATGTGATTGATCAAGTAACACTCAATCACAAACCATGGGTTTAACGGTTCTACCAAAACAAGTTTTGGTTCTACCTCTATGTGAGTACTGTGCATAGTCACACTAGGTACAGTATGACTGCACATAATTTGGCTGACTAGGTACTAGGATCGATTCCCCACATATATTTGGTATCTAACTTGTATGCACTGCACATGTCCATGGGATCGGTTTCCCCTTCCTAAAAATGTGTTGCACATGTTCATAGGATCGGTTCCCATTTCTTACATAAACCTTGCTGCACCTCATACAAGGATCGATTCCCCTTGTGATGCACTGCACCTCTTACTAGGATCGGTTCCCCTTCTCATAATAATTAGTCAGAAACTCACAAACCCGATCATGCCCTAGGTGATTACTTAAGATCGGTTTCACTAATAAAAGTCATACCAATACATAAGTCAGGACTCATGTGAATAGTTTTACCAAGAACACAAACAAGTCATGAGCGGTTATACTAATCACACATATTGGTCATTCATAAGATATGCAATGAAGAACGTCCCCAATAATTCCTGGCGATTTCCTTATCGGTTCACAACACATATCATGAACTTACTTCCTTAGAACACATGTAAACATTTTTCCCTAGGATGAAATCCTCACCTCATACCCATACATAATCACAATAGCATTCATACGATTATGTCGATATCTTATATACAAAGTTTAATGGTTAATGTAGGATCCGAATCTCGCAACAACAACGCTCTTGCGAAAACTTCTACCACACATTACAGATGTCACAAATTAATTACAGAAATGACGTAATAGACAACGACAGCATAAAACATGAGAAAGATGTGAAGATCTTATGAAATTATAGAGAAAGCTTGCGAGAATGTAGCAAGAGAGAGAGAGAGCCTGCGAAATTATGGAGAGAGCTTGCGAGAATGTAGTAATGAAACTTAAAACAGGGGGAATATGAGTTGTATGTGAGCTGTCATCCACTATGTAAACACCTATATAAAGAGAAAGGCAGGAGAGATAAATGGGAGAGACTGGTAGGCTCGGAAAGATACCTACTATTGTGTATACTGCAAGTGCACAGTGTCGACAAGCAACACAGGGCAAGCACAGGTCGAACCACAGAGACTTGGAGAGTGTAGAAGTTGATTCTAAATCCTGATTCAGAGAGTAACCAAAAGGGGTTTGATTTTGTCGATACGACGATATGATTTTCAAGTGACTGAAATAATAAAAGTAAAAGATGCAAATAACAAGATATGTAAACAATGATAATATGGATACTAGGGTATTCAAATCCACCAATAACCTATGATATGCATTCAACTTGTAATATTATTCTTGTCCTTATAGTAGATTCAAGTCTACCGTATAACTAAGGTGTTTCTCCAATGGATAATTTAATCACAAATAAAGTATTTCTCCAAAGCATTAATTGTCTAATTAAGCACAACTAATCTAAAGATCAATATTTGGTTAAGCATGAGTTGTAGCATAATCAACATAGAGATATTCTAACTACAATGGATACATGGCATACATTGTGAGAGCAAGATGTTGAAAAACTTGGATTAAATTATATATTTAAACAATTCTAAATTTCAAGAACAAGATACAAGATATGAATACATACCAATGAGATTAGGGCTTCATCTAAACCCTAGTAAATGAAATTAGAACATGAAGAACATTACAACAAAATTGAAATTTGATAAACTAACATGAACAATCTATTCTTGGATGGTTTTTCAACACAACAACCCTCTCTATTTATACACAAAATTCCCTCAAGCACTTGGATTCGAAATTTGGAAAGCATCCACTCAACAAAACATGTTTTCTTAATTGATGGATTGAATGGAATATATTTGGTTGTGGGAAACAAATTGGGAGTGATTGAGTGAGAGAATGGGGATGTTTTCTTTAATTGATGGATGAAATGGAATACAATGGGGGTGAGGTGGATTTTTGGAAAGAATCCAATGGGGGTGAGGTGGATGTTTTGGAAAGAATCCAATGGGGGTGAGGTGGAAATGGATTTGGGTCTTGGGTTTTGGATCATGGGTTTTGGATCATGGGTTGTTTAATCCCATGAATTTGTAAACATGTTGCCACTGATGCGCGAGCGGGTTGCAACGCTTCCAACTTTCTTCTCTTTTGTCTTCTCAATTCTTCCAAGCTTTATTTAGTACTTAAAAACACAAAATTAATTAATACAAATATTTATTCTTGAAAATGGTAAAAATGCAGAATTTGGGATAATATATGACTTTGAAGCGCGAAAGATGAGTTAAGTGCCAATGAAAAGGTGTATGAATATGCAATATTTGGCACTCATCAAATACCCCCAAACCTGAATTTTACTTGTCCTCAAGTGAAACAGAAATCCAGAAATCCTAACTATACCACTGTCGCTGGTCTCTCGAATGCATTTAGCGTATGCACTAAGCCTTTAAACCCCAAGGTGTCCCTAGTGGACGAGTTGTAGTCTCGTGAGGGCCTACCAAAGATGTACCCACAAAACCTTCTCCAATTTCAGAGCATCATAGAAATGTCTTCGTCTTCGGTCTTCAACTGTAGATGATGAACTTCGGAATTTCGTAGAACCATGAAAATTTGTAACCAATTTTTTTTTTTTTTTTTTTTTAAGACCCACTATACAGCTGGTCATCATTTTTTTTTAGTGACCCGCTACACAGCTGGTCATCAGATACCAAACACAAGATCCGATATTTATTTATTTTTTTAATTTTTTATAGACCCGCTACACAACTGGTCTTAGAAGACAACAGAAGACCCGCTACACAGCTGGTTATAGAAACAAAAGACTGCAAGACCCGCTACACAGCTGGTCATAGAAAACACACTACAAAAAATGCAAAAGACTACAAAAGATCCTACAAAAGACCCGCTCCACAGCTGGTCATAAAAAAATGCAAAAGACTACAAAGGATCCTACAAAAGACCCGCTACACATCTGGTCATAGAAAACACTCTACAAAAGACCCTACAAAAGACCCGCTCCACAGCTGGTCATAGAAGACGATATGCAAATACTCCCCCAAACCTAAATCTAACATTGTCCTCAATGTTTCAAAAGAACAGAAACAACAAAACATGAGAACAAAACAGATTCAAAGGAAAGAGATTACCAGATGCCAAAAAGGGTGGTGCTAACCATAATTGAATGAATGCTTTGAAAGCAAAAAATATGAGCGCAAGACAAAAAGTTTGGTTAGCACACAAATATATCAACAAGATTCAAAATTTTACCTACTAGATTATACAATGATGACTCACCATGTACCAATAATCTAAAAAGTTGAGGATCAACCCAAAAGACGTAGTGCGGAAACATCATGACCTTACACAATTATAACAGGACAGCAATGCAAGTGAGACTGCATATGTGAATGAGTTACCCCCAAACCTAGATTTTTCAATAGATATACTTTTGGGTACAAAATCTAACAATTTCAGGGGTGCAACATGCACAAGATCTAGTTCAAAGTGGATTTTGTCAGGGATGGATGGAGAGACATGAGTGAACTCTAATTGTGGCTCATCAAAGGTATTATATTTAAGCGCAAAATAGTCCAAGAGGACTTGAGAGGCTACAGTTCCAATCCTAGATTAGGTACTCTTAGAAAAGTAGGTTTAACAATAACTTTACAAACCAAATCTAGGTTGGGTGCACGATTACTAGTTTGTGACATGGGCATGGAGGTAGGCACATCATTATTAGGTGCATCTATAACTTCTAAATCATTTGCCAGTGTCGCAGCATGCTCACATTCATAGAACAATCCATCAAGACCCAAATAAGTATCATGCTCATCCAAAGTTTTATTCTCATGCATAGACAAATCCAAAGAGACATCACAATGTGACCCAGGCAGAGAATCAGACACGTCAATTATGTTTTCATGCATAAGATCATTAGTGTTGACAGGAGATTCAACACTACCTATGCCAGCCACAAGTACAACATCATGCTCATGCTCATAAAACAAATCAATAAGCCCCAGTTCACAATCATCCACTACAACTTTAGTTTCATGCATAGGAATATCACAAGAAACATCACAGTGTGACTTAGGCATAGAATCAGACACATCAAAGTTATTTTCATGCATAATATCATTGGTGTCTACAGAAGATTCAACATTTTCTAAGTCAGACACAAGATATGTGTCATGCTCTTTTTCACAGGACAATTCCACAGGCTCAAGATCAGTATCACATGTATATGGAACACTAGAAGAAACATCATTCATTAAGGTCGAGGCAGAGAAGCCAAATGTCTCTGAACCCAAAGGTTCGACAATATTTTCAGCAAAAACATGTTCTTCTAACATAACATCATCATCATCCTCATCATCAAAAATACATGAATGCAATGTCCTATTCAAAACCCTAGTGTCTCTAGTCCAGTCATTTACCTCTAGATTAGGCTCATTTTTAACATTAGCAGCCTGAGTAGGACTAAACACACTATTTTCAGAATGCAATTCATTATGACTTACATTCATTTCACCCTGAAATTCCTCCCTCTCCTCATTCAGTGCATCAAGGATTTGACTCATTTTGAGTTCTAAACTCGCAAACCTTTGGTCAGTTAACGTTTGATATTGCACAAGGTTTTGATTAAATTCTAAAATTTCATTATGTTGTTCAATGAAAGGAGAGTCATCAATAGTAGGAAATTCATAATCAATGCTATATGGTTTATCATGCAATACACTCCTAGCATTATTTTGTTTGATGAGATTTTCCTCCACAGATTGAGAAGTACAAAATTGTTCAACTTCCCACTGTGGTGGATGATACATGAGTTCAGGGTCATTAGGGTCTATAAAATACTGATCGCAACCTTCGAAAGGTTGATTATGGTCCCAATGACTATCGGCTTTGTAATCTGTTGGCATTTCATATTTTGGATTTTCATGATATTCTCTAGATTGCCTAAAATCATGCAAAATATAGCAATTCTCAGCAGGATGGCCTAAGCCTCCACATAAGGTACAAGCATAGATTTCAGATTGCCTAGACGAATTATATACGAAGATTCATGCATTTGCATTTCTAAAGCTGCAGTTCCAGCTTCTAACTGGTCCAAAAGTGATGATTGTGAGAGTTGGGCACTGTAAAGGTGTTCATTTTCACCCTGTGGTGGATGATACATGTGTGAGTAGTTAATAGGGTCCATGTATTGATGCTCAGGACTGTGAAAATGTCCATAAAAATCCCTATAACTATTGACATCATGGTCTGTTGGAGTTTCATAATGTGAAGCATGCACGTAAGCAAGCTCTCTGATGGATTTGTTTCCATCCCCACCTGCAGACCAGAATCCTGACATGATCTCTAACTAGAACTAGGCTTGTTGCAGAGATTGGGATGTACACACTGAAAACAGACCAATATATATTTTTTTCATTATTGTTTTTTTTTTTTTTTTTTTTTTTAAGCCCGTTCTCTAATTACGGCATACATTAGAAAAACAAAATAAAAGAAGAAAAATCATAAACGGAAGGGGAGTTCTATGCAATCGCAAACAAGGATGACTTCACCACAGTATACCTACTGATTTCTAGCAAACAAAAAGCATGATGGATCCACTTAGATTGTTTTCTAGACCAGCTTCTAATCCTTCGAAATGGAATTCGTTACAATCTGAGCAAACTCCTCTGGAATCAATCCGAGTTTAAGTAAATTGAATAGAGGAGAGGGAAGCTGCAGGAGCTTTGATACCCAAGGCCTCACCGCATTCCAAGGCGGCGCAGTCACGCATTCAATTTACAGAAACCGTCATGAACTTCGAAGTATGCTTAGAGAGTAACCAATATTTTTCGAACGACTCTCCTACTAAGCTCGTTACCTTATAGGTCTCGTTTTATTTCAAATTTTAATGCTTAGGTTCACGTTAGGTATTGTTTTCCTAAGGCGGGCAAGAAGAGAACGGTGATGAAATCCGAACCCTTATCTTGTATGGCCAGTCCTTGCCCTTTACTAGGAAAATAAAGCAGCCGTATTCAATTCCTCAACATATATGCAAACGAAGGAATACAGTAACTCGCTAACAAGGGATTCGCGAGTGTTTCGACAAACTTACCTCCCGTTCCAGACGGGGGATGAACCGTTGTTGTCGACTCGGGCCACGACTCATATGTCATGAACGAACCCGAGGGGCCGAGGTGATATTGTAATCACCGTCCTTCTCTGCAAACAGTTGATATTTAATAATACCCTTCCGTAGGGTTTAAAAATAAAAATAAAAATAGAATGTCCAAGTCCAAAGTCCAAAATAAAGTGCAAAAGAAAAAGAAAATTACAAGAGTAGAGGAATCCTAATACAATCTAAAAATAAATAAAATAAACTTTTTTTTTTTAATTTAAAATAAAAACTTCTTTCGCTTCCTTTCCTTCGCCTTTACAACAGCTACTCCGGCACCTGTTGAACTCAAAAGAGGTAGTTATGGTTTCGAAGTTTTAAAGCAAAAGCAAATTTTTTTTTAAAAAAAAAATAACAAAAATAAGTGTAAAATTGACTGTGAATAGTTGTGCTGCTACAGTGATATATGAACAGTAATATGTGAACAGTTCTAGGAGATGAAAAATGAATAGTGACAGGAGATGAAAAATGAACTACACCACTACCGAGTCCCCGGCAACGGCGCCAAAAACTTGGTAGGCTCGGAAAGATACCTACTATGTGTATACTGAAAGTGCACAGTGTCGACAAGCAACACAGGGCAAGCACAGGTCGAACCACAGAGACTTGGAGAGTGTAGAAGTTGATTCTAAATCTGATTCGAGAGTAACCAAAAGGGGTTTGATTTTGTCGATACGACGATATGATTTTCAAGTGACTGAAATAATAAAAGTAAAAGATGCAAATAACAAGATATGTAAACAATGATAATATGGATACTAGGGTATTCAAATCCACCAATAACCTATGATATGCATTCAACTTGTAATATTATTCTTGTCCTTATAGTAGATTCAAGTATACCGTATAACTAAGGTGTTTCTCCAATGGATAATTTAATCACAACTAAAGTATTTCTCCAAAGCATTAATTGTCTAATTAAGCACAACTAATCTAAAGATCAATATTTGGTTAAGCATGAGTTGTAGCATAATCAACATAGAGATATTCTAACTACAATGGATACATGGCATACATTGTGAGAGCAAGATGTTGAAAAACTTGGATTAAATTATATCTTTAAACAATTCTAAACTTTCAAGAACAAGATACAAGATATGAATACATACCAATGAGATTAGGGCTTCATCTGAACCCTAGTAAATGAAATTAGAACATGAAGAACATTACAACAAAATTGAAATTTGATAAACTAACATGAACAAGCTATTCTTGGATGGTTTTTCAACACAACAACCCTCTCTATTTATACACAAAATTCCCTCAAGCACTTGGATTCGAAATTTGGAAATCATCCACTCAACAAAACATGTTTTCTTAATTGATGGATTGAATAGAATATATTTGGTTGTGGGAAACAAATTGGGAGTGATTGAGTGAGAGAATGGGGATGTTTTCTTTAATTGATGGATGAAATGGAATACAATGGGGGTGAGGTGGATGTTTGGAAAGAATCCAATGGGGGTGAGGTGGATGTTTTGGAAAGAATCCAATGGGGGTGAGGTGGAAATGGATTTGGGTCTTGGGTTTTGGATCATGGGTTGTTTAATCCCATGAATTTGTAAAACAAGTTGCCAGCGATGCGCGAGCGGGTTGCAACGCTTCCAACTTTCTTCTCTTTTGTCTTCTCAATTCTTCCAAGATTTATTTAGTACTTAAAAACACAAAATTAATTAATACAAATATTTATTCTTGAAAATGGTAAAAATGCAGAATTTGGGATAATATATGACTTTGAAGCGCGAAAGATGAGTTAAGTGCCAATGAAAAGGTGTATGAACATGCAATATTTGGCACTCATCAGAGACATATTTTCGTAAGAGAGAGAGATATTTTGTAGAGAGAGAGACTTTTATTTTCCTTTATCATCTTCTTCCCCAAAACTAGATCTAGAGCTCTACCCAAAAATCCATTAATGGAGATTCTCAATGGAATTCTAACAATCATAGTGAAGAACCATGGATGTAGATCACATTGATCGAACCATGTAAAAAATCCTTGTGTCCATCTTTATAATTTTAGTACTTTTATCATCATTTTTATGATTAGATCTAGAAATTATTATCATGATATTATATGGGGTGTGTTGTGGGATTTCCTGCAACTACAGTTTAGCAGGAAACTTCATATTGTATTCCTTAATTCTTTGTCTATCTAGAGTGTTCATGCTTCGCAGTTTTATGTTTTCAATATGCACGACTTGAAAAATACGTTAGGGAATGAAACAGTTAAAGTCAAATATCACTAACCTCAAGTGGAAGGAGGATGTTGTGGTTGTAGCTCCGTTATTCTTCACTTCTTCAAGTCTTCGCAATACTTATAATGTATCATCCTAATACTTTCAAGCTAACCTATACGAAGTTGACTCTAGTACATTTAAATCAAGCGACTCTTAAATGAGTTTTGGTTCACTAAAATATGACAACCAAACTTGACATACCAATGCTTGGTGGGTTCAACTGAGCAATGCTCTAACACTTAGATTGAACTCAAACCTAGCTAGAGCCTTGAAAGTTTATAAATAGAGAGATCATTCAACATAACTTTTCAATCCATGATACTTATGTGCCCTAGTTGATTGCTAAAGTCGTCCTTTATTAACCTAGTATTCATGTAAGAAATATAATTAGGTTTTTGACTTTAAGACTTTACTTAGGGATTCATGAATTCAAGTCGACTATCTTTTACCTGATATTTCATGTATCCTGATCTTATTCTTATCAATCATTGAGGTTTTCGTTATTTTTCGATCATGAACGAGATTGATAAAAATCGCAATGTTTTATTCGTCTTAGACTTTGTAATTCCTCGAGATTGATACCTAAAACTCTTTTTATTGATTTGTTTAGATTGTTCTTGAAAGGCGGATAGTAATTCAAACGTCTCAGCTAACTGAGTGTAAGTGTTCCAGATTTGAGAGGTTTTCAAAACTTTGTCTATTGCAAATAGATTTCTAAACTGGAAAAGCGGGGGTATAACAACCACACACAATAATTCGTTCAGCAATCTGTATGGACTAAACTCCAATATAATTCCGAGAGCACCAACATAAAAGTGAGACTCAATCAAGAAATAACTTAAAAGAAACTCCAAATACATCAAAGAGATTTATCTCTCTTTCTCAATACAATCATCAAATCGAATAGATAGAAATCCGTGAGCCTGATTGATATGAGAAATAACTTGGACGGTACCCAAGACCAATGCCCAAGTATCAATCAAGTTCTATCCAACAATCAAGGTCGGATTTATCAACTGATTGAACTACGCATAACTTGTGATATTTCAATTATATAACAAATATAATGCGGAAAAGAAATAACATAGACACAAGAAATTTTGTTAATGAGGAAACGCAAATGCATAAAAACCCCTGGACCTAGTCCGGATTTGAATACCACACTGTATTAAGCCGCTTAGCCTACTAAAAGTTAACTTCAGACAGGAATGTAGTTGATCCCTAACCAAGTCTCACACCGATTAAGGTACGGTTGCGTTCCTTACGCCTCTAGAATCACGTATAGTTAAGTGCATTTGATTCCCTTAGCTGATGTCACCCACAATTAAAAGTTTCTATGACCAAAAGTCGAAGACTTATAAACAAGTCTGTCTCCCACAGATATGTCTATCGTTTATTCTTTTTATTTCGTATTTTGATACAAATATTAAGGTGAACAAGAACCAACTAATAATCCGGTCTTATACTCCCGAAGAGTAGCCTATAAATATTAGTCACCTCACAATAACCTAACTGATTAATAGAAGAAGTTATTGCGGAATCATAATAATCTGAGACGAAGAGTGTCGGATTAGGTTTTCCATTTGCTAGAGTTCTCCCTTTGTTGATGGTGGTTTTTAGCTTAGGACGAGAACTGTAAAAGTCTGACTACCTGACCCGGCATCAGAAGTAGTAGACCTTGATATATCTATATTTCGCAAGGAATTTGGAGAATATATGTGGCACCCCAGTTTCCGGGTCTGAATTTCGACACAAATCCAAACCCAAAATCCGAAAGGCTACTTTTGATAACAAGCCTAGACATCCACACTTGGTCCAAGTTCAAATAACTAATTCTTTATCTAATCTTTATTTATGTTCAATTCAGAAATTCTGTCACAGCAGATACATACAAATTCTTTTAGGAACATCTAACCATTAACTTGTCGTGATTTTTAACCCACATGAACACTAAAGAACTATAGTTTACCATAAAAATTAATTTCATTGTTAAACGTTCCAGATTTAATCCAAAAGAATCGCATGTTTAAGGAAGAATCATAAAACAAAAACAGACATCAGTTAACTCTAAGAATTTTACTGAACCAAATTCAAAACCAAAAATTATTATGATTATACGTTCTGAATCCTAAACTAGCATTGTTCCAGTCATAAAATTTCTATAATTTTTAGTTTACCTTAAAGACCTTTTGACCCCAGTCAAACGCGTTGTTGACCAGTACTGCAGAAACGTAAAACATTGATAGTTCATTTTATAAAATTCATATCAATTCGCTCACAACTTTAAATTATCTTTGTTTTACCATTTAGAAAATACAAAAGAATTATCTTCAAGTTTACATAAGACACCAAAGACTAAAACATGCCATGGAATATTTTAAAAATAGAAAAAACTTTAGTAAAGTTGAATTTGACAGAAAACATCTGAGTTTTGTACACTGAAAAACAATTGATTTAAAAATACTTTTGTAACTCAGAAAATTCTAAAAAATTTATATGCACATCTTGCGAGAGTTTTACATATACCATTAGAAAATGAAACTAAACCGTATTATAGAATAATTATAGTAAACAGTCAAACAAGAAATAATCATTACACCACTAATAATTTATCATTAATAATTAGTTATCATTACACAAAACATAATCATTACACCACTAATAATTTATCATTAATAATTCCATATAATTACCATGAATTTTGGACATATTATAAAATATTCAGGCATATATCTATTATATAAAGCAAACACCCCTTACTGTAGGGGTGAAGCTGTAAAAAGTGATTTCCCATTTTGCCCTTATATTCACACAATCAAAACAAAAACAAAAATATAATCTGAGCGCATAATGGTAATATAACATAACAAATGGGCATGATCAATAGAAAAAAATGCATGGTTAAAATAAATTTGTTATAGCACGTGCAAAGTACGTGCAATGCGTTCATGTAGCAGTACCCCTTTCGTTCATGAATGAAAAGGGTATATCCTGCACAACCAAAATAATGAAGGGCATACCATATAATTTATTCATAAATTTGTTATAGCACGTGCAAAGTACGTGCAGTGCGTTCATGTAGCAGCAGTACCCTTTTCGTTCATAAATGAAAAGGGTATATCCCGCACCACAAAAATAATGAAGGGCATACCATACAATTTATTCCTTCTATTCATGAATAAAAAGGGTATTTCGTGTACTTCAACTTAAAAGAAGGGCCCAATCGCAAAACTGTCTGGTGGTAATTAATTAAAATTTTAAGTTTGAGTGGTTATACATTAAAATTTTAAGTCAATCATTATTCCACTCAAATTTTCATTGTCTTAATAAACATTGTTCCATTGGTTATGCATTAACCCAATAATCTCCAAAGTATTAATAATCAATAAATACTCAATAAATCATCCAAAAGAGAGTTTGATGATATTTTATTACAATTTTTTTTTCCATCATAAAACTCTATGCAAACTACTAATTAAAACACAAAACCGATCTCTATGCTTTTCTGCCATTAGCTCCTTGTGGTGTCATAAAATCTGGAATTTTTGTCATGAAACGACGTGAGTTGTGACACCCAGTAGAAAAAGAAGCAACAAAACATTTTAGTCAAACATTTTTCAATTTCTTTTAAAACAACTAACATGATTAATAACACCATAAACACATGGAAACACCACATCCATAACAAGAATAAATTCAATCAATCTGCTTACCCCAGGGAGTCCCACGTGGGTTGAGGAAACAAAACCGTTCCCAAGGATATCTCGTATCCCGTCATAAATAATTTTTAAGAATCGCAATCTATGGACGGCAGCCCAACATTTATAGTCATGCTCACAACATCTATTATCATCTATATATTATGGGCTAGCGGCACAGCTTGTCGCTCGCTTGCCTAGTATGTAATTTTTAACTTTGTAATTTATTAACAGTTTATTCAATAAAAGGAAGAACAATTAACAAAAAAATTAAAAGAAACTTAAATAAAAAGAAGTTTTTTGATTGTGTTGCGACTAACTCGAATCGCAATCCAAAAACTATCAACAATACAAGGAAGAGCTTTATCACCGTAGAAATTTTCTTCGATATAAACTAAAAGAATCTCTAACTATTTCTACTAATTAAGATTTCAGTTTTCATTATATTATTCACAACTACAAAAGAATAATGGAAAGCAGAAGAAGAGGTTGCGGCTAAGTTACTCTTTTCTTTTCAGAATAAGATATATATATATTCACAACTTAAAACGAGTTCCACCTAACCCAAAGTTTTTGTATGCATGTTTAAAAGTTTTAGTCAACAATTCACAACAAAAGGTGAGGTTTTCACGGGATGTTTCAATTGATAATTACTAACAATACTATCAAATTGGGACACGTTGCGAGAAACTTAATTACAAGCGACCGTTTTTTTTTACCCCATTTATAAAGAAATAGTGAAAAGGTAAGGGGATAGCTGTACGTTGCATTTCCCTTTGCCTGTCTTTACATGACAAAGTTATAATTGAAAACTGTTAAACATGCAAGAATGTTTGTAACGCGTGAGATAAAAAGGGTAGCTGAAGCATTGATTAGTTTACTCCCTCATTAGTTAATTAAAAACCTCTTTTATAGATTGTTTTTGAGTTATTAATCTAAGCTATTTCTCTTACTGTCTAAAGCCCCCCCTCTTTTTCAATAATACTATATTAGCCAACCCAAAAGTATTAAGGAAGACATCTTCAATATATCTAATTAAGCCAAAATGGCATGTGTCCCAACTAACCACTGACAACTAGAGGCTAGGCATAAAACAATATTAAATCTTGTAGGAAGAAATTGATAATCAAGTATCATTTTTTATTTTTATTTTTATTTTTTGGACAATCAACATATTTCAATTCATTAAAATCAAAACAGTGATTACATGTTCGCTTACAAGAATGACAAAAACATCAAAATAAGAGATAATCAAAACCCTAATACAAATAAGGACATCAATTACATGTAGATCGCGAAGAGAAAGAGCGATAAACCGCAAAGATATCCAAAGAAATTTTATGTATAAGGGAGAGATGATGGTATATCCGGAAAAATATTCCGACCATTTAATATGAATGTATTCTTCTTATTCTTCGATAAGAGATGCTCCAAATATAATGGAGTACTTTGCCCATAAATTTGTCGATCCACACGAACACGTATGCAGATTCAAAGCGATGTCGTGATGAATCATTGATGTTTTTGATGCAAGAATAGCAAGCCACGAACCAGCCATAGAAATTTGAAGAACTCGCCCTACAACGACGAAGAAAAATCGTCCCAAAACGACGAAGAAATATGACAAAAGACACAAAAAACGATGTAAAAACATCTTATTCAATTATCTACTACCAAAAACTTTAAAAGAAAACAAAATCTTGCTCAGATCTGGTCCAAAAGGACCAAATCTGAGCAAGAAGGCTCTTGGGTTTCTTTTCTTTTTTTTGAGAAAGGAAGAGGAAGAGAGAAAGAAGAGAGAGAAGAGAGTCCAAATTCTCATATATATATATATTCACAACCTAAAACGAGCTCCACCTAACCCAAAGTATGCATGTTTAAAAGTTTTGGTCAACAATTCACAACAAAAGGTGAGGTTTTGACGCGATATTTCAATTGATAATTACTAACAATACTATCAAATTGGGACACGTTGCAAGAAACTTAATTACAAGCGTACCAAATTTCTTTAAAGAAGACCACGTTTTAGGATGAATTAAATAGGTTGATTAAGACCTTTTTTTTTACCCCATATATAAAGAAATAGTGAAAAGGTAAGGGGCTAGCTGTACGTTGCATTTCCCTTTGTCTGTCTTTACATGACAAAGTTATAATTGACAACTGTTAAACATGCAAGAATATTTGTAATGCGTGAGATAAAAAGGGTAGCTGAAGCATCGATTAGTTTACTCCCTCATTAGTTAATTAAAAACCTTTTTTCTAGATTGTTTTTGAGTTATTAATCTAAGCTATTTCTCTTACTGTCTAAAGCCCCTCCCCCCTCTTTTTCAATAATACTATATTAGTCAACCTAAAAGAACGAAGGGAGACATCTTCAATATATGTAATTAAGCCAAAATGGCATGTGTCCCAACTAACCACTGGCAACTAGAAGCTAGGCATAAAACAATTTTAAATCTTGTAGAAAGAAATTGATAATCAAGTATCCTGTTTTGTGTGTTGTTTCATCTCCTAATCTAATTTTACACGACTAGAAAAGGTCATTTCCATAAACTAATCTAATACTAGGCTAGGTACCTAGATTACCAAAATTTCCATCTTAATGTAAAAAGACTATATCTCCTCGAGAGTAAAATGACACAAATACCCTTAAAATTTGGGACGGGCCTTACAATATATCATAATATGATAAGTGCCTATGTCTCTCTTCACATTGTATTGAAACTCAAGCTCCTAGATGAATTGTTTACTAGTATAGAGCCTAATGAGTATTTAAGATCCTACTTGCATTACTCACTAATGCCAGAGCCTGCCTAGTGTTTTCCTATGCTATGTTCTCAGCTGAACTCCCAATACTGACATGACATGACAATTAATGTTCACTCTCAGTATGGTAGCATGAACCTCCCGAAGTGCCAGTATTGAGATCTGCACGAAAATACTCACATAGGCTGCATCGTTCTCTGATAAAGAGATTTTCGTATTGATGCACTTTTAATTAAAAGATAGCTTGATCAAGTTCCTTAAGGAAAATCTAGACTGTTCATATCAGTCTCAAAAAAATGATCATGGCCACACGACTTGACCGAGCGATTCAACAAGCCTAGCTTATGCCTGGCAGAATTAGGCAATCATCACGATGACCGCCAGCGGGCCCCTTAGCATCCCGACCGAGCTGATCCCATCTAATACATTCGCAGTGCTTCGAACAATTATCCCAAACATGGGTGATCGCGTTGTTGAAGAAGAGAGCTCAAACGAGCTAGATTGGCCAAAACGGTCTTAGAAACATCACAACCGTCCAACTTTGCTAGCCTAGTTGGACAGCTTGGATTTTCAAACAAACAATTAAGGAAGTTTCGGTGTGTGCGTTGGCGGCCCAACTTCCCCCTTGGTCGATCGACCTGCCCATGGAAAGTCTATAGGGCGTTAAATCGTTTGCCCGAAATAGGACAAACACGCTATTTCAAAACCCTAATTTTGGGTTGCGGCAGTATATATATTATTGTCACAAACCATCATATCCATCCAACTTTTCCAGCCTAGTTGGACGGCTTAGATCGCATTCCAGACGATCAAGGAGGTGCCAATGCGTTCACCACCGACCCAATATTATCCCCGACCAATCGACTTGCTCATGGGAAGTCAATGGAATACCAAATTGTTCGATTGAACTAGGGTGGACGCGCCAGCTTTAAAACCCTAATTGGTGTTTGCAACAACATATTGTTATCGCAAATCGATCACGACCACCGATCTTCGCCAGCCGATTTGAGTGGCTTAGATCTAACTTTAAATGGCCCAAGAGATGTCAGCATGCGCATCGGTGGCTCATCTTTTCACATGGACAATCGGCCTATTCGAATCAGCGCCCAACGCTTTGATTCAACTATCCAAAACAAGGATGGACGCACGGCCCCTAAACCCTAAATTATATCAACGATAATATGTAACTGCCGAAAATCATCTCCTTCATCCAACTTTGCTAACCTAGTTGGATGATGTATATTTTTTTTTAGAAAATCAACAAAGTAGCATTACGATCACCAGTCACCCTCCTTCACAGGGAGCGATCGACCAATAACTAGCTTGTCCCTAGAGCTACCAAACGATCACCTACAGGTGGTCGGCCATGCTACCTCTTTTAAGACGCCCAATCTGTGAATTATTCAATCGATCTCTAAAACAGCGATGTTTTATGCACATCAATTATTTTGAACTGCTTAAAGGAGATGCTTTACGTGTATCGAATATATACATACGATATTTTATATCGGCCTCATAAACAACTTAGTTGTTTAACCTAATAGAATCATATGCTATTCTTTGCGGCAAGTCCCACGACTTGACCCACTTAATCGAGACATCAAACATGTCACAAACTAGGGTATTGGTCTAGCGTTTTACAGCGTGCAACGTGCCCATTACGAGAACGTGTTAGGAAAGGACGAAAAGTTAACAATGATGAAAGTAGTGGGTGAAGGTGTGACCATGTGATGATCACCAACTCTTACAAAACTCCACTACTTGATCTTCTCCACTTCCTACAAGATCATGGTTGCGCTCAAATGACTTGTATAAATTGGATTTCAACCTATTTCGACAACAGGAACACAAGTGTTATCAACACAAGTAGCCAGAAACCATTTTTATGATACAAGTCATAAACAACCACACCTTCATAATTCAACATTATGATCTCAAACACCTTCTTCGCTTCCCTCCCTAAGATCAACCTTTCTCATTCACCTTGTGACCGAATTGAATATGGAACATCCATTTCTTGGTTTAGGCCAGAGTCTTACAGATTAATCTCTCGAATCTAAAAGTATTCACGTGTAGTGCATTTGTTTAGGGTTTGAATTCGTTTCTCATCAACACACCCAAATTTACCAAAAATAGAAGAATCAGTTTTTACCCTCAAACAACTTGGCGACCACAGTGGCAGATTAATATCTCGATTACAAAAAATCATTTCCCCTATACCGTTTTCTATTTCCTAAATTTCTCAATATGGTTGATCTTAGGAATGGTTCAGAAACCATCAATCCCAATTTTACTTCTCCCAGCACTGACAATACTTCAAATGTTATTCCTTTCTTTCATTTAAAACCCTCGTCGAGGCTATGGAGTCTCAATATTTAACAACTATTCATGATTTGATGAAAATCATGAATGATATTGTCAGGAATCAAGCTACTATTGTCAAGACGCATGACGGAGTATCTGCGCTTTTGAAAGTCCTCACAGATCAACTATCAAAGGAACTAACGCGCATTCATTATGAAGGAAACGCCACCAAAAATTCATTTTGGATCAATATTGATGGTAATAGTCCTTCTTCCAAGATTGATATTCCTATTCCTGATGAGGACAATGAAGCCTATGGTCACGTCGAATGGAAAGGCAGCCACCAACCTAACATGTATGCTCATGAAGATCAAGAGATGTTTCCTCAAACTCAGAAAGATGACTTGTAGGATTTATCACGTTCTCATCAGAGTCCTCGTAATGAAAAGGTGATTTCATTATGTGCGTGCTTCTTGGAAAATATCAATTCCCATATTGCATCAGAAGCTACTAAGAGATCCGCTGCTTCTTAACTCAGTCGATCTGAACCGTCCCTGAAAAGGCGAGGGTACCCAAATATACCTCAAGCTAAAACTTTTCCTTACTATAAATTCTTTCTCATAAAGTGATTGTCTATGGACTAAGTCTAGACAATACAAAAAATCGGTTCACACTTCGTGTGATCATCTATGGATACGAGATCGAGACAATACAACAACGAAGTGTGTTTACTTGATATAAAGGTTCAGACTTAACCAAACTCAATAGGATTACGTATCAAGTAAATAGGAATTAACGTTTGTGCAATTTACTTTAATTATAATAAAACAATTATAATGCGGAAATATAAAGTAAATGACACATCAAGATTTTGTTAACGAGGAAACCGCAAATGTAGAAAAACCCCGGGACCTAGTCCAGAATATAATACTCTCAGGATTAAGCCGCTATAAAAAATAAACCAACTTCGTATAGTTGAGACCAAGCAACTAAACCTATAGTTCACCTAGTTTCGTCTGTATTCCCACACCTCCAACCTATAAACAAATCACGTACTTGGACCAATTCCTTTGGTTCGTATTCCAAATAGTAAAGGAACAACAAATCTGTTTGGTGTCAACTCTCTTCAACCAAGTGATATGAGTTGCACAGAGGATTTTCTATTTATCTTAACATAAACTCCTTTGCCAAGTTCCAAGATCTATCTTATGTTCAATCACCAAAAGGTAATCGTTAAGATTTTGCAATCAATACCTCTAATCCCAAGGAAATGTATTGATACCGATCTACACAACTATTCTATCAAAATACCACAAGGATAAATCGATAATAGTTGGATCCTCTATTATCGAAACAAGTATTGTGCACACCAAGATTTATATAACCAAGTCAGAAATCTTCTATCTCTTCTTTGTCTTCAAATTTTCTTAGATCTTCAATAAACACCTGCACACAACTACTTGAATCTCTTTTGATCAATCACACACATAACATAGTATGTTAACAATGGATTATCACAAGATCGTCTTTAGATCTAACAACAATCTAAAAATCCATGTAACCTTGAACTAGTTTGAGTGAATCTTATATCAGAAGAGAAGATTCTCAAGCATAAACAAAGTAGGCGGATAAATCCCGACTCTGACTGAGTTGGCGCGATTCCTGGAGATCCACACCAGGAACATGGAGCTGATAAAAAATACAATGAACAACATACTTGATTTTCTCATAAAACTGACATCCAAATTAGGCAGCATGTCCGCTTCGGAAGTCCCAGCACCGGGGACTGACTCGTCATATGGTGACCCTCAAATTAACAGTGTCACTACTTATGAGAAGACGGTGGACCAGGAGGTTGCGCAGTTGGTCAAAAACTTGTGCGAATTCTTAAACTTTTCCAGAGAACAGCGTACAGACACATTTTCCGCACTCAACCAGATATCATCTGATATGCAAGTAGCTTCATTGTCTCCAGCAGTCAAAGAAATGTCCATGATGTCTGAACGTTCGATCAACAATATCACTTTCGGGAGAAGAGGACAACATGGCAGATGAAGGACATAAACGAGACCTATACGTAACTAGTTTTATCAAGACTCTGAATTCAAGAGAGCTCTCGTTAATACAGGCGCTTCTACAAATATTGTCACCATGAAGACACTCAAAGAGTCCAAGTTCCCACATAGCAAGATTGTTCACCTTCCTATCTTGATGACAGGTTTTGAAGGAATCCAGATCCATATATATTGATATACATACATATACTTGAAGGTAGTGCTTATTCAATTAAAGGCCAAATATCATCTCATTACGCCCCGGTCTATAACGCTGAATACCTTGAGTCTCAAAAGAATATCCCCGAACCTCCAAACAAGAATTACAGTACTCCACTCCCAAGCTGGAAGTCCATCGAAGAGGTTATGGACAAAACATCATCCTCAGGCGTCAAGTCGATTAAGTCATCTGCTACAACGATTAAACACCGCAAGGATCAGGTTTCAAATCAGGGATCTAATTTCATAACCAGTCATGATGCATAGGGGAGAATGATTTACCGTCAACACAATGATTAGCAATGAACAAGGGAGAACGATGAAAAGTCTCCCCGCCCCGAAGAATCATGTCAGGATGAACCATCACTCGAAGAAGAGGTTTAAGATGCTCCACAATAAATACAAGACGGCACTGACTCCACTACTGATGAGCTCGAAACGATCAACATCGGGATAGAGGGTGATCCAAGTCCAATTTTAATTAGCTAAACACTATCACCAGAGGAACAAACATAATTAATAAATTTGCTAAAAGAATATCAAGATGTATTTTCCTGGACGTACGAAGAAATTCCTGGTCTAGAGGACAAATTGGTTACTCATCATATGCATATCACTCTTGGCTCCAAAGCTGTCAAACAACCACCAAGGCAGTTCAGGCACGAAGTTGAAGAACAAATCAAAGTCGAGATTCAGAAACTACTAGCAGCAGGGTTCATCAAACCTATTCAATATCCAACATGGCTGGCGAATGTTGTTCCGGTCAAGAAGAAAAATGGTCAAATCAGATGTTGTGTTGATTTCAGGAATATGAACAAATGTTGTCCGAAGGATGATTTTCCTTTACCTAATATTGATATGCTCGTTGATGCAAATAGTGGTCACGGTATGTTATCATCTATGTATGGTTACAGTGGATACAACCATATCAAGATGTACAAGAATGATGCCAACAAGACAGCATTCCGTACTCCTATTGGGAATTTCCACTACACTGTGATGCCCTTCGGATTAATGAATAATGGTGCTACTTATAAATGAGCCATGAATGCTATATTCCATGACATGATGCACAAACAAGTGGAAGACTATGTTGATGATGTGGTGGTGAAGTCGAAGACTCAAACATCCCACTTTGAAGTTCTAAGACAAGTCTTTGAAAGATGGAGAGAATACAAATTATAGATGAACCCTCTGAAGTGTGCATTTGGTGTCTCCTCTGGGAAATTTCTAGGATTCCTGGTCACAGCAGAAGAAATCAAAGTCGATCCAGACAAGACGAAAGATATTACTACCATGCCTCCTCCACGCACTGTGAAAGAACTCTAGAGTTTCATGGGAAAGGTAAATTATATTTGACGCTTCATTCCTGGATTGACTCAATTCATTGCTTTTTTTCACCCTTTTATTGAACAAAGGAGCGAGTTTCACATGGACAACCGTTCAACAAGAAGCATTCCAGAAAATACGGCGGATACTATTATCACCTATTGTCATGAGATCACCAATGCAAGGACGACCACTGATACTTTCCACAGTTTCTAGTGATATCGCTATTGGATAACTCCTTGCTCAAGAAGACGACGAAGGCATCAAACGACTGATCTACTACTTCAGTCGTACAATGCGAGATGCTTAACTTTGATATCCAAAGGATGTGAGAGCATGTCTATCATTAGTGGATGTAATTCAGAAATTTAGGCATTATTTGCTATCCAACATAGTCGTGCTCATTTCAAAAGCTGACCCTAAAAATTTTCTACTATCAAAGCCGGCCTTGATAGGAAGGCCAGCAAAGTGGCTACTTCAGATGTCATAATTCGATATAGCATGCACACCGCCTAAAGCAATCAAAGGCCAAGCGGTTGCATACCTACTCGCTTCTTTTTCAGGAGAGGATGCAACAATGTTACATGAAGATGTACCTGGTGAGTTTCCGGATATCTTAGTTATCAAATAAGAGACATGTTTTTATACTTCGAAGGTTCCGCAACCCCTAGCAATGACACTGGAGGGGCAGACATAGTGCTAGTCTCTCCATCTGGCGAAGTTTTCTCACATTCATTCAAGTTGGATTTTCATTGCACCAACAATTTGGCAAAATATTAAGCATTCTTACTAGGGTTATCCCTGGTTAAGCAAGTAGGAGCAACACACCTTGAGATAAGAGGAGATTCAAAGCTATTGTCAGACACCTCCTCATCACTTAGAAGCTCTGACAACCTATCACACTGGGGACTGAAGGTATCCCTACATCAAATACATCCGGGACAATGAGTTGTCATTAGAAAATAAAGAAACAATCAAACTCGTTCATAGAGTTAAAAGATTTACCTTTCTTGATGGAATCTTATACCGCAAAAAGCATTGGAGGAAATTTGCTGAGATGCTTAGATGAGCATGAAATCCAAACAATTTTGAAGGAGATGCATGATGGAGAACATTAAGGAAAAAGGAAGTTATTTCTCTAGATTCATGAAAAATATTATTGGCCGACCATGGAAGACGATGCAGCTGCACACATTCAAAGGTGTCATCAATGCCAAGTCCATGGTAATCTCATTCACACTCCTTGTCTCCCATTGAATTATATGAATAGTTCATAGCCTTTCTATAGCTGGGGACTGGATATCATCGGGAAAATCAATCCAGCATCTTCGAAGCAGAATAAATACATCATTACTGTAATCGAGTATTTTACCAAATAGGTTGAAGCTATTCCTTTTCGAAGCACCACTGGAGTCAAGATTGCAGCCTTCATCTAAGAATACATAATATGTAGATTCGGTGTTCCTAAACACATTGGCATAGATAATGGAACTCGTTTTTCCAACAAGCACGTGACGGAATTTCTCGAGGAATACGGTATTTTCCCCAAGGAAACGGAAAAGCCGAGAGCACCAACAAAACTTTGATCTGAATTCTCAGCCGAACAATTCATAATAATCCTCGAACCTGGCATGAACAGTTTCCTATTGCTTTATGGGCCTATCGAACTCCGCTAAGGAGATCAATCGGGACTTCACCATATTCTCTCGTTTATGGGACTGACGCCATTCTGCCGGCGAAAATCAAAATTCCTTCAACAAGGATTGCAGCATCCAGTGGAGTACAATAGGATGAAGCCGAGGTGTTCAACTCAAGAATTGCCGAACTGTACATGCTTGAGTTAAGTAAGGCTAAGGTTGAAACATTTGTGGAAACCTACAAACAAAGGATCTCCAGAGCCTACAACAAAATGGTAAGACCTCGAACATTTCAAGTAGGGGATCTGGTATTAAAGACAACAAAACATATTCAACAAGACATGTCTGCTCACAAGTTCTCTCCGAAATGGGAAGGGCCATATGTAGTTATCAAGGCAGTATCCAGCGGATATTACAAAATCTTAAAAATTGATGGAGGAGTGGAAGGAAATATAATCAATGGTAAATGGCTCAAAGCATTACGCCTGGTCCGTAGAAAATAATTACCTTTTCACCATTTCATTATTTTTAGAATGTAATTTATATTCTTCCAAAGAGCGTGTAAAATGCTCCTTTGTTCATTAAATACCTCATAAATGAACAAAATTTCCTCATGTCATGATCAATTATTCTACCTAAGAAAATCCTAAACCTATTCGACAAACAACACACATAAATGCTCACTCAAAGTAAACCATCCAGCAAAAAGTAATTTTTATAGACATCCATGTCAAGCTTCTTTTGAAAGTTCTTGGTCTTCACTTTCAAATCCTGTACAACTTTCTCAACTCTCACCGACTCCAAGGAAAGTGCCTTCTCCTCTTCCAAAAAAGCAGTCGTGGTGGAAATTGCTTCAGCAGTGGCCGCTGCCCTGTCGACTTTTATAATCTCAAGCCGACATTGAAGCCAACTTACATTGAACCGCAAGGTCTCGCAATTCGATATCATGTCATCCCATCTGTGAAGTTCATGATTCTTAACATATCATAGATTCGTCTCCATCATCTCTTCAATGATTGGTAAAAACCCCGGCGATGGCAAGAAGATTCTCCACACCCCAGTAGTGGCAATATGACCGTATCGTTTCCAAATCTTGGTATATAAAGATGCGTGACATTTGGGAACGACGAAGCCGCAGACTATTTCATTTCCCGGGAAATTGTTGATCATGGGAGTGTCAAACGGGAGTCCAGCTGTTGGGTAGTGAATTTTAGATCTGGAGTTGGTAGAGTTTTTATCGTCATCATCATCAGTCGCAGACTTTCCATTCCTTCTCTTTCTGGCATCAACAACAACATGCACTTCAACCTGCAGTAAAGAAGTTTCTTATAAAGATTGGATAAATCCATTGAATAATACTCCACTCAAAATATCGTAGTATTACTCACATGTGTGCCGGATTCATCATAAGTTGACTTATATCGAGCAGGGGTTGTAACAGTCCGCTTGGGCCTTGAATTATGGGAAGAAGATGGATTCTTCTGATTATCCTATAATAAATCATTTTTATATGATAAATAACTCTGATCAAATGGAGACGAAGAAAAATACACAACTTACTGAGATAGACGCTTCTACTTCATGCTTCGAGTGAGGTTCATTTCGAGAAGAAATACTACTACTAGATATAGCGACGAAAATGTATGATAATCAAGATTTCCTTTGCACGATGAAATTGACTCAGGAATAGAAGAAATATTTGCGTAGATACTAAAACCTAAGTCTTGGATATATATATATACAAGATACGGTGGATACTTATCTTCTGCAGATGTCAAATTCAGTTGCGGGTTTTACTGAAACCCGCAGATTCAAACAAGGTCAATACTGGAGATGCGAAAGAAAAATAACTTGGGACTGATAGAAGTTTGACATGGTTAGAAAACCACAAGGATTTGTGTATGACGTGTGTTTTCTCAGCCTACATAACATATCCCAGTATTTTCCACAAATGAAAGTCACCAAGGAAAGCCGAAGGCGATCATGATGAATTTTGGGGCATGAACAATGGTCTATTTCATTCAATTCGGGAAGAATCAACATTAATAAAAGGGTTTCTCATTCAAAAGAAAATCCTAATTCATAAGAGAAGTTGTTCAGATCATCAAAAATATATCTACTACGAAGATTAAAAAAAAAAAATTCAAATGTTTAAATAAGATCATGTGCAAGACTAGTCATCAGAGTCATCCGATTCTCCGTCTACATTATCATCATCATCCTTCTCATCCTATGAAGAATCTTCTTCAGACTCTTTCTCTGAGTCACTGTCCGAGTCAGGGAATTCTTATTCTTCGATATCAACATCTATTGCATCTTGTAGATCTTCATCGTCACGTTCATCTTGGACATCAGCCTTAACCTTTCGTTCAATCTCCCTGTGCGGTGGATACTTTTGCGTGATATAAAATTCCACACGATCTCTTCTTCTTCATACTTAGTATCTGAATCTGAAGCTACACCATAATGACGAGATCGGAGTATTTCCTCGGCTTCTTGTATTTTCCACTGGGTTCTACGCCTTTTCTCTCGATACTCAGAAAGTATATCCTTCATAAAAGCCAGAAGAATAATCATTGCTGGAGGACACCATTGTCTGGAACCAGAGACACAGAATTACGGATGTGCATATATCAATTTCACAAAATGGTAATTCTTAATCCTTACATTTTTACAATTCCACTAACAATAGTGATTGTAATGCAAGAGTTAACACTTCAAAACTTGCTCATTTCTTCGAACCTACAAAAGACGAGCAAAAACTCAGATTTTCATAAAATCATGAATATTTCCACTACGTGAACATTCACCATGGAATTGTGAAAACTAAAGCATTATTTCATCATAAATAATTGTTTACTTCTAAGTAATATTATACAAAACTCAAGTTTTGATTTTAGAGAAAATAATATATATTAGCATATATATAAAAAAAAAAAAAAACGTGATTCACTCACGTAAAAAACAAAAAAAAAACATTTTCACATGAGCAAGGCTCACGAAAATAAAATTTGTGGATACGCCACGGTTTCAAAAAAAATAATCTCTCATGGACAGACCATGGTTTCATAAAAATAAATCTTTTCCTTCGTACGATCGTCTTTTTTTGAAACGAGGATTTATTTCGATTTTGTGAAAGCTCACATCTTTTCTAGATAAAGTTTTGGTTTTCATGAAAGCTCATAAACAAAATTTTATCACTGGACACAGGTCTATACATGAAAAAAAATCTCTCCTAGGTCAAGGATTATTAGTATTTTCTCAAACTAACGATGGAACGAACATACGTTTTATAAAAATAAGGGTTTTCAACAAAACTCACACTCATATATGCACATATATATAATTTTAACATGATCAAAGAATGAACAACTCATGAACTCAGCAAAATTTTGAAAAAATATAGATTCACATACATGTCGGCGCCGACCGGAATATGGACGGACGGTGATCGGACGGTGGCTGCTCCGGCTGGAAACTCCGGCGAAAATCTTTGCTCCTCCCTGATGGCGTGAAGATTATGAAGAGGTGAAGGTAGTGGTCGTGTAGGTGAAATAAAAAGAAAAATAAAGAAGGATTAATCCCTTTTATATCAAACTTTATTTCCAAAACCTAATTCCACAAGGATTTCCCTTTTGGGCCCGACCCGTGAATCCTAAAACGACCAAGGTCCCGTCATCAAAATAAGCGGCTCAACACAAATTTATGTTCATTAGATGATGCTATATCATGCCACTGAGATCTTTATTCAAGTCGTGGTTTGCACCAAAATCCAGTAAGGTCTTATCTTACGGCTAAGTTCAATTGCTTATATCGTTTGTAACCGGAAAATCACCATTCAGTGCTGACTGAGGAACATGATTGTCCCTCTAAGCAATGTAGATGGTGGATTTTCAACAAGGGATAAAATCGTAAACCTATAATTATACGTATTCCTGATCCAACAATTAGATGAATACTGAGGCTCATGTCTCTTATCGAAATCTCATGCCACAAGAATCTCTAACTGAGAATACTGTCTCTCAGAGCATATGTAGATATGTAGTCTCTCAGCTGAGGCAATGGAATATCTTATGAATACTGCAATTTCAGTAATTACTTCTATATAGAATCGAAAGATTGGACGGCTCCTAGACGGCTTGCCTGCTAGTATAGAGCAATAACGTATTAACAATGTTTTCCCTGACTATGTAAAAGAAATATGACGCTTCGACAAGCTCATAACACTCAATTCCTGAATAATTAATGCTCCTAGACAATCATACTAGTATAGAGCCATCAATTAATTATTATTAAAATCATTAGATTCATTAACTGAATCCCTGAAAAATATTCAATAATTTTCATAATATTCCGTTACTTCAATTTATGGTTTTTCCCAGCATAATTCCATGGGTTAGTAATAAATATTCAACACACGAGCATCTGAGCTACCTTCGAATAAGCCTCGACTAAAATGGTACAAGTGTACTTAGAAATAACACGAGCACCTGAATGCATGAACGAGTATTTCAAAATACGACGAGATGATGAACCTACGCAAAATAGGAAGAAAATAATAAATAATAAAATATTAGTCAAGGCGCCAGGGGACTGGGCTCACCAGCCGGCCAGCCATGCCGTGACCAGTCCTACGCCCAATTCTATATTTTATCATATTTTGTATTATTTTCCTTGATCTTATGAAAATCCTTTCATTTGAACAAATATCCTTCGTTTTAAGGAAATTCCTCTGTTTGATGGTGTTTCCTTCGCATCATGGAAATAATATAAAATTGGGAAAGGTGTCATGGGACCATGTATACTAGACGGCCGGCTATGCCCTAGTCATGGTCGGTCCCACATGTCGGACCCTCAAGCTCGTCAACGCTATTAGACTAGTCAAGAGACGTATTAACCGATAATAACTCGATTAGTTTAACACAAACATTAATTAATAAGAATTTATCTAACAATGATCTAGATTCAAAACTAGTATCATTGAGTAGGTGTCGAAAAGTTATGTAGAATAGGCTACTCGAACGTGTCTTTCATATATCGGAAGAACAAGATATTATCAGATTTGTTTGAAGGGAAAAATAATCTTTTTGCCAGTGGACCGATTGGGGCTGCCCTTATCCTCTATTGGGTGTATCAATAATTTGGGCTTGGTCTTATCGACACCAAACCATGAAGATAAATCATATCTTCTTTCATATTTTTTTCTTATCTTCTTCTTTCTTCTTCTTTCTCTCATGTTCTTATTCTTCTGCGAGTGTTTGAGAGATCAAAGGAAGATTTGTGATTAGTAAGAGGTGGAGAAGTTCATGGAGTAGTTGATACTGATGGTGTTGTTTTTTGTTGTTGATTTAGAATCTAAGGAGGAAGTAAATCCTGTTGTTTGGTTTAAGCTTGATTTGAGATGTCAATTGAAGATGTGTTTCATAGTTTCGAGAGCTTGAGTAGAATAAGAATATTGTTGTGTCAATTTAAAGATTATGTTTCGGAGAAGAAGAGTAAATTGAAAATTAGGGTTTCTACATATTGTGTTGGAATTCAATTTGAGTAAGGATTAAGAAGATATAGATGGAATTACAAGATGGGTTTGCTTAATTGAAGAATTTGATTGATGTTTTGAGTTTGAATTAGAGATTGAAGACAGATAGGGTTCATGTGTTCTTCCCCAAATTGAAATTAGGGTTTGAGTAGAATTGATCTGGTAAATTGGCAATTCAGAAGATGTTAAAGCTTGGGTAAGTCTCTAACTGTTCTAATTTCGGTATTTTGAATTCATTTGATTAAGGTATTTGGTTCATAGGATTTATAATAGAACCTGGACTGAGATAAGTGTATAATGAAGTTATAGTTTTGGTGATTCTGAAGTTGCATATATGAATAATTAAGGAAATTCATGATGATGTTGTAGCTGCTGGAGTATGTAGTATGTTGAACTACATGGAACATGAATTGGATGTCATTCTTGAGTTTGTATTGATCGAAGTTCTTTTGAATGATCCTTGTGGAGCTGAGGAAGTAATCTGGTGTTGGGGGGAAAGCGGTGAACTGAGTATGAATTGTAAGTATCTCTGATAAGAGATTTGAGTTTTGTATGGTGTTAATTAAGGAGATTTAGAATGAATGGGTGATTATAGATATTCCATATGGGTAGTGTTATATCAGTTAAAGTTTATTTGTATGAAATGGGTTTATTGTGCAGTGGTTGCCTATGTAAGTGTGTGGAGTTTATAGAATGAACAAGGATGGTGGTGAATGTGAGTAAGTATTGTGATGAAGATGAGTTATGTTGAGTGGAGAAGATAGGGTTGTGGTTGTTTAGGAATTACTGAGGTTGAGATTATAATTTGGGGTTGGTAGAAATTCCAGGGAAGAGATGTAAAGTTGGTTTGAATGGGATGTTAAAGTATAGTTTGATGGTATTGTGAAATAGTTGCAGTCCAGTGGTGGTAGTAGTTAGGATTGCAGGAGTTAGTGAAATGGAAAAAAAAATGATGATGTTGGTGGTGGTGGTGTAATAAAATGGTGGGTTTTTATGGGTTTAATGGAGTTACAGGTTGAGACAGTCTGTGATGAAAATGAAATGAGTTTTGTCTGAGAAGATGTAACTGGTGGTGTAGAGTATTGTTGTGTGTTGAGTTGGAAGAGTAGAAATTATGTAGGAAAGGTGAATGTAGAATCAAAGTTGGATAGCCTCTTTGGAAGCGTGTAGCTACTGCAATTGCAGGTAATGCTTAAATTCTAGTTGTGTATTGAATTCTTGAATTATGTTAGAGTGGATATTTATGTAATGATCAATTTGGATAGAATCTGAGTTAGTGAAACTGTATGAACTCCTATTCTTGAGATTTAGGCTTGCTAGTGATCCTAGTCAGATGTCTGATTGAGTTAGTTTAGCTGACTCTGTACTCTGACTGAACTGAATCGGTGTTGACTCACCGAGTTACCTTGTCCTGACTTGAGTTGACCCATTTGACCGATTTAGACTTTAGACTTTGACTATTTGACCCTGGACTTTGACCCGACCTTGGACATTGACTGTTAATTAACCATTGACTATCATTGACCGTTAATTGACTCAGGTGGACTGGACCTTAGTTAATGGGCCTGTTTAGAGATCTTGGGCTTAGTACCATGTATCCTTAGTTTGATATTTTGGACCTCTTGTGGTCCGAATTAGCCTTTGACTTCTTATACAAGGTTGTAGATATTTCTAAGACTTAGCTATTGGACTTCAGAATCAATATGAATTAGTAAACCTTAGATATGCTAAAGATGGAGAATAAAAGGTGTAGAACCATAAATGGGCTTAGAACAATTAGATAGAATTGTATGATTCTTGTGTAAGCCTTTGTGGCTTGATTCTTAGAGTTCTTGTGTGATTAACAATTAGTCTATATTAACAACGATCGATTCAAAGGTCGAACCAGTGGATCGTGGATCTCGAGGTAGGCGTGGATAATCATCAAAAGAGGTGGGAATTTATATTTAACTCTTTTGTGATTATTGTTGTTTTCTTTTACCAAAGTTTATGTTTAACGAATTCATGCATTATCTGATTGTGTATTCCATGCATTTTTTTTATTTTAAAAATCCGAAAGTACCGTTTATTTTTTTAATCTTTGCAAAGTTTGGAAAGGAATTGTAATGTTTTGTTTGTTTTTATGAATTGTTTGGGAAATAAGAATTTCCATTTGATTGCTTGGAAATGAGAATTTCCATCTGTGGTATATAGGGTACTGCTCCTTCATTTACTGGTGCGGGACGAGTCACCATATTATTATCTAGGTGCGGTACGAGTCACCATATTATTATCTAGGTGCGGGACGAGTCACCATATTACACATTGTTTAGAAGGAGTTAGTTCCATATACATGATTGTTTATTTCTGTGAAATTGGTTGTGTTTAGTGTTTAGGGAAAACAAGAATTGTTTTCAAATCATTTACAATGATTACTTAAAATTTAAATGTTATTCCTACTGGGCACCCCTTTTAGGGATGATGTGCTTACCCATTCCCACTTTCAGTTTCAGAGACAGATCAGAGTTGCGCAGCGAAAGCTTCGAGGGGTTGACTCCGTTAATTAGTTATCTTTTGCTATGTTTATTATGTTGTTTATATTTGCAAAACAAATGACTATTGTATATGTATCATTCGAGAGGACATATTGTATATAAATATGTTTCAGAGCGGGTTAGTTTTGGGTTAAGTTTTATAGCACATTCCTTAACTGAATGCTTAAGTATATGTTTTAGATTTCTAGTGCCTCTTTATTTAGTTAATCTCTTGGATTAATCAGAAGCTAGCTTAGGGGGCGCTACAAAGTTGGTATCAGAGCTCACTATTATATATTATATGGGAATTAATAGGAATAGCCAGTGCCAGTTAGTGAACTAGATTAGTTTAGAACTTGGTTGGGTTGTGAGATAAATCTTAATCACTAAAAGTTATTAATAATTAAACGAATTGTTTGATTGATTGATTTCTTTGTTTGGTTGTATGTTTATGCAATGAAATAATTTTTTTAGGGTACACCAGTACTTTAGCTAATAAGAATTTGAGAATAATTAATCTAAAAAGTACGAACACGTAAACAATCTAATCTAATACTATAATAATAATAACAGGTTAGTAGTATTGATAGAACTCGTAAATCACATGGAAATTTATTGAATACGTTGACTTATGAAGAGTAAACAAACTATAATTACATAAATGTTAATTATATTTTTGGGACTTAATAATATTTGTAAGAGTAGTTAGAATAATAGTTCAATCATTAACGTTAATAATAAAATACTATAATAGTAATTATAGATGATAATCAAAGTAATAATAATTTTAATGAAGTAATGTTAGCGCTTATCAATTGGTATCATATTGAACTTAAATTAACTAAAATCTTATTAAATATATATAATGATAATAATAATAATTATGGTTAAATAGTTGTTAAAAATTAATAACACTTGTTTACGATTAAGTCTTGTAAATTAAACTAATTATAAACTAGAGAAATATGTTTTGCGTCTAAACTAGATAACTAATGTAATTCTTAATAGACGTTAGACTTACAAGGATATAATATATAAAATGAAAAGACTCAATTTTTAGTAATTTTGTACCGAAATTATCTTTAATCTAATAAACGATCCAATAAATCTGTAAAATGAAATATACATGAATTAGTAATAATAGTATTTAGGTGCTTAGTGAAATATTAGAATTAAAATAAAATAAATCTGTATATTAATAGGATCCTTCTTCGTAAATAAATTCAATCATCTTTTGAAATGGAAAATTTGTATAACAAACTTAAACTGTTAGAATTTAAGTTAGTATTATATTGAGCATAATTTTTAAATTAAAATCCCATTAACAAATATATAGCGATAAATTAATGATTAGGATTAAATAACAAGGGGAAAATTATTAGTGCTTATACAGATAAGTTTTGCAAAGTTAACTAAGAACAAATAAGAACTAGGGGAGTATATGTTTTGCGTTTAAACCAAATAGTTAATATAAGACTTATTAGGTACGATTAAGAACGTGAGGTCATATAATGCATGAAATAAAATAAAATAATTAAATTAAACACTAAATCACTAAGTTATACACATGAAGTGATATTTATAGTACGTGAATGCTTAATACCAAATTGACTTAAAGGAGAATAATTTTTCTTATGAATAAGATACTTATTATTAATACCAAAATCTAAAGACTATTAAGACATTAAAACTTTCTGCAAACTCAAAATTTAAATCATATTAAATTGCGAACGCCAATAATTAACAAGATATAGTATACAGATTCAATTTGAATAAATAAAATTTGTTATAACAATCTTTACATGAAAGTAGAATTATATTTACAAGATTCAGGCTTAATAAAATTAAACTAAGAATCCTTACTAAGTAGTTATTCTGGTCATATTTTACTTACGCTAGTAATCAAATGGGAAAATTTGATAAAACAATAATGATAATGATAATGTAATTAAGACAATAATTTTTGCTAGAATAAGCAAATAATAATACCGTCTAATACTAATTATTACAAAATATAGAGTTATTGTAAATATCATTTGGATAATAATTAGGGATATTTTGTTTTTGGGTCCCAAAAATGTGACCAGAGTAGCGTTTGGGTCATAGAAAGTTGCAAATTAGAGTTTGGGTCCCAGGACCAACTTTGACCGTGTTGACCGTTACCAAAATAAAACCAATTTTAATTAATTTACATTTAGTTAACAACGTCAGTTAACCCTTGGCCAGTGATGCAAAACCCATTGAGGAATTTTCACAAACACATGCTGTGCGTCCGGCTGCTGATCAAATTTTATTTTAGCTGATTTTGTTTACCATTCTGTACGATTCCTTCCCTGCAAATTTTGAGTTGGATTAGTACCCAACAGATATAATCACACACAAATACTATATATACTCCAAATCTCAGCCATTCATCACCATAACCCATTGTTAACAGCTCCTCTTCAACTGGTTTTCAGGTTCTATGGAGTATCTTAATCATCAAACCCAGTGCTTAGATTGGAGCTCCGGACCAAATGATGAAGGCTGAGATGTTCAACGGTTTTATATTCGTAGTTCCAATTATGAATAGTATCAGTCATCAGCGTATGGGAGAAACATTAGGGCGATACAGTAAACATAAATGTTATCTCCTCTGAGTGCGCCTCTTTCTCTCCATGTCTAGTTTTCCCCGATTCCTTCTCATATAGTAGTTTTTTGTTTAACAGAAAAGTATTTATTAATTTGGGTGTGGAAGATCTTTATACGGGTGTATTTGATTTTTTATTTGAAGGAATGAGTTTTTGATTTTAATTCCTGGCTAGATGAAGAATGAGAGAAAATTGGTAGGCACTGATTTTATCCCAGGAAGCGAGGAATTGAAAAAAAACGTGAGGAATTGAAAAAAAACTGGAATAATGGTAATGATTCTATCATTCTAAGGAAGACGGTAATGGAGAAATTTCATATTTTTCATATTTTTCTCTGTTTTATGGGACAGCTCTAATCACACACAATGCTTCTCCCATACGCTGATGCTTCTCCATCATTTTTTTGATCAGCAGCCGGACGCACAACATGTGTTTGTGAAAATTCCTCAATGGGTTTTGCATCACTGGCCAACGGTTAACTGACGCTGTTAACTAAATGTAAATTAATTAAAATTGGTGTTATTTTGGTAACGGTCAACACGGTCAAAGTTGGTCTTGGGACCCAAACTCTAATTTGCAACTTTCTAGGACCCAAACGCTACTCTGGTCACATTTTTGGGACCCAAAAACAAAATATCCCTAATAATTATATGTTAGTACTATATTAGGAAAATGTAAGTTTTATTAATAATAGAACTTAAGGATTACTTAATAATAATATAAATTTAAGGAAATAAAGTTAGATCAAATCAAATCTAGTATAACTAATAAAGTTAAACTTGGCATTATGATTAATTACGATTTAACTTTTATTCGTTTGAGAAATAAAAAAATAAATGTAATAACAATAATAAAATATTAATACCAATTAACTATGAAAATTTGTTAGAAGATATTTACTTATATCAAGTCATATAATGAAACAAACAAATAGATACATTGAAATTTATATGTAAAAAAAAAATAAAAATAAAAAATAATAGTAACATTGGATAATGATTATAACATTGGGTTATCCATAAATAGTACATGAATTTAAAAATTATATAGTTATAATAATAGTTTCATATGGAATTAAAATTCGATTTCATTAAAATAAATAAATAATAATAACGATAAATAAATTTTGATGATTAAATTGCTTACAATGATGTAATGATTAAATTGCTTACAATGATGTAACCTATTTATATAATTTATGAAGTAAATTTTTTAAGCTAAATTAGTTACAATGAATTTAGAGATTGATTAGTTATAATAAGTTAGCATTTAGTTAATCCAGCACTGGGGAATAGTGAAGGTTGTGTTCTCTCTGTTCGTAGGAAGGCATTATTGGGACTTGCCAACCTTGACAGGGAAACATCATTCAGGGATGACCGATCATAGAAGTTTGATAATTCTTTAGAAAACCAATAGATAGAAATTAACTTAGAAATGCTGTAAATTAATTTAGAAAACCAATAGATGGACATTCACTTAGAAATATTCATAGGAATCTCCCTTGTAATTAGAGACAAATCAATAATATAAAAGAGAGTTTAGCTAACTTTGCCTATCTGAGTGGTGGTCAGGATTTATCCTCGGCAAAGATAAATCAAAGGTTGTGGTTCTCCGTGCCACACCCTACAAGTCGCACACGTGGTATTCATTCCAATATTATGAATTAAAAATGAATACTCAAGTCAAGATATGGAATTTCAAAAATTATAACGGGGAGGTTCGAACTCATGACATATTGTGTCATAAGAGTGGCCTCTAACCATTGTTCCACCTTGGTTGGAATTGATAGAAAAGATAAATCAATAGTGATTGTTTGTTCAACTTAAATATTAATTAGTATAAGTGTTTTATTAATTAGTATCAGTGATTTGTCTAGAGAGAAGATAAATCTATGGTTATGGTTTGTTCAACTTAAATATTAATTAGTATAAGTGTTTTATTAATTGATGTCTCATTAATTTCTCATGATAAATGATTTATTAATTTTACATCATAAATATCCCTTAATTAATATTAATACATATCTCCATCAATAAATAATAATTTTGACAAAAATTATTTCAATAGATATTAGTGGTGGTGGTGGTAGTAGAGGAAGAAGTAAGTGGTGGAAGGTGTTACTAAGTGGTGGAGGCGGTAACATTAGTTTTGGTGGAAGAAATAGTGGCGCTGGATGATTTTAATGGCGGTGGTATTGGCTTTTTCTTTTTGAATCAAAAAAAAAATTACATGACGGGTAACATTGTATTGTGAAAAGTATAGTTGGTTGTTTTTGACACGATCAAAAAAGGCGGATAACAAATACTTTTGGTATGATATCAAATCATATAAGACAAAATGGTTGTTCTTGGTACCACTGCTATCTTTGGTAACCGTTCGTACACATGATTTTCAGTATTGACAAAAAACATATAGTTGAATAAATTAATTGACGACCTAAGTTTGTTAAATCTAAACTTTATACATGACGTGTGGGATTAAAAGTTATAAGTGGCCCAATATTCTACGAGGGATGGAAAATGATGGTGGTTGAGAAAGAAGTGATATCTGGTGGTTTGTGGTACTGGCCGGTTTTGATGAGTAGTATTTGACTGTGTTAATTATGTGCTGCTACAAAAGGATAACAATATAAATTAGAAATGTGGTTGATCGTCTTAATGCTAATATAAACTCGGTTAAAATACATGAAAATTAAGAAGAATAAAAAAACATTTGGATGTCATGGTATATAATAAATAACACTAAAAACTACATATTTAGTATCAAGGTTTCTCCGTCCAATAGATAAATCTAAGATTTTATTGAGATCCCGTAAGCAGAGGGCGAGTTGGTCTTGTATTTCTGAATGATAATGAATATAATGAAACGCTCCCTCTCAGTTTCTCCAATGAAAACCAAAACCTTCTAAAAAAAAATAATCAATCGAACAACACTTAGATGGAACGCATCACCACCAGTGTAAACTTCTCTGAATTGCTACATATCCAGTGAAATTTCTACAGATTAATCTGGTGATTTCGTCCTACCATAGTTTTTAACGAGGCATGCAATTAAATCTCTAATAGTGATTTTAAAGGTATTTAATAATTACAAAATTTTCTTATAAGTTTTGTTTATGCAAGTATTGATTTAACATGGGTTCTTTTACATTTTTGTATTAAGTTGATGACTTTTTAATTTGAATACATGTTTGGTTAACAAACTTTGATACATATAGGGTATTTTCTTTGTAGAGCTGATGTTAGTCTCTCATTTTTCCCATTAGCACTTTGTTTCGATCCCGTATTTGTAGACATTATTTGACTAATGTTGGGGTATTTGTTTAATCTCAAGGCCGATTATACCCAATGTGTGTTGTATACATTGAAGGCGACATAAGTTTGTGTCGGCTCTACCTTGAAACTAATAATTTTTCTTCGGAAGGTTAGTTGAATTTATGTAGATACAAATATCAATATTACTATGCTCTTTAAAACTCCAAATTACTTGAGTAACACTAGATGTGAGAACGTCATTTATGCACTACTTAGCATAGTTGGTGTGAAATCTTTTTATCCACGAATTTCTTCAATTTTATGTTATCAATATGATTGAGAAAGAATCTTACACATTTTTTGATTTACTATTATAAGTTTATTTTTTCAACTCACATGTGTATATCTCAGCCTTCCAATAGCCAATGGTTCTTCATTTTTATAACTCTCACATTTGCAAAAAATAAATAAATAGTGTTTATCTATAGTAGGGAAAATATTATGGGTTTTTGCTTCACTCCTTAGAGCCTTAGTTATCAATAATTTTGGAACAAATGTATTCATAAACATCATGGAGTTGGATTGGAAGTTTAGGTATATGTACTGTTAGATGAAATATTCTTTTTGAAGTTTGAAATTATGGCATGATGGAACAATAAATAGGGAAATTTTTTATTCACTGTATTTTTTATTTTATTTTCATGTTGGCACAACATTATTACTCCGTCCAGATAATAAATTGGAATAACATGCTTAAGTAAAAAATAAAAAGATCAGGCAACCCATTTTGTTTCCCAAAACCTATTTGAATATCAAAATAATTACTCACGAATAAAATGAAGCAAGAGGAATGTGAACAATATCGTATTAGAGACAAAACATCCCGTGCCGTTACGGCACGGGTTAAGATCTAGTATTTTATAAAATAAGAATTCGTATAAGAAACTACTTCCCGATTTGATAAAATTTAATCCAACGTAGTTGAACCTAGAACCAAAAAATTTTAGTTGTAGAAAGCCATCTAGGTTTTTGCCTTGTTTTATGTTGTTTGCGCTTAGACGAGAGATACAATTATTCTACAAGGTGGCCATAAGGATGGTTTGATTTTCGAGGATGAATGTAAGGACCCTCAAGCTCGTCAACGCTATTAGACTAGTCAAGAGACGTATTAACCGATAATAACTCGATCAGTTTAACACGAACATTAATTAATAAAAATTAATCTAACAACGATCTAGATATGAAACTAGTATCATTGAGTAGGTATCGAAAATCTATGCATAATAGGCTACTCGAACGTGTCTTTCGGATATCGGACGAAGAAGATATTATCATATTTGTTTGAAGGGAAAAATAATCTTTTTGCCAGTGGACCGACTAGGGATGCCCTTATCCTCTATTGGGTGTATCAGTAATTTGGGATTGGTCTTATCGACACCAAACCGGGAAGATAAATCATATCTTCTTTCATATTTTTTTTTCTTATCTTCTTCTTTCTTCTTCTCGTTTCTTTCTTCTTCTTTCTCTCATGTTCTTATTCTTCTGCGAGTGTTTGAGAGATCAAAAGAAGATTTGTGATTAGTAAGAGGTGGAGAAGTTCATGGAGTAGTTGACACTGATGGTGTTGTTGTTTGTTGTTGATTTAGAATCGAAGGAGGAAGTAAATCAGTGAGTTAGGGTTTCTGTTGTTTGGTTTAAGCTTGATTTGAGATGTCAATTGAAGATGGGTTTCGTAGTTTCGAGATCTTGAGTAGAAGAAGAAGATTGTTGTGTCAATTTGAAGATTATGTTTCGGAGAAGAAGAGTAAATTGATAATTAGGGTTTTTACATGTTGTGTTCGAATTCAATTTGAGTAAGGATTAAGAAGATATAGATGGAATTACAAGATGGGTTTGCTTAATTGAAGAGTTTGATTGATGTTTTGAGTTTGAATTAAAGATTGAAGACAGTTAGGGTTCTTGTGTTCTTCCCCAAATTGAAATTAGGGTTTGAGTAGAATTGATCTGGTAAATTGGCAATTCAGAAGATGTTAAAGCTTGGGTAAGTCTCTAAATGTTCTAATTTCGGTATTTTGAATTCAGTTAATTAAGGTATTTGGTTCATTGAAATTAGAATAGAACCTAGACTGAGATAAGTGTATAATGGAGTTATAGTTGTGGTGATTCTGAAGTTGCATATATGAATAATTAAGGAAATTCATGTTGATGTTGTAGCTGTTGGGGTATGTAGTATGTTAAACTACAAGGAACATGAAGTAGATGTCATTGTTGAGTTTGTATTGATTTAAGTTCTTTTGAATGGTCCTTGTGGAGCTGAGGAAGTAATCTGGTGTTGGGGGGAAAGCGGTGAACTGAGTATGAATTGTAAATATCTCTGATAAGAGATTTGAGTTTTTTATGGTGTTAATTAAGGAGATTTATAATGAATGGGTGATTACAGATATTCCAGATGGGCAGTGTTATATCAGTTGAAGTTTATTTGTATGAAATGGATTTATTGTGAAGTGGTTGCCTATGTAAGTGGGTTGAGTTTATATAATGAACAAGGATGGTGGTGAATGTGAGTAAGTGTTGTGATGAAGATGAGTTCTGTTGAGTGGAGAAGATAGGGTTGTGGTTGTTTCGGAATTGCTGAGGTTGAGATTATAATTTGGGGTTGGTAGAAATTCCAGGGAAGAGATGTAAAGTTGGTTTGAATGGGATGTTAAAGTGAAGTTTGATGGTATTGTGAAATAGTTGCATTCCAGGGGAGGTGGTAGTTAGGATTGCAGGAGTTAGTGAAATGGAAAAAAAAATGATGATGTTGGTGGTGTTGTAATAAAATGGTGTGTTTTAATGGGTTTAATGGAGTTACAGGTTGAGACAGTCTGTGATGGAAATGAAATGAGTTTTATCTGAGAAGATGTAACTGGTGGTGTAGAGTATTGTTGTGTGTTGAGTTGGAAGAGTAGAAATTATGTAGGAATGGTGAATGTAGAATCAAAGTTGGATAGCCTCTTTGGAAGCTTGTAGCTACTGCAATTGCAGGTAAGGTTGAATTCCAGTTGTGTATTGAATTCTTGAATTCTGTTAGAGTGGATATTTATGTAAGGATCAATTTGAATATAATCTGAGTTAGTGAAACTGTATGAACTCCTATTCTTGAGATTTAGGCTTGCTAGTGATCCTAGTTAGATGTCTGATTGAGTTAGTTTAGTTGACTCGGTACTCTGACTGAATTGAATTGGTGTTGACTCACCGAGTTACCTTGTCCTGACTTTAGTTGACCGATTTAGACTTTAGACTTTGATTGTTTGACCCTGGACTTTGACCCGACCTTGGACGTTGGCTGTTAATTAACCTTTGACTGTCATTGACCGTTAGTTGACTCAGGTGGACTAGACCTTAGTTAATGGGCCTGTTTAGAGAACTTGGGCTTAGTACCATGTATCCTTAGTTTGATATTTTGGACCTCTTGTGGTCCGAATTAGACTTTGACTTCTTCTACAAGGTTGTAGATATTTCTAAGACTTAGCTATTGGACTTCAGAATCAATCTAATTGAATTAGTAAACCTTATATATGCTAAAGATAGAGAATAAAAGATGTAGAACCATAAATGGGCTTAGAACAATTAGATAGAATTGTATGATTCTTGTGTAAGCCTTTGTGGCTGGATTCTTAGAGTTCTTGTGTGATTCACAGTTAGTCTATATTAACATCTGTAGTTGCAGGAATTCCTATACTACACCCCTCACAAGAATTCATAATAATCAACACATATTTGAAGATTAAGAACAATACTTTTATTGATTAATTCTCAGAAATTTACAAGAAATGGAAGAAATCAAGAATACAACCGCTCTCTTAAACTTTCTCTCTCGTCAAAACTTTCTCAACGCTTTCAAAATTGATCCCCCCATTCTGAGTCTATTAGTTCTCTTTATATAGGGAAGTTACATAGTGGATGACAGCTAAGCTGTCCTTTTATTTCGGATCTAACTCGCGGTAGTCTTGCAACAGTTATAATGTCATGCTCTTCTCGTGTTTCAGTTACCATCATCTGCTACGTCATTCTTTGAGTCACTCTGCGACACTCGCAGCGTGTTGTTGAAGATCTCGCAGAAATGTTGTTTATAAATTTCGTAAGAGTATTATTGTGGCGATATTCTGATCCTACATCTTGCCTCTTCTCATGTCTTTTCTGTGAAGGGGAAAGGATCATGTGAATTGAAACTTTTTAAAACGCCGCAGCTGTTCATCTTTTCATGTTCTTCTGTTCTGACACGTTTCTGTATTCTTCGCCAGATTTATTACACATATCTTTTCTTCCATTAAACTTCTGACACATCCTTTTCAACTACTGCACTTCAACCATTCACGTCTTCTCTTCGCATTAAATGAACTTATCTTCTCGAGAATTCTTACCTTCTATATATATCTTATTCATTCTTCTCTTTTCTTCTTTTTACTTTCTCTTTCCTTCTCTCTGCAATTTCACTTTTCTTCCGTAACTTCCGCATCTGCTACTGTTGTAATTTTTCTCTTATTCTTTTGATCTTCTATTCTTTTCTCCATTCCCATACTAAGAATGCCTCCAATGGGTCGTAAAAATCTAATTGCCTTAGAAAAAATGAAAAAAAAGCTTCAAGATAGAGGTTTTACTTTATCCACCATTCCCGATCAAAACCCAAGGGCTGATCTCTCTGTTAAATTATTTTCTGATCATCCGTGTAATCGCGAGAAGATCATAGTCTCACTAGGTCAGCTTGAAGCTGGCCTTCCCATTACTCTTTATGACCCCGAACTTCCTTTATTCTATGAAATACTTTCTCATGCGAAGTTCTCACGGGCAATATATCAGTTGAGTGGAGATTGCATTCGTTTAATGCTTGAGTTTGCTACTCGTGGTGCTGGTAAGGAATCTTTTTACCCCCTAAAGCGAAGAACCCTAAATTCACTGAAGTTCCAATTGTTCCTGCGAAGTATACAGTAGAAAATTTCTTCGCGAATTATGAAATAATCCCCATGAGGAAGGATATCACTTGTTGGGGTGTCCGCTTACAGAAGAAGGATGACATTTTTGAAGACAAAGTTCTTATGTTGGACATTGACTGGCATCCGGGAAACAATTCATCTCCTCGCCACTCCAATGATGATAAATGGTATATTTTTCCATTATTTTTAAAGGGTCCATACATCTCTGGCTCTCATGCTTTACCTGCGAATCTCGCAGAGTACCAACCATGGGTGTTCAGATGGCCTGAAATGGATACAGAGGTATGTTCTCGAATTTTTTGCTTGAGATATTATTATTATTTTCCTCATGCTTTTATATATACTCTCACTGACTGCTCCAATTTTACCAGATTAAAAGGCTGAAAGATAGCTACAATAAGTTAGGGAAACCCAGTACTCTATTAGCTCTCAGATCACTCACAAATGAAGTAAGAAATATTCCTTTATGATTCTTAACAATATATTGTTGCCTCTATTTCTTATCTTTATCTATGTTTTAAGGTTATTGAAGAAAGAGAACCCGCTAAAGTTACGAAGACTAAGGGGAAGGGCAAAGGCGCTTCTCGCAATGAGAAATTTGATGCTCCTCTTTCAAAGAAAAGAAAAGTGTAATCCTAATTTCCTTCAACTCCTCAGTATGGTGAAAGTTCAGGTGATGATACTAACGATGATGATGATGATGGTGATGCTGATATCTCTTCTGCGAAGAAATCCTCCCAACCCGAGTCTTCTATGTCTCAGCTGTCTAGCATATTCTCTGATAGTATGCTTGGTATGGGGAATGATGCTCTCACAAATATGTGTCAAGCTCTCGCAAATGTCTGCGATGCTCCTATACTAGTAAATAATGAATCTCTTCACGGAATTTCAAGATCTGTAATTCCCAGCCTCTTAAATTCACTCAGCATTCTGGTATGTTCTCATTTCTTCGCCATATTTGTGTATTCTTACTTCCTCGCAAGGTTTTAATTTATGTTTGCCTTGACCATTTTTTGTTTTCCTTCGCAGGCTGGAAGAGCTTCTTTTGATGTTGCCTCAGACTTGGAGAGGAGACGCGCTACTTTTGAAAAGAAAAGTGCAAATCTTCGCGAGAATAATGAAGAGTTGGAAGATGAAGTCCTTGAGCTTTGCAAGAAAAATAAACAGCTAGAAGTTGTTGTTTCAAGCAACAAAACCAAGATATCTAATCTTCAAATAGTCAACCAGCAGCTCTATGGTATGAGTCTTTTCCTCTTTCTCTTAATTCTTTTACCCTATTGTTTTAGCTTATTCAAGCAACCATTTTTTGCAGATATTTATGGTCTTACTGATGAGGCTATACTCCTCCGTTGTTTTCCTGAACCTATAGATGAGGACACCCTTCTTGATCGCCTTAACAATTCCTTAAACAATTATTCAAATGACAAACTTGAATCTCTTTCCATAAATGACCTCAGATCCAAACTTCGCCTTTTAGAAATTTACCATAGATCTAGTTTGAGCGCAGCTAATAAGTCTAAACTTCGCTATCTCACCTCTAAAGAAGATATCAATAGTTTAAGAGCCAAGAATAACACTCTTATAGACGAAAAAGATCACATATCTAGACAAGGTGCTCAAACCTTAGCGGAATTCCATAAAACCCTTCTTGAAGTTCAAATTGGAAGAGATAGACTTATCTGCAAGAATAACGCTCTTGTTGAAAGGGAAAATCAAGTTCGCTCCCGCCTTCTCATTAGTAGTGACGATGAGTTTGCTTGGGCTGCGAAGATTCTTGATAACGCCAGAAATAATTTAGGTGTAGATGTTAGTCTTCAAGCTGAGCATTCTACCTTGATTAAAGATATGATCTTTGAATGAGAAGGTGGTTATTCTTGTTTTTCCACTAATCCATTTTTTAACTGAATCTCCACTATTTTATTATATATTGTCATTCGTTCGCAACATTTGAAGAAAATTTTCGTCAAAGAATTGGAAAGCTGGAAGAAGAAAAAGAACAACTCGTAAAACTTTTGTCTTCTCGCAATGAGAAATGTTCCAAGTTCAAGAAACAACTACAGATTACCCTGGAGAATTTCAGTAATGTTCTTGTTGGTGTTCGCAATGATTCTATTAAAATAGTCCGTGATGATCATAAAATTCCTCATTCTACGTATCCTTATCTCGTGGATGAAATTCCAGAGAACACTCCTGATCTTGTCATCTCTGACAGTGAAGTTGGAGAGTTTGAAGAAGATGAAGAATATGATGAAGATGAAGGTAAAGGGGGGAAATCTGGTAAAGATGATAAAGGATCTAAATAGTTTTATCTTCTTTTTTAATCTCTTTGTAATATTTTTACATTTATCTCTTTCTCCTTATAATATATTGCTGCGAATTTCTCCAGCTTCTAACGTTCCTTGGTATATAGATTTCTTTTGTTTCTATCTGCATACATTAGAAAACATTTCTTTTTTGCAATATGATTATTAATTTTTAACTATCTGCGTAAATCTGTCATATAATGATGAATAATAATTTTATCATTCTGTTCATTCCCATACTTGCCTCTGTTATTCATCTGCAATATGATGAATTGAGCAGATTACTTTCTGAATAAAATCTGTTTTTGAATTTTGGCTATAATCTCGCAGCCATTTCTTGTTGTCTTGTGTGGTCTTATTGTGCCTTCCTAGTTAAAGGTCTTATTTTTCCACATTTTGTTTTTGCGACAAAATCGCAGGACGTCCTTACATTCGCATGTAAAGACCCATTGATCTTGCCTTATCCTCATTTTGTCAATTTTTTGCGACAATATGACAGGCCTAAGTTTTCTTGCGAGAACAAAGCCCCATGACATTGCCGTCTTACGATGAAATCGCAGGACGTATTTACACTTTCATGTAAAAACCCATTGATCTCATCTTATCTTTTTCTCATGGATTTTTGCCTCTGTATAATTTTTGCACAAATATGACAAGCCTAAATATTCTTGCGAATATAAAGCCTCATGACATTTGCGTCTGAAGACACTTATCAGCTCCCTAATGGAGGGTGCCTCCCTTATCTTCCCCCTGGTTGCCCCTTCAAGGAGGCGTATATCGGCCATATAGGACTAGCTCCTCCCATCCGGTTTTACCAACAACCAGTTGTTTTCGCAGCGTCTTCTCCTTTTTTCCTATATGGCTTATAGTTACGAGACTGCACCCTAGGTGAGGTTTTCTTCGGTCCGAGTGCATCATATCCAAGACTAGCCAAGAATGGCCAGGGTAGTTTCATACGCCCCGGGAACCCTTGGCTCAACCGTGTACCTCGGCGCCTTGATCATACTTTACACTCCTTAGGAGAGATCCTCGGTCGTCCAACTGTTAATATATATATATATAGTTGGAAATCCAAGGTACCTCTCCTGGATGGGCTTTCATTGACCCCAAATCTCCATGACTCAGGTTCCAGCAGCGGTATAACCTTATCCCTGAGACATGCAAAGATATACCCCCTTATATGACGTACTTTAGGTCTTACATTTGCCTCTTGCGAAATTTTATCCGCGAACTAGGGTGTACGCCATAAAGGTTCGTCCCATTCTAATATGTTATTATTCTTTGATTTTCTCTTTTTGCATTTCAGCTCTTGTATGATTTTTCAATTTCATCTTTTTCATTGAGTCTAAACATTCTTTTGTAAATTTTTCTTCAACAAATCATTCATACATCTCTTATATTTTACGATCTAGAAATTTTACCTTTTCTACTTACTATTTTCTGCTTCTGCTTTTTTGCTGCGCTTTGCTACATTTGATCCATCTGCGAGGCGGTCACCATCTATTGGTTTCTGCACATGTTGACTTCTCAGCATTCCTTCTTCTCGCCATTCTACTGTATCAACCATTAACTTTTCACTTCTTTTCTTTTGTTTGATGTTATATTTCCAATTTCTATTCTTCGCAGCCCTTTCCTCCCAAGATTCCATATCAATTTCATAGCACTTTTTTCCATCAATCCAATCTCCCTTTATAACTCCAACACCGCTGGGATGAGGAAACTTAATGCACTGGTGGAAAGTTGACGCTACACCTAGAATCCCATGCAGCCAAGGATGGCCAATTAAGGAATTATATGGCGATTCTACGTCAACAACACAGAATTGAATCTTAGAAGATATTCCCTTCAATGGAATTCGCATTGTAATTTCCCCTTTGGGATTGTTGGCAGTACCATTGAAACCATAGATCTTATAAGTCAATGGTATTAGATCCTCGTCTCTTCCTCCCATGGTTTTGTAAGTATGATAAAATAAGATGTCCACTGAGATTCTAGTGTCAATTAAAACTCTATTAATGGCCCAAGAATCTTCAGCTTCACTATCCTCGTTTTCTTCTTCATCTTTTTTTTTTTTTTTTTGGATTTATTTCTAATCTTACCACTAATGGATTTTCATGCATTTTTCCAGGAACAGGTACTTCTTGTGCAGTGAAAGAAATAGTATGCTTTTTCCATTCTTCTAATGGCGAAGCTTTCGCAATATTCATTATCTCCCTTCCATCCGCATCTCTCGCGAAAACTCTACTTAAAACATTTTCGTGGAAATCTTCTATAGTCTTGTACGAATGTATGATGGAGTTACAAGATAGATTCTTCGCTTTTGCTCCAAATTATATCACAAACGTTTCTCCTCCCTTTGTTGTATTCACTCTGCGAATTTCTGGGGCTGGGGGTAGTTGCTGATACTGTGGATGTCCTATTAGAAAATGATTTAATTTTCCCTGATCTATCATCCTCAAGATGATTCTTTTTACATTCATGCATTCATTTGTTGAGTGACCATGAAAATGATGATAAGAGCAAAATTCTAGACTTCGATGATTTGGGTGTGGCTCTTTTCCCATATTCCATGGTACGGGTATGTCCTCCATCAAAATTATAGCCTCCCAAATTGTAGGAGCAGAATATCGCAGTAACCGTCACTTGCGAATATTTAATGACGCAACAATAATATTTGCGAAGGTTCAAGATATTTGCGAAGTGAAGTTACGAAGGTTCGCAAGGTAATTCTCAAATCAAAAATGGCGGGACAACACAACTGTCATCTTTTGTAAAATCATATAAATAGCCATTTAGGCATGAGAGGAAGGGAGAGATCTTTTTAGTAGGAGAGGATAATTTTAGGAGGAGAGAAAAAATGTTAGGAGAGATTTTATTTTCTTTATCATCTTCTTCCCCAAAAAATTCTAGAGATCCAAATATTCTTTAATGGAGTTTCAATTGTACAATCATGTAATTACATACAATCACTAGTGAAGAACCGTGGATGTAGATCACATGGATCGAACCACGTAAAAATCTTTGTGTCACTTTTATAATTTTAGTACTTTAATTCTTAGTTTCATATCAAATTAATTAGATTTATGAGTCATTTTAATGGATTCTACTGAGGGTGTAGTTGTGAGATAATCCGAAACTACATAATTGGCGCTAGAAACAGGGACAGAGTAATGGATTCATCCTTCCTGTAACTTGTTGGTTCAAGAAATTTTAGAAAAAATGGCTACTGTTGGTGATGAATTCCATTAGGTCTACAAATTTTGAGAAGAAAAGTGAAAGTTTCAATTGAGAAATTGTGTCTTCAGGAAGCAAAACATTGACAACAGTTAAAGAAAATAAAAGAAAAAGATTAAAATGCGAAGTTATGTGAAAGGGGATGAGTTTCTATCAAAGAAACAAAACGACCAAGCAAAGAAGGAAAATGCGAGGATGAATGATGCGTTGGTTTGCCACAAATCTAAGTTGGAACATGTACCAGTTCAGAGAATGAAGTCACGTCAACTCCAGTTATAAGCCATACAAAATAGAATTTCGTACATTGGTTTTACGAAGCAAAATCGAATAAAATCATTCCTACCAGAAGAAGAAGACGCAACTTCAGATGTGAACTTTGCGAACCTTCGCAACTTCAAGAAGTTATTTATTGATGCAAGAAAATCTCAGCAAAGATAGCTATTTCCCGTAACAAATGTCACTAAACCTAACGAAGTTTCATCTGCTCATACCATAAATCACCAGAGAAAATTAAAACAGATGATGAAAGAAGGTAGAAATCACACAGATAGTCGAGAAATCTCCCAGCTGAAATGTTTCCTTGGTGATCGTGGCAAGTAATGACGATTATCAAATGGAAGATTTACACACTTAATATGGACATTGACACGACATGGATCACATCTATAACTCCACGGAGAGACAGAAACAACATCTTTACATATAGCACACACAGAATTAGGAATAGCAGGGACTGATTGGAACTTGATAGGATGGTTTTCATCAATTGGATGGCGCATCTGGGATGGAAATTTGGAGCATAAATGATGGATGAAGAAGAAATGTTCATTATCAGTGCGTTTCTCTGCACCAGATGAACAAATGTAAAAGAGACCTTTGACTTGATCACCGCAGACACCACAAGGACGTAAACCATAATATTTCTTATTTGACTCCGATCCATCCCACATTAGTTCCAGTTGGTGGTTACGGTGAAGGCACAATCACTGCTCACTACCTTGATTCATCGTCATGACAAAGAGGGAACGTCCTTGTTGACATGAAGTTTTGAGATTTCCGAAGTAATAATTTGCTGAGAAGATAATCGAGTTCATGCGAAGTTCTAGTGTCTTAGCAAAGAAAGCAAGGGAGAAGATAAAACCATTATAGGCGAAGAAATAAACTCATTGTTCTGGAGTTCGAGACAAGATGCAGGCAAAGTTTTTGCGAAAAAAAAGATACTATGGTTTCATCACGTACATGGAACAGGAACAGAAACAGAATAAACCGCATGGACGGACGAAGAAATAATTAGAGCAGGAATTGATAATCAAAAGGATTGGTCACATGTGAAGAAGAAAAATCAACAACTGCAATAACGGAAAGAAATTCGCAATCTTTGTTTGCAGCGAAGTGGTCACAACAAGCAAAGAACTTTAAAATCAACAGGTGCAGACGAAGCTCACCATCAACTCAGTTATCAGTTCGCAAAATTTAGTACTTGCGAAGTTAATAATTCCTGAGAAGTAAGTTAACTACATCACCAGTGAAGAAATATCGTTCCCACAAAGAGAAGTACCAGCGAAAATTAATTTTGCGATCATCAACTAAGCATACTTCGTCAGGAGCAAGAGGCTAACAAAGATGCACAAAACAAGAGAATTTCGAAGCTTATAAAGACGCACATGGCATATGATTTCGCACAGCTCAGTCATAATATAAGGCAGGAACATTTCAATGAATCATAATCTTTAGTTGGAGAACTAAGATAAGTTAGAGAAGCAATTAAGAGCTACTAGCGAAGAACTGAAGTTAAAGAATAAATTAGTTAAAGAACGAGCAAATAAGTTTCAAAGGAGAGATACTTCAAAGAAGAAGGAATAGTACACAGTGGAAAAGATTCTGCGAAGATAACTTTATGTCATCAGGTAAATAGGGAAGAAGAAGTTCTGCGAACGAAGATAGCAAATCCAATAAAAACAAATGATGAGGGGGAACCACACCATTTTTTCGAAGAATATATCAGAAGAAACCAGCGAAGTTTATAAGCTCAACTCAATAATATCAATCACAGCAAACAGCAAGATGCCCCCGCCTTCAATAATTATATCAACCAGCTAGATATGTCACTTTGATCACACTCAGGAGCATTTTCAATAATTATATCAACAGTATATTCTACAGCTTTAATACTCATACCAAGATAAGAACAAAAGCGCTTGAAGAAATCACCAGCATCTATAGCCTGCTTCGTAAAGAAGAGCAGTAAACAAACCTCAAGAGAGAAATAATAGATCAGAATGAGTCACCAACTAACTGCGAAGAAAAGGGAGTATACGAAGAAAGCACGATGGGAAAGTATGCGATGCAGCTTCCTTACAGTTGAAATGAGAAAATAAGTTTAAATATATATCCTATTTTGTGAAGAAACTTAATGTACTTCAAATGCTAGTTATAGAGCAATGGTTTAGACTCTTGAGTTAAGATGGATCGTGAGCGAAGAAAATTAACTACAGGACAACGCAAAATATCCATGACAATAATGGCGTCAAAAAATGGCAAAAGAAAGAAATGGCACATGAACTTTTCTGCGAAGTTTACTGGGAGCAGCCAAAGACAAAATACGTTTACTTTGCGAACCTTTACAACAAGAATGAATACTTCGCAGCCTTACTTCGCAAGTTATCATCTAATATTGAAGTTATGGATCAAGAAGCTGCACTTAACGCAGGTGGTTTTGTAATTGATGTTTTTGAAGACGATGAGAACCATTTTGAGTCAACAATGACAGTGGATAATATAACAACAGCAGAGCAAACCCACGTTTCAATTTATGTGCCAGAGAGTTCAGAACAATCAACTAATAGTTTAAACCTTAACAAGCAGATAAACCCAAATCAGACTACAGGAAGATCCGTAAACCCTTTTGGAAGACTTTCAAGATCGCATTCAACTGGACATTCATTGGTACCAGAAAATACTGATAGTGAACGTCCAGGGGAAAGCCAAGCTCTCTCGTAGGTTAAGGAAAATAGGTTTATAGTACAAATATGCAGCTTCGAGAGCAGAAGGGAATCATCAACGTCACTCGATACACGTCTAATGAAGAATGAGATAAGGAAACGGCATGAAGAAGAGAACAAGTTAATCTTAGAACTTCAAGGGAGAAATGAATTAATTCCAACTCACAGCAACCAAGTATCAATTTCTGCGAAGAAGATAAATTTTCACCACACAAAAATGAAACGAAAAAGACAAATTTGCGAAGAATAGAAATCGGAGAAGAATAGCTTTTGCGAGCCAAGCCTACTAATAAAATTATTACTTCGCAACAATAAGCTCTGTTCGCAAAAGCCCACGAACAGTAACAAGTCGATAACATTTGTGACCAAGCTCTTCCATACAACTCAACAACAATTGATTTTATCTCGCATATCGACATCAACTATAAGACGAGCTAAGTACTCAATACTTTTGATATTTCTTTTCTGAACATTCGCATCACAAACAAATACTTCTAATATTTATTTTGTGAACATTCGCAGCATAGATAAAAACTTCTTATACATGATTACTTCGCAAAAGAAGCTTAGCACAGTTGGTATGGCACAAACATTATACAAGAGGCAGATCAAGAGTTAATTTCGCAAGGCTTCATTTCTCATTTCTTCTCAATCTTCAACTAATTCATATACTTCGCAAGAGGCAACAGCAAGCCGAAAGAGATAAGTACCATTTGCTTGAATATTTTATTTACAGAAGACAAAAGATTTTTTATTTTATTTACCAAAAGCGATTTATTCGCAAGATTTCAGAAATTTCAAAAATTTCAAAATATTTCAAATATTTTTTTTAGATTGGAGAAAAGCGATACAATCGCAAGATTCAAAAATGAATTCATCGCAAAAATTTAAAGATCTCAATTTTTTTTCAAAGACTTCAAAATTACAATAAACAGAGAAAATTAAATTCCTATATTTCTATAGAACAATTTTGATTTAAAGACGCGATATGAATACTTCTCATACTTCTTATACTAAAGATCTTATGAAAACATTCAACATTTTATGTACATGAAAAATTTACGATGAATTTTTACGAACAAAAAGAATTTGGATTCTACTTATAAAAGGCGAAAAAATACCGCCAAAAATCAATTGCGATTAGCTTTCATTGAAGAAAGACGCAAAAATTTATTTGCGAACAAAAGACCGCAATCTGTGATCAGCCTCCAAAAAAGAAAGAGAACCGCAGAAAATTTTACACAGGCAAACCTTTGTGGCGTACACCCTAGTTCGCGAAGCAAAATTTCGTAAGAGGAAAAATCCTAAAGTGCGTCATTTAAGGGGGTACCTATAACCATGGCTAAGGGTAACCGGAACACCACCAAGGGCCCTTAGTACATGGCAGACTTTACAGGGTATAACCCAATAACGGGATACCTATCCGGGTTATACACCTTGGATTCTCACCTAATCTTGCGACATTACGCAATATTATGCGGTGTAACATGGTTTAGGTTGGGAGACTAAGGCATACTGTCTTTCCCAAGAAGTGCAGAAAACGATCAAGGCGCCGAGGTACACGGTTGAGTCAAGAGTGCCGGGTGGGCTTGAAGAACATCTGCCATTTTTGACAAGTCTTGGCAAATGATGCACTTGGCCCAAAGATACCCCATAGGGTGCAACCTCGTAACTATAAGCCCTATAGGCAAAAAGGATAAGAGGTTGCGATAAAAAACTGGTTGTTTGTAGAACCGGATGGGAAGAGCTAACCTTGTATGGTCGATGTACGCTTCCTTGAAGGGGAAACCAAGGGGAAGATAAAGGGCAGCACCCTCCATTAGGGAGCTGATACGTGCTATAAGACGCAAATGTCACGAGGCTTTTTGTTCGCAAGAACATAAAGGCTTGTCATATTTGTGCAACAACTAAACTTCTGCCAGCCTTCTAAAATAAATAAAAAAAAAACAAAGAAAAGAAAAAAAAAGAAAGAAAAGAAAAAAGAACTCGCAGAACATAATAAAGAAGTTAAGATGAGATCAATGGGTCACTACATTAAAGTGTAGAGACGTCCTGCGATTTCATCGCAAGACGGCAATGTTATGGGGATTTACGTTCGCAAGAATATTTAGGCCTATCATATTGTCGCAACACTTCCTGAAGAGGCTAAAATACTATACAAAAAAGATAAGGCAAGATCAATGGGTTTTTGCATGAAAGTGTAAGAACGTCCTGCGATTTTGTCACTACAAAAGAGGTGGAAAAATAAGACCTTTACTTAGGAAGGCATGATAAGACCACAACAATTAATGAAATTAATTCCATCAATATTATTGAAGAATTTTTACAAGAATATATCATGAAGTCCTAACAAAGAAGACAATTCCATCAATATCATTGAAGAATTTTGAAGAGAATATATATCACGAAGTCATACCAGAAGAGGCGATTTCATTCGCGATCAAAGACGGATACATGTAAGAAAATACACAAATAAACTTGCGAAGATGATTATATGAATGGAGGCAACTCAAAGATATATCTATTTTACCGCAGAAAAATGAGCTAAGTAACACAAACATTAGCTATGCATCATAATATATAAGCATTCTCATCATACATGCATCATACTTGCATCATAAAAGCATTGCATAAACATTTCATGGCATAAGCATTGCATACACATTTCATAACATAATCATTACATAAATATTATATTCGCACAAGTATTTTACAAAATTTTACAGGATAATACCGCGAAACTTCGCAGAAACATTCATAATTCGCAACAGTATATTCGCAACACTATTCACAGCACTATTCGAAACAGTATATTCGCAACACTATTCGCAGCACTATTCATAAGTTCAGAAATTCGGAGGAAAACTCAGAAATTCGCATCAATATTCAGAAATTAGCAGGGTTAACAATTGAGGCAGAGGCAAGATGAGAATAGAGACGCAACTTAATCATTCAGCATTTTCTCAAGGATTTTCCTTCATAGATAAAGAACAGAGGCAACTATGGATACCCAAGAAAATATTTTATGTTCTTTATCTTCTCAGCAAGAATCCTCACCAAAAATGGAATAATAATTTCACATGAACAGAGGCAATATTTATCACTCTCATCAAGGATACTTCATACTTCTTATATATTTCGAGGATTAAATACTTCTTATACTTTTTAAAGATATTCATACTTCTTATATATTTCGAGGATTGAATACTTCTTATACTTCTTCAAGGATATTTTTATATTTCTTATACTTCATATTTCTTCAAGATACTTCGCACACTTCATATTTCCCAAGATGATACTTCTAATTACTTCTTAAAAGCTTCAGAACTTCGCAAAATAATAGAGGCAAGTATATACTTTTTGAGTTTAATATTCTTTCGCTCGTTCCTTCATCAACAAAGATTAAAGACTACTACAACGGATTTTTTATTAAAGATCGCTCTTCAAGCAATATTCATGAAAAAAGAGGCAAGATGTAGGAGTAGAATATCGCAGTAACCGTCACTTGCGAATATTTAATGACGCAACAATAATATTTGCGAAGGTTCAAGATATTTGCGAAGTGAAGTTACGAAGGTTCGCAAGGTAATTATCAAATCCTAAATGGCGGGACAACACAACTGTCATCTTTTGTAAAATCATATAAATAGCCATTTAGGCATGAGAGGAAGGGAGAGATCTTTTTAGTAGGAGAGGATAATTTTAGGAGGAGAGAAAAAATGTTAGGAGAGATTTTATTTTCTTTATCATCTTCTTCCCCAAAAAATTCTAGAGCTCCAAATATTCTTTAATGGAGTTTCAATTGTACAATCATGTAATTACATACAATCACTAGTGAAGAAACGTGGATGTAGATCACATGGATCGAACCACGTAAAAATCTTTGTGTCACTTTTATAATTTTAGTACTTTAATTCTTAGTTTCATATCAAATAAATTAGATTTATGAATCATTTTAATGGATTCTACTGAGGGTGTAGTTGTGAGATAATCCGCAACTACACAAATTTTATTTATGCTAGCATTTAGAGGTGGCATCTTAATTTATTCCCATATTATCTTCTGACTTCCTTGCCCTCTATAATAATTTTGTCTCTGACCACCATAAGTGTCTTATGGCTGATCAAGCCTCTGAATCTTATTATTTCCACCTCGATTGAAAAAATTTCTTTCCCTTTCAAATTCTTCTTGATATCTACTTCCCATAGCTACTAATTTTTGTTGACCATCATTCATATTCTTTTCTTGCTTCACCTGCGAAGTGTTCGCTACTGTATTTATTAACCTTGGAAGTAGACTTGCGCTTGCTGCAATTGAACTGGTATTTGCAATAGGGTATGATTCCATCTCATTTTGTTTCTCCTCCAAAGCAATGTATTCTTCTTGCAATTCTCGCGGCTCTGTCATTGTGATGGTGTTCTTGATTCTGAATATTTGCACGTATAACAGATTGGTTGCGAACATTGCATTAATGAATGATAAAATGAGATATCTCTCATCCACGCGGCCCGCCATTTCGCTGCACATTGTTTTCCATCTTATGATTAGATGTTTTAAGCTTTAACCAACCCTTTGCTTTAATCCAAATACATTTTCAATTCCGGGTCGCGAAGAATTGTTACTTATATATGCTCCCAAAAATGTAGTCTACAAATGATTAAAAGAAGTTATAGTGTTCTTAGGTAAACCTTCGAACCATTTTAGCGCCTCGCATGTTTAGCTGGATACGAAATATTTGCATAATACAGCATCATGGTTTTCCCACTGCAGCATACACCTAACATAAGCTTTGACATGTTGAATAGCATAAGTAGTTCCATCAAAGATACTGGTTAATGTTGGAAAATTGCATTTTGGGGGTATTCCTCTTAATTGTACTTCTTGGGTGAATGGAGTTTTCGCAGCTTCTTCAATAGCCTCATCAAGTTGTCTTCTGCCTCCCTCTCTTCTGTTATTTAACATTCCCTTCATTTCTTCTAACTCTCTCAAGATCTGTTCATTCCCAGCTGAATTTTTCTCCATTGGTCTTTTCAGTGCAGCTTCCCTTCTTCTATGTTCATGTCTTTCTTGCCCTGCGAGATTTTGTGCTTCTTCTTCAACATCTTCATTCTGCCTTCTCCCGTGATTTTCTTTTTCACCTCCTTATTGAATTCGCAAATGATTATTCCTTCCATTTTATCTTCTGCGATTTTCTTCATTTCTCACTGTTTCTCTTCGCTGTCTTTCTATTCTCCTTTGTATTCTATCATATTCCTCATTGATATTATTATTGTTGTGATTTCTTGCGCGTATCCTTTCTCGATTGTCATGATTATTCTGACGTATTGCTTCTTGAAACTCTTGTTCTTCCACTTCTGCTCTCAATCTTTCTCTTTCGCAAGCTAGACGTGCTTGTTCATCATAATGTCTCTCAATTTCATCCTCAATTATTCTTCGGTTTATTTGAATTTCTCGCTCATGTAATATTCTCCTACCTTCTTCTCGATTTTCTTCACCATCTTGGTTATTTCCACCCTATTTATTTCTATTATCACACCTATCATCCAAAGTTTCATTACGTGGAATGTAGGGATCATTAATCATCTCTTCTTCTCCATAATGCTGCTCTTCATTTGGATTTTGCATTTCCTCTCGAATATTTTCACCAGCATTTCTCACAGGGGAATTTTGCCTTGCTTCTTCTCTAAATGATCTTGAACTTGATCTTGCAGTACTTCTTGATCTCCTATTTTGTAATCTCAAATTCTCCATTCTTAACTCGTGATTTTGTCTTGTTAAATTCGCGCGTTCTTCCGCCTCTAACCTCCTTTCCTCTTGTATTCTTTGTTTTAAAGCCTCTACTGCTTCATTTTCGTCATCTCCATGAATTAATCCTCCAACCGCTTCTTTATATCTTCCTTCTCGCCTTCCATTTCTTAACTGTCGATTTTCTGCTTCTTCTATTGAATCTGATCACCAAGTGTGCACGCTTACCCTGTCATAATCAACAGTTCTATCTTGTATCGGTGTTTGCTGATTCGGTTGTTGAACTTGATTTTCTCCATTATTCCTTGTTCTGTTGCTCCTTGTACTTAATCTTGAAGATTCTCCTATTTCATTTGTCTCTTTTCCAGCAAGCCTTTTACTCCTTCTTACGGTTGTTGGTTGTTCTGATTTATTTCTTCTTGTAACCATTCATTAAATTTTGATATATCACTGTAAATCACGTAAAAATCTTTTCCAATTTCTTCAAATTCTTACAAATCACAATTTCAATCTTTGCTCTGAAACAATCCATGTTTCTAGCGTCATTATGTAGTTGCAGGAATTCCTACACTACACCCCTCACAAGAATTCATAATAATCAACACATATTTGAAGATTAAGAATAATACTTTTATTGATTAATTCTCAGAACTATTACAAGAAATGGAATAAATCAAGAACACAACCGCTCTCTTAAACTTTCTCTCTCCTCAAAACTTTCTCAACACTCTCAAAATTGATCCCCCCATTCTGAGTCCATTAGTTCTCTTTATATAGGGAAGTTACATAGTGGATGACCGCTAAACTGTCCTTTTATTTTGGATCTAACTCGCGGTAGTCTCGCAACAGTTATAATGTTAATTCTCGCAGATGCTATAATCTTCGCAGTATTGTCATGCTCTTCTCGTGTTTCAGTTACCGTCATCTACTACGCCATTCTTTGAGTCACTCTGCGACACTCGCAGCATGTTGTTGAAGAGCTCGCAGAAATTTTGTTTATAAATTTCGTAAGAGTATTATTGTGGCGATATTCTGATCCTACAACAACGATCGATTCACGAACCAGTGGATCGTGGATCTCGAGGTAGGCGTGGCTAATCATCAAAAAAGGTGGTAATTCATATTTAACTCTTTTGTGATTATTGTTGTTTTCTTTTACCAAAGTTTATGTTTAACAAACTCATGCATTGTCTAATTGTGTACTCCATGCATTGTTTTATTTTAAATTCCGAAAGTACCGTTGATTTTTTTAATCTTTCCAAAGTTTGGAAAGGAATTGTAATTCTTTGTTTGTCTTTATGAATTGTTTGGGAAATAAGAATTTCCATTTGATTGCTTGGAAATGAGAATTTCCATCTGTGGTATATAGGGTACTGCTCCTTCAATTACTGGTACGGGACGAGTCACCATATTACACATTGTTTAGAAGGAGTTAGTTCCATATACATGATTGTTTATTTCTATGAAATTGGTTGTGTTTAGTGTTTAGGGAAAACAAAAATTGTTTTCAAATCATTTACAATGATTACTTGAAAATTAAATGTTATTCCTACTGGGCACCCCTTTTAGGGATGATGTTCTCACCCATTCCCACTTTCAGTTTCAGAGACAGATCAGAGTTGCGCAGCGAAAACTTCGAGGGGTTAACTCAGTTAATTAGTTATCTTTTGCTATGTTTATTATGTTGTTTATATTTGCAAAACAAATGACTATTGTATATGTATCATTCGAGAGGACATCTTGTATATATATTTTTCGGAGCGGGTAAGTTTTGGGTTAAGTTTTATAGCACATTCCTTAACTGAATGCTTAAGTATATGTTTTAGATTTCTAGTGCCTCTTTATATTATTTCCCTAATCTCATGAAAACTCTTTAATCTCATGATATTTCCTTCAAACCATGAAAATTAATAAAAATTAGGGAAACTCGTGGGACCGGACCCTAGCCGGTCGATCATGCCCTAGCCGGTCCCACACGCCCCTTATTTTATAATTTTTATTTTTATGTTTCCTTAATCCCATGAAATTCCTTGAAGTCATGATGTTCCCTTCAAATTTTGAAAATTCCTTCAAAACATGAAATAATATATAAAATTAGGGAAAACTCACAGAAAGGTCCTTAGCCGGCCAACCATGCCCAAGCCGGTCCCACACGCCCTTATTTTATCATTATTAATATTTTTGTTTTCCTCATCTCATGGAAACTCCTTGATTTCAACAAAATTCCTTGATTTCAACAAAACTCCTTGGTTTTAACAAACTCATTGGTTTTATGATATTTCCTTAAAATCATTATAGAATTAGGAAAAATGCTCTGGGACCAGGCTCTTTGGCCGGCCGTCCATGCCTTGGCCATAGCCGGTCCCACACTTCATGATTCCTTTATTTTTTATTATTATTTTCCTTCATCTCATGAAGTTTTGACGGTTTCAGCAAAAATCCATGATTTCTTCATATTTTCTCAAAATGTTGCTCAAACGCACATCAGAATATATCAAAATTCTCATAACTGAGATATGAACACTTTGGTGATGTGATCATGTTACCGACCAAAGTTGGATCTTTGGCTTGCAAGGATCCGGTCCCACGTATTTTCACAATTTGACCTAATTTTCGCAATTGCACGTATTAGGTCCAAAACTCTTCCAAACAATTTGGAGCTTCATGACACGATCGTTATTTGATCCCGTGGCCACCCAGGGCCGGTTTCATGACCCCTTGGTCGGTCCCTCATCTCTTCATAATAAATTAGGTTTTATCATCTAAGGTTCAGACGAGCATTATTTTAATAAATGATTAAACCAGCATTTAATCATCCTTTCACCAACTGGTCTTCAAGAAACTTTGGTATATTTTGCTCATGTGAGAAAGTGAGCGCTACATGGTCGACCCATAATCCCATGTAGCCGGTCCCTCCTTCACTTCGTGGTTAATTTTTAATAAATCATCAATTGATCAAATTAGGGTTTTTAGTCCAAGGTTCATAATTCCAGATTAAAATATTAATAATTTTACGATGATCTCGTGATTAACATCTTATCTAATATACTCGGTTCAGTTGCAAGTATTTTAAATTAATATTTTATTTGGTCATGCTACCAATAATTCATCAAACGATTAATATTTGCTCAGATGAGCAATATATGCTCAAACCAAGGAATGTTGGTTCAACTATCAATATTCAACAATTCATTAAATGAGCAACATTCGTTCAAATGAACAATATTTGTTCACTTTAGCTATCAACATTTATCCGAGAATTATACCTCTGTCTCAACAGACATGTCCAGTTCGACAGTCTTAGAATATTTACAAATCTTGTTCAACTCAACAATACAAGGACTCATCGTCCCATGAAGTCAGCAACCGACTAACTAAATACACGTCTGCCTTGCAGACTTCACAATAACACGAGACATCAATCGTGTTACATGGGGGGATATTAACTAGGGTTTTAGTTTGGCGGCCTACGGCACGTGTGTTCATACACACGATGAGAATGTGAGCAAGTCGTGAAATCAGTGGAAGGAGTTAACAAAGTAGTAGATGGAAAATCAACCAAGTCTCCGCATGTTGAGCAACTGGTTTTTAGCAAGATTTCCAATTCCCCACACTTTGATTCCATCAACTGTCACACTTCATGAGATCATGGTGTTTATAATTCTAGCAATATAAATAAGTCTCTGAATCATGATTTAAACAAGGAGAATCTCACGTCAAACAGACAACACGAGATTAATTAATCAACGTCTGAGCGATTACTCTCAACAGAGAAAATTCAATCATTCAGAACTTATCTTATTTTCAGAATACACAACACACCTACAATTTTCGATCACCATTGATCTCACATATTTCTCAGCTTCCCTCCCACAAATTGACCTATCCTATCTTGTGACCGAATTTACTCTGGAACGGCCATTTTCTTGGTTTAGGCCGGAGTACTACAGATTGATCTCTCGAATTCAAAGCACTCCATTCTTGCAGTGCATATGTGTGAGGTTAGACAGTTTGCTCGGTTCAAGGAGTCTCCTCCGCACGGTCGTCTTCTCAATTCCATAAAAACCAGCAACTCTTTTTGCCCTATTGTAGGACCAGAATATCGCTACATCTATTCTCTGCGAGATTAACAACACTTCCCAGCGAGCATCACCGCAAGATTTTCAACAACACTTCACGAGTGTCACAAAATCCTTCAAAAGAGTGACGTAATAACTGACGATTGAAGAAAACTTGAGAAAAGCATGTTTGTTCTGCGATGGTTACAAAACTTGCGAGAGTGAACATTGTACCTATCGCGGTACAATCGCAGAATCATCCCGAAATAATAGGAACACTTAGCTGTCATCTACTATGTAACTACCCTATAAATATAGACCCAATGTGTCCAGAAAAGGATGGTGTATTTTTGAGAGTTAAGGAAGTCTTAAGGAGAGAGAAACTTCAAGAGAATAGTTGTAATCTTGAATTCTTCCATTTTTGTAAACATTTCTGAGAACAAAATAATAAAGTGTCGTTTTTAATCTTCAATTGTGAGTTGATTATAGCAAGATCTTAACAAGGGTGTAGTGTGGGAAATCCTGCAACTACATTTTGGCGCCCGAAACATGGAGAATCAAGCTAAGAAAATCTCTAATTACAATTTGAAGATTTGAAGAAATTATTAGAATTGAAGAAATGGCTAGAAGAAGAAGAAATACATCAGAACCACCAACAACTGTAAGGAGGAGTAAAAGACTTGCAGGAGAAGAAACAAATGAATTAGGAGAATCTTCAAGGATAAGAACAAGAAGAAATAAAACAAGGATTGAAGGAGAAGATCAAATTCCATAACCGAATCAACAAACATCGATACAAAATAGAAATGTGGATTATGATAGAGTGAGTGTGCATACTTGGAGATCGGATTCGATGGAAGATGTAGAAGATCAACAATTAATGGACGAAAGAAGAGAAGAAAGAAATCAAGGAGTGGTTGAAGGATTAATTCATGGAGAAGGCGAAAATGAAACAGCAGGTGATCCAAGACAAAGAATAGAAGAGGAAAGAAGATTAGAAGTGGAAGAGCGTGCAAATTTAACAAGACAAAATCACGAGTTGAGAATGGAGAATTTGAGGTTACAAAATAGAAGATCAAGAAGTACTGTTAGATCGAATTCAAGATCATTAAGAGAATAATTAAGGCAAAATTCCCCAATAAGAAATGCTAGATGAAATATTCAAGAGGAAATGCAAAATCTAAATGAAGAGCAACGTCATATAGAAGAAGAGATAATAGAATATCGCCATAATCCGCGTGGCAAAAATTTGGATAATAGATTTAACAACAGAAATCAAGAGGGAAGAGACAACCAAAATGATGAAGATAATCCAGAAGAAGGTAGGAGGATATTACATGGGCGAGAGATCAAGAGAAATCGAAGAATAATTGAGGAAGAAATTAAGAGACATTATGCTGAACAAGCACGACTAGCTTGTGAGAGAGAAATATTAAGGGAAGAAGTAGAAGAACAAGAATTCCAACAGGCAGTACGACAGAATAACCATGAAAATCGATAAAGGAGACGTACACAAAATCGCTATAATAATAATATCCAGGAAGAGTATGATAGAATACAAAGGAGAATAGAAAGACATCGAAGATAAATGATGAGAAATGAAAAAAGTCGCAGAGAAGTACATCTGCGATTGTAAGAAGAAGGTGAAGCAGAAGATCGCAGAAGAAGGAATGTGGGTGTAGATGAAGACACACAAAATCTCGCAAGACAAGAGGTACATGAACGCAGGAGAAGGGAAGATGCATTAAAAAGACCGATGGAACCAAATTCAACGGAGAATGAGAAAATTTTAAGAGAATTAGCAGAGATGAGGGGAATAATAAATAACAGAAGAGAAGGAGGTAGAAGGAAACTTGATGAAGCTATTGAAGAAGCTGCGAGAACTCCATTCACTCAAGAAGTACAGTTAAGAGGAATACCTCCTAAGTGCAATTTACCAGCATTAACCAGCATTTTTGATGGAACTACCTGTGACGTACAACATGTTAAGGCTTATGTTAGGTGTATGCTGCAATGGGAGAATCATGAAGCTGTATTGTGCAAGTATTTTTCATCTAGCTTAACTGGCGAGGCGCTAAAATGGTTTGAGGGATTTCCAAAAAATACTATAACTTCTTTTGATCATTTACAATCTACATTTCTGGGAGCATATATAAGCAACAATTCATCGCGGCCAGGTATTGAAGATGTGTTTGGGTTAAAACAGAGGGTTGGCGAGAGTCTGAAACATTTAACCATAAGATGGAAGACAATGTGCAGTGAGATGGCAGTAAGAGTATACGAGAGATATCTAATCTTGTATTTTATCAATGCAATGTTTGCGACCAATCTGCTATACATACAAATTTTCATAGTCAAGAATACAATCACTATGACTGAACTACGAGAACTACAAGAACAGTACATTGCTTTGTAGGAGAAACAAAATGAGATGGAATCATATCCAATCGCGAATACAAATTCAGTAGCAGCAAATGGGAGCTTACTTCCTAAAATGATTAACAATGTGACGAGCAGCTCGCAAGCACAACAAGAAAAAGTGGAGACTGATAACCAACATAAATTGGTAGATATGGGCAGTCGAGATCAAGAAGAATATGAATGGGAGAAAAATTATTACAATCGCGGTGGGAATAATAAGATTCAAAGGCTTGATCAGCCACAAGAAACTTATGGTGGACAGAGGCAAAGCAATTTCAGGAGCCAAGGAAATCAGAAGATAATATGGGAAGAAATTAAAATGCCGCCTCTAAATGATAGTATAGAAAAGATATGGGAAGCTATCATTTTGATGGAAAATATACCATCTCCATGGAATATGGGAAAAGAACCACATCCTAATAATCGTATTCAAGAATTTTGTCCTTACCATCACTTTCATGATCACACAGTAAATGATTGTAGGAATATAAAGAGAATAATTTTAAGGATGATTGACCAAGGAAAGATAAACCACTTTTTAGTAGGACATCCACAATATCAACGATTGCCTCCAGCACCAGAAATTCGCAGGGTAAATAATGTAAAAGGAGCAGAATCATTCGTAATAGAAGTTGGGGCTAAAGCAAAGAATTTGTTTTGTAATTCCATTGTACATTCACACAGAACTATAGAGTATTTCCATGACAATGTTCTAAGCAGGGTATTCGCAAGAGACACAGATGGAAGAGAGATAATGAATATCGCGAGAGCCTCGCCATTAGATGAATGGCAGAAACAAATTATATCTTTCACTGCACAAGAAGTACCAGAACCTGGCGAGCAGCATGATAACCCATTGGTGGTAAGATTAGAGATAAATCCAAAGCAAATAGAAGAAGAAGATGAAGGAAATGATGATGAAAATGAAGATTCTTGGGCTATCAATAGAGTTCTAATATACACAGGCATCTCAGTTGCCATACTATTTTATCATACTTATAAGACCATTGTAGGACCAGAATATCGCCACAATTATATTCACGAGAGATTAACAACATTTCTGCGAGCGTCACAGCGAATTCTCCAACAACACTTTGCGAGTGTCACAAAATAATGACATAACAGTTGACGATGGAAGAAACACAAAAAGAACAAGATTAACTGGCGATGGTTACAATGCTTGAGAGAAGGAATAGTATAGCTACTGCGATAATATCGCAAGAGATATCCGAAATTAGAGGACATCTTAGCTGTCACCCATTATGTAATTTCCTATAAATAGAGATCCAATAGATTCAGGAAGAGAGGATGTATTTTTGAGAGTTGAGAGATTCTTGAGGAGAGAGACAATTTGAGGAGTGAGATAGAAATATTTTGCAGAGAGATTTTTAGAGAGAGAAAATGTATTTTTCTTTATCATCTTCTTCCCCAAAACTAGATTTAGAACTCCATTAATGGAGATTAAACAATGTAAATCAAATGTAAAATTAAACAATCATAATGAAGAATCATGGATGTAGATCAAATTGATCGAACCATATAAAAATCCTTGTGTCTATTTACAATTTTCAGAGTTTTAATCATACTTTTAATATCAAATTAGTTTATATCAAGAGATTATTATCAAGATATTACAAGGGGTGTGTTGTGGGAAAACCTGCAACTACAACCATGGGTGGAAGAGACGAAGATCTAATTCCATCAACATATAAAATCGATGGTTTTAATGGTACTGCCAATAAACCCAAAGGGGAAATTGCAATGCGGATTCCATTGAAAGGGATAACTTCCAAGATCTTGTTCTGTGTTGTTGACATTGAATCACCTTACAATGCCCTGATTGGTCGACCTTGGCTACATGGGATATTAGGTGTAGCATCTACTTTCCACCAGTGTGTTAAATTTCCCCATCCTAATGGTGTTGGAGTTATTAAGGGAGATTGGGGAGAAAGCTAGAAATGTTATGAGATTGATATAAGATCTTGCGAGGAAAGAGCTGAGAAGAAGACCAATTGGAAGTACAACATCAAGCAATGATAGAGATGTGAAAGATTGATGATTGATTCAATAGAGCAGCGAGAGGAAGATGATGATGAGCGGCTCACAGATAAAGGAAAAATAGCAAAACGTAGCAGAAAAGCAGAACCAGAAAATAGTACGTAGAAAGGTAAAATGATGAAATTTAAAGAAGCTTACGCAGAATTTGTTTGAAGAAAATGCAATTGAAAAGAGTACTCTGTTTGAAAAAATTGCAAAATTTTACAAGAAAATCAAAAAAATAAAATTTTATCAGAGTTATAATACTCGCGAGAAACGTGAATAAAATTTCACAGAGATTAATAGAACGGGATGAACCTTTATGGCGTGCACCTTAGTTCGCGGATACAATTTCGCAAGAGGCAAATGTAAGACCTAATAGTGCGTCATATGAGGGGGTATCTCTTTACATGACTCAGGGATAAGGTTATACCGCTGCTGGAACTTGAGTCATGAAGATGTTGGGGTTAAAGAAAACCTATCCAGGAGAGAGATCTTAGATTTCCAACTATATAAGGTTATACTCTAGTTGGACGACTGAGAATATCTTCTAAGAAGTACAAAGTATGACCAAGGCGCCGAGGTACACGGTTGAGCCAAGGGTTCCCGGGGAGTACGAAACTACCCTGTCCATTCTTGGTAAGTCTTGGCTATGATGCACTTGGCCTGAAGAAAACCCCACTTAGGGTGCAGTCTTGTAACTATAAGCCATATAGGCATAAAGGACAAGAGGTTGTGAAAAAAGCTGGTTGTTGGCAAATCTGGATGGGAGGAGATAGCCTTGTATGGCCGATGTGCCCTCCTTGAAGGGGAAACCAGGGGAAAGATAAGGGCGGCACCCTCCATTAGGGAGCTGATAAGTGTTTAAATACGGCAATGTCATAGGGCTTTATGATCGCAAGAAAATTTAGGCCTGTCATATTGTCGCGTGACGAAAGTTATATAAAGGCAACAAGCCAAAAAATAAAAGTTAAGATGAGATCAATGGGTTTTTACATTTAACAGGTGTAAAGACGTCCTGTGATTTCATCGCAAGACGACAATGTCATAAGGTTTAATTCTTGCAAGAGAGTTTATACTTATCATATTGTCGCATAGATGTTGAAAATATATTGATAAGACAAGATCAATGGGTCAATACATGCAAATGTAAAGACGTCCTGCGATTTTGTCGCAGAAATAAAAAATGTGGCAAAATAAGACCTTTAATTAGGAAGGCATAATAAGACCATAAGATTATTGCGATAATGCTCGCAAAATTTATGAGATTTGCGATTTTACGCATAGATCATAAAGTTATGCAATTGTTGCTAGCGATAACATCGCCGATATTGAGGAAAATTTAATTTGATTCACAACTAATATCTAATATCTATTTAATTTTTTCATATTGCAGATGAATAATAGAGGCAAGTATGGGAATCCATAGAGTGATGAAATTATTATTCATCCATCATATGATAAAATCGCATAGATGATACATTTATACAAATAATTAAAGGATAATAATTATGATTGATTGATTATGTTGCAGAAAAAGAACTGTTTTCTAATTCGTATAGATAAAAGCAAAAAAAGTTTACACATCAAGATAGAGAAGCTCGCAGCAGTGTTGTGAGAAGCAAAAAATAAATGTACAAAATTTACAATGAAGAAAAAGAGAAGAAACAAAACTAAGTAGATGCATCACCACCTTCATCAGAGCTCTTTTCTTTCTCAGATTTCTCCTCATTACCAGATTTCTCTTCTTTATCATTGTCATTATTATCTCTATCCGTGTCAGATTTCTCTTCCTCGCCAGATAGTTCTTCATCAATATCATCTTCACTAGACTCCTCAGCTTCGCTATCAGAGATAACTAAATTTGGGGAATCAGCTGGAATCTCCTTTGCAAGATCGGGGTATGTAGAATGAGGAATACCATGATCATCACAGACTAGTTTAACAACGTTATTATGAACACGGATAAGGGCGTTACTTAAATTTGAAGATGAGATTTTCAATTTTTCCTTCAATCTAGAATAATTTTCATTGCGAGAGGATATATTTCCAGCGAGTTGGCTTTTCTCTTCTTCTAACTCATCAAATCTTTTACGATAGTTCTCTTCGGATGCTGCGAGAAAATGATAACAAAGTTAATACATATAAGGATGATTTAATTAGGAAATAATTCAGGGAAATCATAAGAGTGATAACCTTCTCTTTCAGAAATCATGTCTTTAATTAAAGCCGCTTGATCAGCATGAATACTAACATTTACACCTAAATTAGTTCTGGCATTATCAAGAATCTTCGTAGCCCAAGTAAAATCATCATCGCTATTAATAAGGATATGAGATCGAACTTGAGTTTCCCTCACAAGAAGATCTTCATTCTCACGGATAAGTTTATCTCTTTCTGTTTGAACATTAAGAAGAGTTTTATGAAAGTTTGCTAGGGTCTTGGAGCCGTTTTTAACAGCAAGATCCTTCTCATCAATAAGATCACTATTCTTTTTTCTTAATCTATTCACTTTTTCCTTTGAACTAAGATAAAGGTTCTTAAACTTGTTGGTTAAATTTAAATTGAACCTATGTTCAATTTTTAAGAGATTAAGTTTGGATTTAAGGTCATCAATAGAGAGAGATCTAATCATATCATCTGAGAAGTTACTTAAAGAACTATTAAGGCAATCAAGAAGGATATTATCATCTACAGGTTCAGGAAAGGATTGGAAGAATGTAGCCTCGTCAGTAAGACCATAAATATCTGCAAAAATGGTTGCTTGAATAAGCTGCGATAGGGTGAGAAGAATTAAAAGAGAAAAGAAATAAATCATACCATAGAGTTGTTGATTAGATTTATCAAGATCAGAGATTTTTTGCTTGTCAACTGAAGCTTTAGTCTCCAGCTGCTTATTTTCCTGCGAAGCTCAATAACTTCAATTTCTAGTTTTTCTTTATCTTGGCGAAGATTAGTAGCTTTCTTTTCATAAATGATACGCCTATTGTCTAAATCATAAGCAACAACAAAAGCGGCTCTTCCAACCTGCGATAGAACAATATAAATCAATGTCTGACAAAAATATCAGTAGATACATAAAAAGGATGAACAAGTAGAAACATACCAGGCTGCCAAGTGAATTTAAGAGACTTGGAGTCAGCGATCTTGAAACCCCGCGAAAGGAATCACTGTCAGCTAGTATGGGAGCATCGCATACTTTGGCGAGGGACTGGGATATTTCATTAATAGCTTCATCTCCATGATCATTTGGGATACCAAACATATTCTTGCTAAATTTTTTGGATAAATGAGCCATCGAAGAATCAGAATCAGAAGAATTCTTTATAGAAGGGAAGTTGTTATCATTGAAATCCTCATCATTATTGTCCTTATCCAAATCAACACTTGTATTTTCTAGAATGGGTTGAGGAGTTGAATAAGAATAAGGTCGGGTCTTCCTTTTCTTCAAAGGAGGATCGCCAGATTATTCACCGCGAGGGGCAGAAGACTTCCCTTTGGGAGGAACAATAGATTTATCCTTTAAAGATTTCTCCTTAGTTCTCGCGGGTTTTATTGGTTCTAGTTCTTCAATCTCCTGTGAACACAGATAAAGATAAGAAATAGGGGCTACAATATATTGTTAAAGCTAATAAAAAAATATTTCTTACTTCATCTGTGAAGGATTTAAGAGCTAAGAAAGTGCTGGGTTTCCTCAAAGTCTGATAGCTGAGTTTCATTCTGTCAATCTGGAAAAGATTGAAGTAATTAGCGAAAATATAAAAACATGAGGAAGATAATGAATAATAATTATACAAAAGATCAGAGAAATTATACCTCTTTAGTTCTTTCAGGCCAGTTGAAGACCCAAGGTTGATATTCTGAAAGATTCGCGGGTAATTCGCGAGAAACAGAAATATAAGAACCCTCAAGACATAATGTAAAAATGAACCACTTGTCATCGCTGGAATGGTGAGGGCCTTGGTTAGTAGATGTATGCCAATCAATATCCAACATAAGAGCTTTATCATCAGCGATCTTTTCTTTCTTCAGGCGAACACCCCAGCAAGTGATATCCCTCTTCATAGGGACTATTTTGTAATTTTCAAAGAAATTATCTACAATATAATTTTCAGAAACAATGGGAACATCTTTAAATTAAGGATTATTCGCAGCTTCAGGGTAGCGAGATCCTTTTTCAGCACCGCGAGAAGCATATTCAAGCAACAATCGAATACAATCTCCACCTAATTGATATATCGCTCGTGAGAATCTCTCGTCAGAAATTATTTCATAGAATAGTGGAAGTTCTGGATCATAGAGAGGAATGGGAAGACCAGCTTAAAGTTGACCTAGCCATACTATGATTTTCTCGCGAGAGCATTGATAATCAGTGAATAATTTGAGAGAAAGTTCGGATTTAGGGCTCTGATTTGGAATTGTAGACAAAGTGAAACCTTTTCTTTTGAGTTTTTCTTGCATCTCTCTAAAAGCAATCAAATTTTTAGCACCAGCGCAACCATTTTGATGGGAATGAAAGAAAAGGTTGGAAAATAAGGAAAGAATCAGAGCGATAACAGACGCGCAATTTACGGAAGAACAATAAACTTGCAGAGAAATTACGGAGAGAAAAAAGAAGAAAGTAAAAGAGGAAAAGAAAAGAATGAAAGAAGTATTTATAGAAGAAGAAATTTCTCGAAGAAGGTGAATGCAATAAATTCTAAGAAAGACATGAACGGTCATATCGCAGCGGTTAGAGAGGATGTGTCGCAAATTCATTAGGAGAAAGAATGCGTGAAAACAGCTGGCGAAGGATGCAGAAACGTGCCAGAACAGAGATTAATGAAGAGATGCGTAGTTGCGGCATTATTAAAAGTTCTCATGATCTTCTCTTCTTCGCAGAAAAGACATGAGAAGAGGCAAGATGTAGGACCAGAATATCGCTACATCTATTCTCTGCGAGATTAACAACACTTCCCAGGGAGCATCACCGCAAGATTTTCAACAACACTTCACGAGTGCCACAAAAGACTTCAAAAGAGTGACGTAATAACTGACGATTGAAGAAAACTTGAGAAAAGCATGTTTGTGTAGCGATGGTTACAAAACTTGCGAGAGTGAACATTGTAACTATCGCGGTACAATCGCAGAATCAACCCGAAATAAGAGGAAAACTTAGCTGTCATTAGGGCTGTCAATGGGTACCCGTTACCCGCTAAATCGGGTCCGGTTCTGGGTCCTAAAGTTGGACCCATTAGAAACTTAGGACCCGACGGGTAATTACCCGATTGTACCCGAATGTTAACGGGTCCAAACGGGTAATACCCGTCGGGTACCCGCGGGTAACGGGTACCCGTTTATTTAACCTTTTGATCATTTTTTAGCAAAATTATAGGTATTTTTGCTAGTATCGGCTTTGAATTTTTTTGATTTTTGATTTTTTTCTTACATTTAATATTTATTTAGTACATTAATAAAGAAATAATAATAAGTTTTTATAAAAATAATTTATATTCAAGTTAAAAAGATAAAGAAATTAAGATTTTAATAGTTTTTTTAATACCCAACGGGTATCCGGGACTTTAAACGGGTCCGGTTCTGGGCCAACACATTATGGAACCGGACCTGGAACCGTTAGGACCCAGAACCGATGTTGATATGCCGGGTCCGGTTCTGGGCCATGTACTACCCGGGAGGACCCGGACCCGTTGACAGTCCTAGCTGTCATCTACTATGTAACTACCCTATAAATATAGACCCAATGTGTCCATAAAAGGATGATGTATTTTTGAGAGTTAAGGAAGTCTTGAGGAGAGAGAAACTTCAAGAGAATAGTTGTAATCTTGAATTCTTCCATTTCTGTAAACATTTCTGAGAACAAAATAATAAAGTGTCTTTTTTAATCTTCAATTGTGAGTTGATTATAGCAAGATCTTAACAAGGGTGTAGTGTGGGAAATCCTACAACTACACCTATCTACATGACTTAACCAAACTCAATAGGATTACGTATCAAGAAAATAGGAATTAACGTTTGTGTAATTTACTTTAATTATAATAAAACAATTATAATGCGGAAATATAAAGTAAATGACACAGCAAGATTTTATTAACGAGCGCAAATGCGAGAATATCGCGAGTCAGATCCGAAATTAAAGGACAGCTTAGCTGTCATCCATTATGTAACTACCCTATATAAAGAGAGACAATAGACTCAGAGAGGGGAGATCAATTTTTGAGTGTTGAGAAAGTTTTGAGGAGAGAGAAAGTTCTTGTGAGCGGTTGTATTCTTGATTTCTTCAATTTCCTGTAACATTTCTGAGAATCAATCAATAAAATTGTTGTTCTTAATCTTCAAATATGTGTTGATTATTATGAATTCTGGTGAGGGGTGTAGTGTAGGAATTTCAGCAACTACAACTACCATGCCTCCTCCACGCACTGTGAAGGAACTTCAGAGTTTCATGGGAAGGGTAAATTATATTCGACGCTTCATTCCTGGATTGGCTCAATTCATTGCTTCGTTCACACCTTTATTGAAGAAAGGATCTAGTTTCACATGTTCAACAAGAAGCATTCCAGAAAATACGGCAGATACTATTATCACCTGCTGTCATCAGATCACCAATGCAAGGACGACAACTGATACTTTACACAGCTTCTAGTGATGTCGCTATCGGAGAACTCCTTTCTCAAGAAGACGACGAAGGCATCGAATGACCGATTTACTACTTCAGTCGTACAATGCGAGATGCTCAACTCCGATATACAAAGGATGAGAGAGCATGTCTAGCATTAGTGCATGCAATTCAAAAATTTAGGCATTATTTTCTATCCAACAGAGTCGTGCCCATTTCAAAAGTTGACCCTATAAAGTTTATACTATCAAAGCCATCCTTAATAGGAAGACCAGCAAAGTGGCCACTTCATATGTCAGAATTTGATATAGCATGTACACCGCGTAAAGAAATCAAAGGCCAAGTGGTTGCAGACCTACTCGCTGATTTTCCAGGAGAGGATGCAACAATGTTACATGAAGATGTACCTGGTGAGTTTCCGGATATCTTAGTTATCAAAGAAGAGACATGGATTTTATACTTCGACGGTTCCGCCACCCCTAGCAACGACACTGGAGGGGTAGGCATAGTGCTAGTCTCTCCATCCGGCGAATTTTTATCACATTCATTCAAGTTGGATTTTCACTGCATAAACAATTCGGAAAAATATGAAGCATTCTTACTAGGGTTGTCCCTGGCTAAGCAAGCAGGAGAAACACACCTTGAAATAAGAGGAGATTCAAAGCTATTGGTCAATCAAATGAATGGAACATATGCTCTCAAAGAAATCACACTTGCTCCATTTAGAGTTAAAGCTCAACGACTATTAACTCATTTCGATGATGCAACAATTGTCCATACTGTACGAACTAATAATAGGCATGATGATTGCCTGGAAACTCTCGCTTCTAAGCTACAATTCGAAGGAGCTGAAAAAACAATCACTGTACATAGGCATGCTGTGTCATCTACCTGTCTTGCTCAAGTCGAAGATATTCAAGCAGATGATTGACGAGCACCTATTATTCATGAATTGGGCAGTTCTCTTTTGGAAGGGAAAGTCAGTCTCAAGGAATTAAAGAATTATTTCTTGCTTCATGGAGCGTTATACTATCGAAATTATGATGGGTCCTTATCACGATGCCTTGGAAATAATAAAGCAGACGGACAAATCAAATGCATACATGAAGAAACTTGTGGACAAACGCTGGTGGTAACACTTTAGAGAAATCTTCAAAGAATGGGATACTATTGTCCTTCCATGGAGGCTCAATCAAGAGCTCTGCAAAAGTCATGTCCTAATTGTCAGATGCCTCCTCATCACTTAGAAGATCTGATAACCCATCACACTGGGGACTGGAGGGATCCCTACATCAAATACCTTCGGGACAATGAGTTACCGTTAGAAAAGAAAGAAATAATCAAACTCATTCAGAGAGTTCATAGGATAAGAGAATTAATAGGATAAGAGAATTAAAAAGAGGAGAAGAAGGCTAGAAGAGATTGAAGAAGGGATTAAAGAAGTGTTTCTCGTATTAATTCTTGACTTTAACATAGCTCAAGAGAAGTATTTATATCTTCTCGTACTTGTGAAGCAAGTAAAACTAAAAATAGAGTTTAAACTAAACTAGGAATTTAAAGCAATCTAAAAATAGAAAACTTATTTAAGGTAACTAAGCTAACTCGAAATTGGCATCGCAACAATCTGCTAACGAAAAACGAGTCAGATGCAAGCCTGACTTTCATGGGAAACACAGCCGATTGTGGAAAGTCCCCAGTCGTCCCTGAGTCACTTAATAAGATTCAGCGATCCCTGAGCAGATCGTTTGCTTTTAACCTCTGGCAAGTCCCCAGTCATCATTTGCTATGTCAAGACTGATAATCGGGTCGTCTGGTAACTGAGTCGTCGATCCCTGAGTGGATCATCTGCTTATACCATCTTGATGTCTGGGTCGAATCATGAGATCGATGGTTGAAAATTGACATTATAACCGAAAGATAAATCTCCCACTGTGGTCGCCAATTATTTGAGGGTGAAAATGGTTTCTGCTGATTTCTGTAATTTCGGGTGTATGGGTGAGAAACGAATTTAAACCCTAAACAATGTACTGCAAGGGAGTACTTTAGATTCGAGAGATCAATCTGTACAAGTCCGGCTTAAACCAAGAAATGGCCATTCCATACTTGCCTCGGTCATAAAGTGAAGGAGAATGGGTTGGTTTTTGGGAGGGAAGCCAGGAAAGTGATGAGACCAGAATAGTTGATTTCTGGAAGAGTAGTTATTTTCTACGACTTGTATCATAAACTGGGAAGATAAATAATATAAAGCTAGAAAATGTTTTCTGAGTGTTGTATGCTCCTGACTGAACTTGTTGTTCGGTGGAAATAGGTAAGACCTATTTATACAAGTTGAAGTGAAACGTACTCTGGTCTCATTAAGTAATGGAAAAAATGGGTGAGTAAATGGGAGGAGGTGGTAACCGTTAATGCATGGAATTTATGTTCCATAAAAAAGAGCATTTCACCATTCACTCCCTATATTTACTAACCTCCTCATCCTTATGATACTTCCTTATGACGGGCGTAGTGTACGCCGCACGCTGTAAACCGGCAAACCAATACCCAAAGAGGATCCCCCAGTTTGTTATATGTGTTGATGTCTCGAATGTTTTTGTGGAAAACATGTAGGATATTGTTGTTTCCTAGCAAGTCGAGCTTTGGAGACTTGCTAGCTTGGTGACCTTCGACGGTCGAGATTTTGCATCTTAAGAGGAAAGGTAGCCGTTGATCGTTGCACGCTTTCGCATGGGGAAGGCCAGCATGGTGGCGCATCTAGGTTGGTATGCCATTGGCGTGACATGCCTTGACGCGGTTTGGCATGGCCAAACTAGGGTTTTGGGACAAAGGACATCATGCGTTGCTTGGTAACCTTGGACGGCTAGGATTTGCTCATGGGATTAAAGGGAGACCATTGATTGTCATACGCCTTCATTTTGGTAGCCGCATAGGGAAGGCCAGCATGGTGGCGCAGCTAAGTTGGCATGGGATGCCTTGGCGCGGTTTGGCGTGGCCAAACTAGGGTTTGGGCCAAATGTTACCATGCGTTGCCTGGTAACCTTGGACGGATAGGATTTTCTCCTGGGATTGAAGGGCGACCGTTGATTATAGCACACCTTCATTTTGGTAGCTGCATAGGAAAGGACAGCATGGTGGTGCGACTAGGTTGGCATGTGATGCCTTGGCGCTGTTTGGCGTGGCCAAACTAGGGTTTTGGGACAAAGGTTACCATGCGTTTCCTGGTAACCTTGGACGGCTAGGATTTTCTCCTGGGATTAAAGGGCGACCATTGATTGTCACACGCCTTCATTTTGGAAGCCGCATATGGAAGGCCAGCATGGTGGCGCAGCTAGGTTGGCATGGGATGCCTTGGCGTGGCCAAACCAGGGTTTTGGGCCAATGGTTACCATGCGTTGCCTGGTAACCTTAGACGGCTAAGATTTGTTCCTGGGATTGAAGGGAGACCACTGATTGTTGCACGCCTTCATTTTGGTAGCCGCATAGGGAAGGCCAGCATGGTGGCATGGCTAGATTGTCATAGGGCCATGGAAAGGTGCGTTTGGCATGGCACGGTGCGGCCTAGGGCTTGGTGCGTTTGGCTAGTCATTGGCACATGGTGCGGCTAGCATGGCCAGGGCCAAGGAAAGGTGTGTTTGGCTTGGCATGGTGGGGCCAAGGGCTTGGCATGGACGTTTGGCTTGGCATGGTGGGGCCAAGGGTTTGGCATGCCATTGGCACATGGTGCGGCTAGCATGGTTGTCTTGCCTTGGCCCGGTAGATGTGGCTGGCATGGTTTGCCATTGGCACGGTGGTGTGGCTAGCATGGTTTTCATGCCTTGGCGCGGTAGATGTGGCTTGCATGGTTTTCCATTGGTATAGTGGTGCGGCTAGAATGGTTGGCATGCCTTGGCGCGGTAGATGTGGCTGGCATGGTGGTGCGGCTAGCATGGTTATCATGCCATGGCGCGGTAGATGTGGCTGGCATGGTATGCCATTGGCACAGTGGTGCGGCTAGCATGGTTGGCATGCCTTGGCGAGGTAGATATGGCTGGCATGGTTTTCCATTGGCACAGTGGTGCGGCTAGCATGGCTGGAATGCCTTGGCGCGATAGATGTGGTTGTCATGGTTTGCCATTGGCACGGTGGTGCGGCTAGCATGGTTGTCATGCCTTGGCGCGGTAGATGTGGCTGGCATGGTTTGCCATTGGCACAGTGGTGCGGATAGCATGGTTGGCATGCCTTGGCGCGGTATATATGGCTGGCATGGTTTTCCATTGGTACAGTGGTGTGGCTAGCATGGTTGGCATGCCTTGGCGCAGTGGATGTGGCTGGCACGGCATGCTATTGGCACATGTGGTGTGATAATTAAGGTTTGGTATACCGAAACCCTAATTATTATTTTAAAAAGGTACCCTGGTAATTTCCTCATAGACATATTAAAGGGTTCAATAAATGCATTCATTGGAGACATTATTACTCGAATCCTATGACGTCACTGTCTGACTAGGGTTTTACGATTTTAACCCTTAGCAAAAAACCACCATCAACACCAGCATTTAATCATCCTTTCACCAACTGGTCTTCAAGAGACTTTGGTATATTTTTCTCACGTGAGCATGTGGGAGCTACATGGTCGACCCATAATCCCATGTATCCGGTCGCTCATTCACTTCATGGTTAATTTTCAATAAATCATCAATTGATCAAATTAGGGTTTTTAGTCCAAGGTTCATAATTCCAGATTAAAATACTAATAATTTTACGATGATCTCGTGATTAACAACTTATCTAATATACTCGGTTCAGTTTCCAGTATTTCAAATTAATATTTTATTTGGTCATGCTACCAATAATTCATCAAACGAGTAACATTTGCTCAGATGAGCAATATTTTCTCAAACCAAGGAATATTGGTTCAACTATCAATATTCAACAATTCATCAAATGAGTAACATTCGTTCAAATGAACAATATTTGTTCACTTTAGCTATCAACATTTATCCGAGAATTATACCTCTGTCTCAAAAGACATGTCCAATTCGTCAGTCTCAGAATATTTATAAATCTTGTTCAACTCAACAATACAAGGACTCATCGTCCCATGAAGTCAGCAACCGACTAACTAAATACAAGTATGCCTTGCAGACTTCACAATCACACGAGACATCAACCGTGTTACATGGGGGGATATTAACTAGGGTTTTGGTTTGCCAGCCTACGGCACGTGTGTTCATACACACGATGATAATGTGAGAAAGTCGTGCAATCAGTTGAAGGAGTTAACAAAGTAGTGGATGGAAAATCAACCAAGTCTCCGCACGTTGAGCAACTGGTTTTTAACACGATTTCCACTTCCCCACTCTTTGATTCCAACAACTATCACACTTCATGAGATCATGGTGTTTACAATTCTAGCAATATAAATAAGTCTTTGAATCATGATTGAAACAAGGAGAATCTCGCGTCAAACAGACAACACGAGATTAATAACTCAACGTCTGAGCGATTACTCTCAACAGAGCAAATTCAATCATACTGTGACACCCCGAATTCCGGGCCTGGATTTCGACCCAAATCCAAACCCAAAATCCGAAATGCTACATTTAATAACAAGCCTAGACTTCCACACTTTGCCCAAGTTTAAACAACTAATTCCTTGTCTAAATTTTTGTTACGTTCAATACAGAAAATTCGGTCGCAGCGGATACGTAAAAATTCCTTTAGGTACATCTAACCGTAACTTGTCGTGATTTTTCACCCACATGAACACTAAAGAATTATAGTTTCCATAAAAATTTATTTCACCGTCAACTTTCCATATTTAATCCAAAGGAATCGCATGTTTAAGGAAGAATCATAAAACAAAAATAGACATCAATTAACTCCAAGAATTTTACTGAACCCATTTCAAATCCAAAAATTATTATGATTATACATTCTGAATTCTAACTGAGTATAGTTCCATTCATATACTTTATATAATTTTTAGATTATCTTAAGGACCTTTTGACCACAGTCAAACATGTAGTTGACCAGAACTGCAGAAAAGAAAAACAGAGATAGTCCATTTTATAAAATCATATAAAATCACTCACAACTCCAAATCAGGTTTAGTTTACCATTTTGGAAACTAAAAGGAAAGATCTTAAAGTTTACAGAGACACCAAAGACTAAAACACGCCATAGAATAGTTTAAAACAGGAAAACTTCAACATAGTTGAATCTGTCAGAAAATATCTGAATTTCTTATAGTAATAAACAATTGTTTTAAAACTACTTACGGGACTCAGAAAATTATAATATTTTAACAACTTCATAAACTGTGAGTTTTATGCATACCATAAAATATCCAGTCATAAATATCTTGTAAAATAATTATCATTAACAGTCAAACCGACATGACTCAGAAATTTTCATTTATGTAACCAAATAAAATTGTCTTAATAACACATTGTTTCATTAATTATACATTAACCCAATAATATTCAAGGTATTAATAATCACTAAATACTCAATAAATCATCCAAAATATAGTTTGATGATATTTTATTACAAATTTTCACTCATAATATGCAACTACTAATTAAAACAGCAAAACCGATCTTTATACTCTTCCGCCATTATCTCCTTGAGGTGTCATAAAATCTGGAATTTTTTGTCATAATACGACGTGAGTTGTGACACTCAGTAGGAAGAGAAGCAACAAAACATTTTATGCAATATTTTTCAATTTCTTTTCAAAACAAGTTGCATGGTTAACACCACGACAAACATATGGAAACACCACATCCATATACATTAATAAATTCAATCAATCCGCTCGCCCAAGGGAGCCCCACGTGGGTTTTGTAGTTGCAGAATAACCTACAACTACACCCTCAATAGAATTAGTAAAAACTCTAGAAGTTCTTGATGATGAATAAAAATTTTCTTATTAATGTTCTCAATTTATTACAAAGAAGTATCTAAATGGAATTAGAATAGTTACAACTTTCTCTATTCTCTTTCCTAAGGTATTTTCTAACACTCACTAAAAGAACCTCTCGAATTTTACATTTGAACTCCTATTTATAGTAAAACTTATACAGCTGTATATGAGTTTCGAAGTATCGTAACTCATACTCGCACAATTATTCCATCCTCGTAAAACTTCATATTTCTCCGCGCTACTTCTATCATCGTATCATTTTATAACTCTTTTCTCCTTTATTTACTACGATACTCATGAACTATTATCTTGCGATATTCAGTACCTACATCTTACCTCTTCTCATGTCAATTCTACGAAGAAGAAATGTCATGAGAATCCCTATTCTCGTAAATTTAGTGTAGTTATTACCACCCATCAAGTTCGCAACACGTCTTTTTATTTTTCCCTTATTTTTTTGACACGTTTCTTCGTAACCGTTCTTTTCAACCGTTCACGCTTACTCGTATTAATGAGTTTTTATCTTCATCAAACTCTCTTATAAATATTATCCTTTGTTTTTGGCTTTTTATTCTCTTATTCATCTTCTTCACCACTTCTGCCTCTGTAATCTCTTTTATCTTTTTTCCTTTCTATTTTCCCTCTTATATTCAATGGCACCAAAGAAGAAAACTATTGAACAAATTAATGCGGAACTTGCTGATAGAGACCTTATTCTCTCTGAGATTGAAGGTTATGATAATAAATCTTCTCTCTGTGTGAAGCTCTTTTCAAACTATGTTTGGGATGATCAGAAAATTTTAATCTCACGAGGTCAAATCCTCGCAGGTCTTCCTCTTCCTCTTTATGATGTTAATTTTCCTCTATTCTATGAAATTATTTCCCACCCCAATTTTTCTTGTGCCATTTACCAATTGACTGGTGATTGTATTCGCCTCTTAGTTGAATTCGCAAATCGTGCCGCTTTTGGGAAATCTTTGTATTCAGTTGATCTTAGGAAACCTGGATTTGAAAATATAGAAATTGTTGCTGCGAATTATATAGTTGAGGGTTTCTTCAAAAATTACACACTAATTCCTGCGAGGAAAGAAGATAATCGTTGGGGTGTTCGTCTTCATCGTAAAGCTAATATCGCAGCAGATGATCTTCTCATGCACGATATTGATTATGCTTCAGGAAATAATAAGACACCTCGTCGTTCTAATGATGATGATTGGTATAAGTACCCTTTAATATTATCAGGTTCTTATATTTATGGGATAGTAGAACTTCCTGCGAACCTTCGTAACCGCTATTATCAACCTTGGGTTTTTAGAAATGTATGTACTTCCATCTCCTTATCTTTTTGTTACCCTTTAATTTCAAATGAGGTAAGAAACACTCTTGTATTTTTCTAAACAATATATTGTTTCCTCTGTTTCTTATCCTTATTTGAATTTGCAGGTTCCACTTCTTCCTGAGATTGCTGCGAGTGAAAATAAGAGTTCCACTTCTTCTAAAAGGCTTACTGCAAGACAACAAACTCTTCGTTCTGCGAAGGTTACCCAAGCTTCTGGTAGTCAAGATGATGCTCTTCGCAAAGGAAAAAGAAAACTTCAAGATGTTGTTTACGAGAGAAGGAAAAAGAAGAAACTCTCAACCAAATATCATTCCAATGTAATTTCTTCTAATGAGAACATTGAGGAAGATCTTGGTGATGAAGATGATAAATTTCCTGAGAAGGACTTTAGTTCTAATTCTGATACCCTTTCTGACGAAGGAGATGATGATAATGATGTTGATGAAGGTGGAAATGAAGATTATAGTATCCCAGAAACTTTTGCCTCGGCAATGGTTAGCATCTATGAGGCTTTCCTCCATTCTTCTCGTGGATTAGGAAATTCTCCTACAGTGAATGCTCGCAAACTTATTGCGAAGGCTTGTAAAGTTCCTACTGTAATTGATAATAACTCCCTCAAAGGAATTTCAAGATTCGTCTCTCCTGCTTCATTATATGCTTTAGGTAGCATGGTAAGTTTCTTCTCTATTCCTTGTTTATTTCCCTTATTTTGTTGATTTCTAACCCCTTTTTTCTTGTTTAGGTTGGAAGAGTTAGTTGTGAAGCTGATTCTGATTGACGTCATTCTATTGCTGAGAAGAAAAATTTGAATCGTTGTAAGAAGTTAGAGGTTGAAAATTCAAATCTCCGTCAGAAAGTAGAGGATTTAAGTATTGATAACGCAGAATTAATATCCCGTCACGAAGATAATTCACAATCTGCGAGCATCGCAATTGATAATTCTTCTCTTCTTGAGGAGAATAGTCAATTAAAGCTTGAAAATTCTTCTCTTCGTAATGATAAGAAGCAACTAGAAGGTAAATTCTTTGCGATGGTAATTATTTTGGATATTTTCCTTCGTAATTTGCTAACCAATTCCTTAATTTCTCTCCTTGCTGCAGAAAATTATGCGAAGATGAATAACGATCTGGAAACTATCCTTGCTAATCGTAATATGAAAATTTCTGATTTGAGATCTCAGCTTCTAATTTCCCAGCATAACCATAGTTTATATGTCAAGCATTTTCGAGCTAAGATGACTCGCAAGATTTGCGAAGATAATGAAATTCCTCTCAAGAAGTACCATACGCTCCTTTCTGAAGAAATTCCTGAAGATACTCCATATCTGGAAATCTCTAAAAGTGAAGTTGAAAATGATAGTGAAGTTGAAGAAGAAAATCATTTTGATGGGAATAGATCGCCTGAAAAATAACTTCACTCTTTTTTTGTATATATGTTTTGTAACTTCACTCTTTTTTGTATGTCTGTTCTGTTTCTTTTCAATATAACACTTTCTTCTTGATTGCACTTTGAATCAATCCAACAATTTCTTTTTCAAAGCTTAATTTGAATTAATCTTTCTTTGATGTTTGTTTCCCTTATTCGCATAACTTGATCATGCGGAGAGAAATAATATATCTTAAAGACTTAGCTTAGTATTCCCTTTCCCCTTATTATTGCTCTTCAGATGATCAACTCTTGCTGGAAGTATTAGAATATCCTTCTCAATTTATCTTACGAAGTTTTGTCTGATTGTGATTATGAATAAAAAGTCCTCCCTTTGAAGTATAAGAAATATGAGCCTTTTGCCTTTTGCGGAATGTTGCGAGGTAAATAATAAATCTCCCCTTGAAGTATAAGAAGTATGAAGTATACGAAATATGAAATACCCTTAAGAAGTATAAAATATCTTTGAAGAAGTATTAGCAGTATCCAATTCATGAAGAATTGCCCAATATATGAAGAAGTATAAGAATTGTATGAAGAAGTATAATAAGTACTTAACCTTCGCAAAATTAAATATCCGTTGAAGAAGTATAATAAATATGATATACTCTTGAAGAAGTATAAATAGTATTGAATTTGTAGAAAATTATTCAATATATGGAGAAGTATAAGAAGTATTTAATTCTCGTAACATTTTACAAGTATGAACTTATCTGTATTTGGTTACTATCAAAATCGCATCTTTTGTTAAGTCTTCGTGAAAATTCTTCAATGATGTTATCTTCTTTGATAGGACTTCTTGTAAAAATTCTTCAATGGTATTGACGAAGCTGTCTTCTCTTCAAATCTTCATAATGTATATTCTTGTATAATTTCTTCAATGATGTTGATGCAATGAATTTCATTAATTTCTGTGGTCTTATCATGCCTTCCTAAGTAAAGGTCTTATTTTGCCACCTCTTTTGTAGTAAAGTTTTGTATTTGCGATAATATGACAAGTCTGAACATTCTTGCGAACATACAACCTCGTGACATTATCGTCTTGCGATGAAATCGCAGGACGTTCTTACACTTTCATGCAAAAAACCATTGATCTCATCTTAACTTCTTTGTATAGTATTTTAGCCTCTTCAGGAAGTGTTGCGACAATATGACAGGCCTAAATATTCTTGCGAACATAAAGCCCCATGACATTGCCGTCTTGCGATGAAATCGCAGGACGTCTCTACAATTTCATGTAGTGACCCATTGATCTCATCTTAACTTCTTTATTATGTTCTGCGAGTTCTTTATTCTTTTTTTTTTCTTTCTTCTATTTTTTTTTTTTTTTTTTTAGAAGGCTCGCAGAACTTCATTTGTTGCACAAATATGACAAGCCTTTATGTTTTCGCAAACAAGAAGCCTCGTGACATTTGCGTCTTATAGCACGTATCAGCTCCCTAATGGAGGGTGCTACCCTTTATCTTCCCCCTGATTTCCCCTTCAAGGAAGCGTACATCGACCATACAAGGTTAGCTCTTCCCATACGGTTCTTCCAACAACCATCTTTTGATCGCAACCTCTTATCCTTTTTGCCTATAGGTCTTATAGTTACGAGGTTGCACCCTATGGGGTATCTTTGGGCCAAGTGCATCATTTGCCAAGACTTGTCAAAAATGGCAGATGTGGTTCAACCTCACCTGGCACTCTTTACTCAACCGTGTACCTCGGCGCCTTGATCGTTTTCTGCACTTCTTGGGAAAGACAGTATGCCATAATCGCCCAACCTAAATCCTCTTACACCGCATTTTATATTGCGTAATGTCGCTATATTAGGTGAGAATCCAAGGTGTCTAACCCGGATAGGTACCCCATTATTGGGTTGTACCCCTAAATTTTTACCATGTACTAAGGGCCCTTGGTGGTGTTCCGGTTACCCTTAGCCACGTTATAGGTACCCCCTTAAATGACGTACTTTAGGACTTTGCCTCTTACGAAATATATCTTCGCGAACTATGGTGTACGCCACAAAGGTTTGCCTGTATAAAATTTTCTGCGGCTCTCTTTATTTTTTGGAGGCTGATCACAGATTGCGGTCTTTTATTCGCAAATTAATGAAATTTTAATCGGAATATAAATTCTAAAATTCGTAACTTTTCCCAATTTCCTGCGAGCAAACAATATTCGTAAAATTTATCACGAAATAAAAAATTTGTTTTGCCACATACCTTATTTCCATGAGCAAACATACTGATTACCTTTTTGTTTTATTATTTTCCTTCTTCTTTCTTCACAAATCACAATCCCTTATTATCATCGTAAATTTCTTGTATGATTATCATCGTAACTTTATTCTCTTTTTCCTTAATCTTCTGCCATTAAATTTTCACTTCTTTTCACAGCCTTTGCTCTTTTTCTCCAATTTTCCTTCTCAGCAGTTTTTCCTTCGCAAACTTCTACTTCTGTATCGTAACATTTCTTTCCCTCAGCCCAATCACCCTTGATAATTCCAATACCCTTCATATGAGGAAACTTTATGCACTGATGTAGAGTGGAAGCTACGCCTAGAATTCCATGAAGCCATGGTCTTCCTATCAAAGCATTATATGGTGATTCGACATCAACAACGCAGAACAGAATTTCAGTTCACATTCCACTTAATGGAATTCGCATGCTCACTTCTCCTTCGGGCTTGTTGGCAGTTCCATTAAAACCATAAATTCTGTAAGTAGAAGGTATTAAATCTGCATATTTTCCCCCATAGTTTTGTAAGCGGGATAGAAGAGGATATTGACAGAACTTCCCGTATCAATCAAAATCCTATTAAGACCAATTGATTCTTCCTCCATATCATCTTCGTTTTCCTCCATATTCATGTAGATTTCTAATCTTACTACCAATGGATTATCATGTGCTTCACAACCTTTCGGAATTTCGGTGGCTTCAAAATAAATTTCACGTTTCTGCCAATCTTCAAGTCGTGAAATTTTTGCGATGTTCATTACTTCCTTTCCTTCACCATCCCTCGCATATACCCTGCTTAACACATTATCATGAAAATCCTCTATGGTTTTATATGAATGAACAATGGAATTACAGAAAACATTCCTTGCTTTTGACCCCACTTCTATATGTAGGATTTCTTCTGCCTTTTCTTTTGTTGTGTTCTCCCTGCGAGTTATGGCTGGAGCCTGTGGTAATTGTTGCGACTGTGTCTGCTTAAGTAAAAATTGATTTAGTTTTCCTTGATCAATCATTCGGAAGATTATCCTCTTGATATTATGGTAATTATTTGTAGAATGTCCATGAAAATTATGATATGAACAAAATTCATGACTTCTTGGACCCATTGGTGGTTCCTTTCCCATGTTCCATGGAGTTGGTATATTCTCTACCAGGATAATTGCATGCCATATCTTTTCTACACTTGTATTCAAAGGTGGAAACTTTATCTCTTCCCTTACCATTCTTTGACCTCCTTGACCGTTGTTATAATTTTGTCTCTGGTTCCCTTGTCCAAAATAATTTTGCCTTTGTCCCCCATAATTTTCTTGTTGTTGATCTAGTCTTGGAATTTGGTTATTTCGTATTCGATTATAGAAATTATTCTCTCTATCATACTCTTCTTGAACTCTACTACCCATTGCTACCATTTTTGGCTGGCTATCATTGATTTTCTTCTCTTCTGAAATTTGCGAAGAAGTTTGTGAAGATGTTTGCGAAGTACCTGCTACTACATTGATTATTTTGGGAAGCAAATTTGCTCCTCCATCTTGATTGCTAGTGTTTACTATAGGAGCGGAATATCACAGCAAATGATAACTTACGAAATTGTGGAGAGAAAAGATATCTTGCGAGCAAAGAACATTTTGCGAGCAAAAGAAATCACGAGGAAAGCAAAAGAAGTTTGTGAAGTGAAGTTACGAAGTTTCGCAAGATAATTCTAAAATCCAAAATGGCGGGACAACACAACCGTCATATTTTGTAAGATCATATAAATAGCCATTTAGGCATGAGAAGAAGGGGAGAGACACATTTTGAGAGAGGGGATGATTTTAGGAGGAGAGAGAAAAATGTTAGGAGAGATTTATTATCTTTATCATCTTCTTCCCCAAAAATCCTAGAGCTCCAAATATTCATTAATGGAATCTCAATTGTAAAATCATGTAATCACATACAATCACTAGTGAAGCACCGTGGATGTAGATCACATTGATCGAACCACGTAAAAATCTTTGTGTCTCTTTATAATTTTAGTACCTTAATTCTTAGTTTCATAGCAAATTAATTAGGTGTAGGAATCATTTTAATGGATTCTAATGAGGGTGTAGTTGTGAGATAATCCGCAACTACATAATTGGCGCTAGAAACAGGGACCTAATCTTGTTTGTTCAAGAAAGTTAGAAAAATTGGTTATTGATGATGATGAATTGTACCGGATTTATGAGTTTTGAAGACAGAAATGGAAGTTCTTTTATTGGCATCTTCAAACAACAAACACATTAGTAGTTCAGGAAGAGAAATGTGGATATGGAGAAATCGTCAAGCAAAATGAAATTTACACATGCTACGTCAACAATCGCTTCCAAAAAGGACAAATTTCTTCTCACTTTTCTTATTCTTTGTTTCATTTCTCAAAATTTGGGGATTTCAAAACACAAATTGAAAAATAAATTTTTTGCGATCTAAACTTTGCTTTTTGTAGAAATTTGATTTATTATGGAAATTTTGAATTTAAAAATATTTTTGCTATAAATTTGTAGTAACCAAATCTCGTTTTACAAATTTGTTTAAAAAATTTCTAAAAAGGTCAAACTTCGAGATTTTCTGTTAAATTAGAAATTTACATTTCGCAAAAACAAAATTAAAAAGATTTCATTGAAAGTTATCATTCTTCGTAGGGATAAATTATTCATCTACTAACCAAATTCACTAATCGTTTGCGATTCCAGGCAAAATTTCATCAATATGGATTTTCAAAGAAAAATGAAGTTCAACCAATCTCGCAAAAAACGCAACCAAAAAGAGTTTAACTCGCTAGTAAAATATGGAGGAGGTAAAAATAATTAGAGAAAGTGGAATAAGTCATGGCCTGTCAAAATTCAGAGAAGTATGAATTGAGACAATGAGAGATGGCGAAGAGTTAGTATCCAGTACAAATGGTCAGTAAGCAAGAAAAGAAGTTTATTAATATGGACGTTTAAGTTGCGAACATTCGCAGAACAGATGAACAGCTTGCAGACGATTGCTTCCTTGAGCAAGATGATGATAACTAATTTATGGCTAAGCTAAATTAAGGAAAGAAGCGAAGAAATCAAGGAAAGAAGGGGACAATCTTACCAAGAGAATAGCAAAGTTTAGGAAAGAAGGGGACAATCTTAGATGCAAGTCATTTAATTAAAGTTGAGATATTTTTTTCAAGATATCAACAGATGATTGGAATTAATTAAGAAGACATATAGTGGGTTGAATTGGCATCTTAAGTGGACCGGTTTGAATTAATTAAGAAGCAAAGTTTGAATTTTTCTCTTAAGTAGAGGACAACTTGGAATTTGTTCACATGAAAGGGACGTTCACATGAAGGGGCCCGAGAAGAAATAGATGACGTGAATGTAAGTAGAATAAAGGACACATATGGACACAAGATTAAAGTTTTGGTGAAGATTACTGTATACATTTCTGGGGATCTTTAAAATTCAGGGATAACAACTATCTTAGTTCTTCCCTGGTTTGATTGGTATTTTTTGGCAACATGAAGTTGCATCACCAATTACTTTAACATACACTATTCCAAATTGTTGCTCATAGAGAAGTACACGAGATGAATTTCAAAGGACAAGTCTATCAATAGCAGTAGAGAGTGCTTGACACTGCAAATCTTCCTCGAGTACTCTCAAACTCAGCAAAGATTTTACGAAAGAACCACTAGACAAATGACCCTTGAGCTCCTTGGCATTTGAATAATCAGATTTTACCAACAGCAAGATGTCTCCACAACTTCGCAATGATATCAACAGAAAGATATCCCCACAGCAAGCCCCGCCTTCAACAATGATATCAACAGCGAGATATACCATCTTGGGTATCAAATTTACCAGAAATATCATTCTAGCAGATAAAAAGATGAAGGGTCAACAAAAGTACAACAGTACCAACATACTCCGTCAGATAACAAGAGAAAAATAATTTTTGCGAAGAGAGATGAAAACCGTGCCAAACTAGAGCCAACAACGAATGATGAAAGCAATTAGTTCTATTGAAAGGCATCATAGCCGGAGAGGAATGTACATGAGATTTTGAAGTTACCACTACAATCATCAGTTAACAACGCAAAAATCTATTTAAGAAGCAGGAAACAAGAAAAAGCTATTTTGCGAATAAAGCAATTACACCCAAGGAAGGTTCGCAAATTTTTTGCGAATGTTCGCAAAAAATTGACACTAAAAAATTCTGTTCAGTTTACGATCATATTGCCGCTAAAGATGCTTCTGTATACAGAATCCAAGATTCCATGTTTTCAACTGATTATCAAGACAGTCATCTAGCAGGGAAGCAGTACGTGAGGAGATAGAACCTCAGTTCCATACTTCCATACGAACCATGGCTTTAAAATTAAGCAAAAGTCGCAAGTTTGTGAAATGGTAACTGATAGAAAGGGGAGAAGGAGGTGTTGATTACTAAGAATTGGGAGCAACAAGTGAATGAAAGCAATCGACCAGATCACTTGACATGATAAAGGACTTAACATTTACACTTTCAAGGTGATTATCGGAGATGAGAAATAAAGGAGAAATGAATTAGTCCAACTCACAACAACCAAGTATCAATTTCTGCGAAGGTGAAAAGAACAGCAGCCAATGACTGTATATTGCTTCCCTAGGGAAGTAACCAGAATCCATTTCATGAAGAGGGAAGTTCGCAACTATTTAACTTTGTAAATATTTACTTTGCAAACATTTATTTTACGAATATTCATTTAAGTTCATAACTATTTAACTTCGTGAATATTTACTTTGTATATATTTTCCAAGGCTTGCATCAACATAACCTACTTCGGGAAGAAGAAAACTACTTCGTGAACATCAAGCAATCCAACAGAACAAGCAATTTACTTCGCAAGAGAAAACAACAAGCCGCAAAAGGTAAGTACCATTTCCTTGCATATTTAAAAGATTTTTGATTTTATTTACTAAAACCGATATACTCACAAAATTTCTACAATTTCTAAGATTTCAAAACATTTCAAAGATTTTTAAGATTGGTAAAAAGCGATACAATCGCAAAAATTAAAAGATCTCAAAAAATTTCAAAGACTTCAAAATTGCAAAAAACAGAGAAAATTCAATTCCTATATTTCTATAGAATAATTTTGATTTAAAGACGTGTTGTGATATGGATACTTCTCATACTTCTTATAATAAACATTTCATGAAAATATTCAACATTTTATATACATGAAAAATTTACGATGAATTTTTAAAAGGCGAAAAAATACCGCCATTTATGATTAACTTGCGAATAAAAGACCGCAATCTGTGATCAGCCTCCAAAAAAGAAAGAGAGCCGCAGAAAATTTTATACAGGCAAACCTTTGTGGCGTACACCCTAGTTCGCGAAGCTATATTTCGTAAGAGGTAAAGTCCTAAAGTACGTCATTTAAGGGGGTACCTATAACGTGGCTAAGGGTATCCGGAACACCACCAAGGGCCCTTAGTACATGGTAAAAATTTAGGGGTACAACCCAATAATGGGGTACCTATCCGGGTTAGACACCTTGGATTCTCACCTAATCTAGCGACATTACGCAATATAAAATGCGGTGTAAGAGGATTTAGGTTGGGAGACTAAGGCATACTGTCTTTCCCAAGAAGTGCAGAAAACGATCAAGGCGCCGAGGTACACGGTTGAGTCAAGAGTGCCGGGTGAGGTTGAACCACATCTGCCATTTTTGACAAGTCTTGGCAAATGATGCACTTGGCCCAAAGATACCCCATAGGGTGCAACCTCGTAACTATAAGCCCTATAGGCAAAAAGGATAAGAGGTTGCGATCAAAAGCTGGTTGTTGGCAGAACCGGATGGGAAGAGCTAACCTTGTATGGTCGATGTACGCTTCCTTGAAGGGGAAATCAGGGGGAAGATAAAGGGCAGCACCCTCCATTAGGGAGCTGATACGTGCTATAAGACGCAAATGTCATGAGGCTTCTTGTTTGCGAAAACATAAAGGCTTGTCATATTTGTGCAACAAATGAAGTTCTGCGAGCCTTATAAAAAAAAAAAAAAAAAAAAAAAGAAAGAAAGAAAGAAAAGAATAAAGAACTCGCAGAACATAATAAAGAAGTTAAGATGAGATCAATGGGTCACTACATGAAAGTGTAGAGACGTCCTGCGATTTCATCGCAAGACGGCAATGTCATGGGGCTTTATGTTCGCAAGAATATTTAGGCCTGTCATATTGTCGCAACAATTCCTGAAGAGGCTAAAATACTATTCAAAGAAGTTAAGATGAGATCAATGGGTTTTTGCATGAAAGTGTAAGAACGTCCTGCGATTTCATCGCAAGAAGATAATGTCACGAGGTTGTATGTTCGCAAGAATGTTCAGACTTGTCATATTATCGCAAATACAAGAATTATTACAAAAGAGGTGGCAAAATAAGACCTTTACTTAGGAAGGCATGATAAGACCACAGCAATTAATGAAGTTTATTCCATCAATATCATTGAAGAATTTTTACAAGAAGATATATCATGAAGACAATCCTATTGAAGAAACAAAGAAGACAATCCCATTGAAGAAACAAAGAAGACAATCCCATTGAAGAAACAAAGAAGACAATCCCATTGAAGAAACAAATAAGACAATCCCATTGAAGAAACAAAGAAGACAATCTTATTGAAGAATTTCCACGAAGAAGAAACGATTTCATTCGCGATCAAAGACGAATATATATAAGAAAATACATAAGTAAACTTGCGAAGATGATTATATGAATAGAGGCAACTCAAAGATATATCAATTTTACTGCAGCAAAATGAGCTAAGTAACACAAACATTAACTATGCATTATAATAGATAAGTAACACAAACATTAACTATGCATTATAATAGATAAGTATTCACATCATACAAGCATCATACTTGCATCATACAAGCATCATACTTGCATCATACAAGCATCATATTTGCATCATACAAGCATCATACTCGCATCATTCAAGTATCATATTTGCATCATAAATGCATTGCATAAACATTTCATGGCATAAGCATCGCATAAACATTTCATAACATAATCATTACATAAGTATTATGTTCGCACAAATATTTTACAAAATTTTTTACAGGAAAATACCGCGAAACTTCGCAGAAAAATTCATAACTCGCAGAACTATTCATAGTTCGTAACACTATGTTCGCAACATTAAGTTCGCAGCACTATACACAGCACTATTCGCAACAGTAAGTTCTCAACAGTATATTCGCAACAGTAAGTTCACAGCACTATTCAGAAGTTCAGAAATTCGCAGAAAATCCCAAAAATTCAAAGAAAAATTCAGAAATTTGCAGAAAAATTCAGAAGTTAGCAGGGTTACCACTTGAGGCAAAGGCAAGATAAGAATAGAGATGCAATTTAATTACTCAACATTTTCTCAAGGATTCTCCTTCATAGATAAAGAACAGAGGCAACTATGGATACCCAAGAAAATATTTGATGTTCTTTATCTTCTCAGCAAGAATCCTCACTAAAAGTGGAATAATAATTTCACATGAACAGAGACAATATTTATCACTCTCATCAAGGATATTTTATACTTCATATATAATTCGAGGATTAAATACTTCATTTACTTCTTAAGGATACTTCATACTTCTTATATATTCCGAGGATTAAGTACTTCTTATACTTCTTCAAGGATATTTTATATTTCTTATACTTCATACTTCTTCAAGATACTTCGCATACTTCATACTTCGCAAGATGATACTTCTAATTACTTCTTAAAGCTTCAGAACTTCGCAAAAGAATAGAGGCAAGTATATACTTTTCAATACTAGTATTCTTTTGCTCGTTCCTTCATCAACAAAGATCAAAGACTACTACACCAACGGATTTTTTCTTAATGATCGCTCTTCAAGCAATATTCAAGAAAAAAGAGGCAAGATGTAGGAGCGGAATATCACAGCAAATGATAACTTACGAAATTGTGGAGAGAAAAGATATCTTGCGAGCAAAAGAAATCACGAGGAAAGCAAAAGAAGTTTGTGAAGTGAAGTTACGAAGTTTCGCAAGATAATTCTAAAATCCAAAATGGCGGGACAACACAACCGTCATATTTTGTAAGATCATATAAATAGCCATTTAGGCATGAGAAGAAGGGGAGAGACACATTTTGAGAGAGGGGATGATTTTAGGAGGAGAGAGAAAAATGTTAGGAGAGATTTATTATCTTTATCATCTTCTTCCCCAAAAATCCTAGAGCTCCAAATATTCATTAATGGAATCTCAATTGTAAAATCATGTAATCACATACAATCACTAGTGAAGCACCGTGGATGTAGATCACATTGATCGAACCACGTAAAAATCTTTGTGTCTCTTTATAATTTTAGTACCTTAATTCTTAGTTTCATAGCAAATTAATTAGGTTTAGGAATCATTTTAATGGATTCTAATGAGGGTGTAGTTGTGAGATAATCCGCAACTACATTTACTACTGGATATGATTCCATATTGTTTTGTTTTTCCTCTAGTGTAATGTATTCTTCTTGCAATTCTCGTAACTCTGTCATCATTATGGAATTCTTTCTTCTGAAGATTTGAACATATAATTGTTCAGTTGCGAACATCGCATTTATGAAGGACAGAATCAAGTATCTATCATCCACGCTCCCGGCCATATCACTGCACATAGTCTTCCATCGTCTTACAAAATGCTTCAAACTTTCACCCACTCTTTGTTTTAAACCAAATACATCTTCAATACCAATCCGTGAAGAGTGATTTGTGATATATGCTCCAAGGAAAGTTGCTTGCAAATGACTAAATGACGTAATAGTGTTCTTAGGGAGTCCTTCGAACCACTTTAAAGCTTCCCCTATTAAACTTGATGCGAAATACTTGCATAACACAGCATCATGATTCTCCCATTGTAACATGCATCTTATGTATGCTTTAATGTGCTGAATAGAACATGACGTCCCATCAAAGATACTGGTAAGTGTGGGCAAATTGCATTTTGGTGGAATTCCTCCCAATTGTACTTCTCTAGCAAATGGAGTCCTCGCAGCTTCTTCTATTGCTTCATCTAATTGCCTTCTATCTCCTCCTATTCTATTGTTTATCATCCCTCTCATTTATGCTAATTCTCGAAAGATTCGTGCATTTGCCTCAGAATTCTCATCCATTGGTCTTTTTAATGCAGCTTCTCTTCTTCTACGTTCTTGCGCTTCCTCCCTTGCGATCCTTCGCATTCTATCATATTCTTCATTAATGTTTTCATTTGCATAATTTTGCAAATATCTTATTTCCAAATTATCATAATTGTTCAGTTGCAGAGCATCTTGGAATTCTTGTTCTTCCCTTTCTATTCTTCTCATTCTTCTCATGCGAATATCAGGAATTTCTTCTTCTTCATTTCTCCTTCTTCTGTGATTTATTTCTTCTTGATTTTCTTGTACTCTGATTCGAGAGTTTGATTCATTCCTCTCCATTTCTGTTTGTTGATTTACAATTCTTCTCTTAATTCTTTCATACTCAACATTTTGTTTGTTACGAGCCTCTTCATATCTTCTTACTCCATTCTCGTGATTGTTTTGATGTACTGCTTGTTGTCTCTCAGTTTCTTCCATAAGTTGTTGTTCTTCCTCTCGATTCTGATTGTTTTCTCTAGGATTTGGCCTTGTTCGTAAATTCTCCATATTTTGTTCGTGGTTTGGTATTAAAATGAAACTATTCTCTTGATTTCTTTCACCTTGATTCTGCGCTTGTTCTTGCATATTATTTTCATTATTGATTATCGGTGAATTTTGTCCTTCTTTTTCTGTTCAAACATTTGATCTTGCAACACTTTGAGATTTCCTTCTTTGTAGCATCTCATTTTCCATCCTCAATTCTTGATTTTGTCTTGTTAAATTGGCACATTTTTCAGCTTCGATCATTCGTTCTTTTTGGATTCCTTGTCTCAATGTTTCTAACATCTCCCTTTCTTTTTCAAGAATTGCTCCTCCCATCAACCTCCCATTTTCTCTGATTTGTGGTTCTCTATCTTCTTCTTCTGGTGTATTAGTTTTCCAAGTGTGTATACTCACTTGATCGTGATCTCTTATTTGTTGAGCTTGATTTCTTCGATTACTCCTTCTCCTACTAGGTTCTCCTGTTATATTTGCTTCTCCTCCTGCGAGTCTTAGACTTCTTCTTACTTCAGTTAATGGTTCTGATGTGTTTCTTCTTCTTGTCATTTTTCTGGTACAGGAATTCTTCAAATCCCTGTTTCTAGCGCCAATTATGTAGTTGCAGAATAACCTACAACTACACCCTCAATAGAATTAGTAAAAACTCAAGAAGTTCTTGATGATGAATAAAATTTTTCTTATTAATGTTCTCAATTGATTATAAAGAAGTATCTAAATGGAATTAGAATAGTTACAACTTTCTCTATTCTCTTTCCTAAGGTATTTTCTAACACTCACTAAAAGAACCTCTCGAATTTTACATTTGAACTCCTATTTATAGTAAAACTTATACAGATGTATATGAGTTGCGAAGTATCGTAACTCATACTCGCACAATTATTCCATCCTCGTAAAACTTCATATTTCTCCGCGCTACTTCTATCATCGTATCATTTTATAACTCTTTTCTCCTTTATTTACTACGATACTCGTGAACTATTATCTTGCGATATTCAGTACCTACAGGTTTAGGAAACAAAACCGACCCCAAGGATATCTCGTATCCCAATATAATACAATAATAAATTCAATCAATCCGCTCGCCCAAGGGAGCCCCCACGTGGGTTTAGGAAACAAATACTGTTTCCAAGGATATCTCGTATCCCGTCATAAATAATCATTAAGAATCACATTCTATGGACCGCAGCCCAACCTTCATAATCATGCTCACAACATCGATTATCATTCATATATTAATGGAAACTTGCAAACATAAATTTAATTAAAAGAAACTTAAATAAAAGAAGAGTTTTATATTGTTTTGCGCCTACCTCAAATCGCAATCCAAAAACTATCAATAATACAAGGAAGAGCTTTATCACCGAAGAAATTGTCTTTGATATAAATTAAAAGAATCTCTCGCTATTTCTATTAATTTAGATTTTTGTTTCCATTATATGATTCACGACTACAAAATAATAATGGAAAACATAAGAAAAGGTTGTGTCTAGGTTAATCTTTTCTTCTTAGTATGGTTACTCTTTTCTTCTTAGTATGGTTACTCTTTCTTCTTAGTATAAGATATATATATACACTCACAACCTAAAACAAGTTCCACCTAACCCCATGTTTTTAAAAGTTTTGGTCAAGATAAGAATCTAATAATTATGTCCTTCAAAGTGATGCTAATTATTTATGTCTACCACTACCACCTTCTTTTAATTTATTTCTCTCTCCAACATAATTCTTCCCTTTTATTCTTTATTAAAGCAAACAGTATTATAAAGAAAAGTTTTCCATAGGATTCCACCAAAAAATACAAAAAGAATTCAAATTTGAATATAATAAGTTATTAATACCTATTATTTCTTAACTTTCATCATTAATAACAACTAATTTCAAAAAAATATCAAAAGATTCTTTGTTCCACTAAGAATTCTTTAATCTAAAGAAAAAGAAAAGCATTAATAAAAACTAATTTCAAAAATCAAAAGATTCTTTGTTCCACTAAGAATTCTTTAATCTAAAAAAATTAACAACAACTATTTTCATCAATCAAAAGAAAAAAGGAATTAACAACAACTATTTTCATAAATCAAAAGAAAAAGAGAATTAACAACAACTATTTTCATCAATCAAAAGAATTCTTTTGTTCTTGGCTCAATTCATCTATTTTCAATAACAACTAGAATTTTATATTACATGTTTCATAATTATTCCTTAATCCGATCGTCTTCAAATTTCAGGGAAACATTTCTAACATATGGATCTATGTCATATCCAATTTTTACGAAACCCAATGGTTCAAATGAGAGTTATTGATTTTATAAGATCATTTTAAACATTTGGACAGATTGCATCATTTTACCAAACAATTCACCGTAAATTCATAATAATTCTAAATTTAGCAAACTCAACGCATAATTAAAGATAAGACATATATCTACAATTTTTATCAAGATCATAAATCGTTTTGATATCATAAAGATGTCCTAAATACAGTCAAGAACATACAAAGCGAAAATGTACAAAAAAGTTTAGAAATCAACATCCTAGTACAAACAAACATTTAGCGGTGAATATGTGATGAAATATTCTCAAATTTTAACCAGAGATACCTAAGCATGTTATCTATCAATATTAAAAGGCAGATCATCAATTAGATTCATAGTTTTTAATCAATAAATCACTGAGATCTAATCATACAAATTCAAAATCAAGTATAACAAAAACATAAAGTGAAAGGGGATCTAGCATACTACCTAAATTGCTTAAAAAAAAAGCTCTTCTTAATTCTCCATGGTTTCCCCCCTCTAAAATAAACTCTAACTTCATCTCCTTCTTCTCCCTAGTTTTTAGTTTCTCTCTCTAAAATTTCTAAAGTTTTAGTTATCAAACCTTAATAACATTACTAAGGAAAAACAATGAATTTGGGTGGCTCTATTTCCACCCTAACTTGGAGCATTTCTTATTCAATCCACCCATATAAAGCTAAGCCTAAGGTTAAGGCTAAGGCTAAGGTTAAGGCTAAGTAACAACAATTTAATCACAAGGTTAACCAATCCAGGTATAACCCAACCCGAAACAGTAGCTAAAATATACAGGGTATTACATTCTACCACCCTTAAAAGAATTTCGTCACGAAATTTAGAAGTTACCTTGGAAAATCTCAGGGTATTTGCTCCTCATCTCGGACTCTAATTCCCACGTTGCTTCCTCGACTTGGCGACGCTGCCACTGTACCTTAACCATAGGAATGGTCTTTGTGCGAGCACATGTTCCTTGAAGTCCAAAATTCGAACCGGTCTCTCCACATACGTAGCATCCTCTTGAATCTCCAAATCTTCCCAAGCAATAATATGTGAAGGATTAATGACATATAAAGGATTTCTCTCGTACTTCCGTAACATTGACACGTGTAAAGTATCATGAACATGCCCAATTCGCTGAGGTAACTTCAACTAATAAGCTGCTGCACCAACACGCCGAATAATCTGGAAGGGTCCAATGTACCGGGGTGATAACTTTCCTTTCTTTCCAAAACGCTTAACACCTCTCTTCGGGCTCACTTTGAGTAACACCAAGTCACCCTCAGTAAACTCTAAAGGTCGACGTCTCTTGTCTGCATAACTCTTTTGACGACTCTGAGCTGTCATTAACCTCTACCGGATTAACTGGACCTTCTCAGTCGTCTCTCGTACCAAATCAGGTCCAAAAATGCTACGTTCGCCGATCTCGGTCCAACAAACTGGAGATCTACAAGGTCGTCCATACAATGCTTCAAAAGGTGCCATACCAATACTAGCCTGATGACTATTGTTATAAGCAAACTCCACTAATGGCAAATGCTCACTCCAACTTCCTTTGAAATCCAAGGCACAAGCTCGTAGCATATCCTCCACAATCTAAATCACCCGTTCAGACTGCCCATCGGTCTGGGGATGAAAGGCAGTACTAAGAGAGACATGTGTACATAACGCCTTATGTAAACTTTTCCAAAACTGAGAAGTAAAACGAGGATCTCTGTCAAATACAATTGACACCGCCGTACCGTGCAGCCTTATTATCTCATGAATAAACATCTGACTTAACGTGTCTAACGTATCAGTCTTATTGATTGCTAAGAAGTGCACTGACTTGGTAAGTCTATCAATGATAACCCATATAGAATCCTTGCCATGTGTATTTTTGGGTAATCCCATGACAAAATCCATAGTGATGTGTTCCCATTTCCATTCTGAGATGGGTAATGTTTGAAGTAACCCTCCTGGTTTCCGATGATCAATCTTCACTTGATGGAAAGTAAGACATCTCGATACATACAAGGCAATATCTTTCTTCATCCCTTTCCACCAATACTATCTTTTCATGTCATGGTACATCTTCGATCCTCCCGGATGAACGGTAAACTTAGAATTGTGAGCCTGTTCTAGTACTTCCATCCTCAATTTCGCTGGCACAAAATTTTTCCCAATAAAACGAAGTATACCATCAGTTTGAGTCCAACCACCTGGTGTTTGACTTTTCTCTATTTGAGAAAGAATCAAAATCATCTCTCTATCAGTCTGTTGAGCTTTTACGATCTGTTGTTGTAACTCTGGAACAACTACAGTGTTGTAAATCATCTCGTCAGGACTCAAGTCGTATTCCTCCATAAGTCTGCACAAATTCCAAGCATGAAGAGTCATACTTGCTACACTGACCTTTAATTTCCGGCTAAGAGCATCTGCTACAACATTTTCCTTTCCCAGGTGGTAATGGAAGGTATACGTGTAATCCTTAAGAAATTCCACCCAACGCCTTTGTCTTAGGTTCAAATCTCATTGAGTAAACATATACTGCAAGCTCTTATGTTCACAAAATATGTCTATCTTCTCACCAAATAGATAATGTCTCCATAACTTCAGAGCGAACACAATAGCTGCCAATTCGAGGTCATGAGTTGCGTAATTCAACTCATGTGTCTTTAATTGTTTTGAGGCATAAGCTACCACTTTTCCTTCTTGCATAAGAACACATCCTAAACCCTTCAACGATGCATCAGAAAAGATCACATATCCAATTCCACTTACTGGTGTCGTCAAAACTGGTGCATTAGTTAATCTCTCCTTCAGAATGGAGAAAGCCTTCTCACAATCATCATTCCACTCGAACTTGGAATCCTTTCGAGTCAACCTCGTCAATGGTGAAGCAAGCCTTGAGAAATCTTGAATGAATCGTCTATAGTAACCCGTTAAGCCCAGAAAGCTACGAAATTCAAACACATTCTTTGGCCTTTCCCATTTAGTAACTGCTTCAACCTTAGATGGGTCCACCTTTATTCCTTTTCTACAAAATACGTGTCCCAAAAACCGGACTTCAGAAATCCAGAATTCACATTTACTCAACTTAGCATACAACTGATGAGATCTCAACAATTGCAATACTAATCTCAGGTGCTCCTCGTGCTCTTCTCGTGACCGCGAATAAATAAGAATGTCATCTACAAATACCACTACGAATTTATCTAAATACGGTCGGAAAATTCGATGCATAATATCCATGAATGCTGCTGGAGCATTTGTGAGTCCAAATGGCATCACTATAAACTCAAAATGTCCAAATCGAGTTCGAAAAGCGGTGTTCGGAATATCTTCATCCTTGATTCGCAGTTGCTGATAAGCTGATCGCATATCAATCTTCGAGAAAAATTGGGAATCCTTCAACTGATCAAACAAATCCTCGATCCTAGGTAAGGGATACTTATTTTTCACTGTAACTTCATTGAGTTTTCTGTAATCGATGCATAATCTTAGTGAATTATCCTTCTTCTTCACAAAAAGGACTGGTGCACCCCAAGGTGATGTACTACCTCGAATAAAACCCTTAGCTTCCAACTCGAGTAGTTGTTTGTCCAGTTCTTTCAACTCTATTGGTGTCATTCGATAAGGAGTCATCGAAATTGGCGAAGTACTCGGTTGAACTTCAATGGTGAAGTCCATTTCTCTTCTAGGGGGTAAACCTGGTAATTATTCAGGGAAAACATCTTCAAACTCTTCTACCACTGGAATACCCATAGTAGAGACGGAATCTTGCTGCTCGTCTTCTATCATCTCTAAGTGATAAAGAAAACCTCTAGAATGTCTGTCGAAAATGTCTTTCCGACAAGATAAGGGGAGCTGCAAAACTACGAGTTCCGTTAAAGTGGACAACTGAATCTTCACCCGAGTGCAGAGTCACACGTTTTTGAAAATAATCAAAAACAGCATGATGAGCGGATAACCAATCCATACCCAGGATTATGTCATAACTAGACATATTCATCACGAAAAGGTCAATCAAAAACTCATGCCTAGCTATACATACTATGCACTTTCATGCCACGCGATCAATACGTGCACTACCTCCTACAGGACTAGCTACGCCGAGAATTCTATCAAGTAATTCAGTTTCCAAACCCAAGGAAAAGACAAACGAAGAAGCAATAAACAAATGAGTAGCACCAGTATCGAATAATATCTTAGCCCAAGAATTGTAAACTAAGAATGTACCTTCAACAACTGAGTTATCCGGATCCTGTCCAATATGATAAATATTGAAGGCCTTAGGTTGCTGAGGGGGTTGTCGAGCTTGATATTGTGGTGGATTGTTCTGAGGACGGTTCTGTTGATACCCTTGACGCTGGTTCTGAGGTGGAAATGGTTGTTGGTTCCTCTGAGAAATAAGTGCAGACAGTTCCTCTTAAAATTTCCAAGTTGTTTGCAGTGATAACATGAAGGTGCAGGAGGTTCCATATTCGGTCCATTTCCTTTCTTATGGTATGGATGATTTTTATTTTTGTTCTTGTTCTTATCCCCAGTATGACGTTCTCGAATTATATTTACCTCCTCAATGTATCTCTCAGCAATCATTGCTCTTTCCACTATCTCATTATAAGAGGTGATCTTCAGAATAGACAACCTACTCTTGATTGAAGGCCTAAGTCCCTCCTGAAACTTAAAAGTCTTAAATTCTTCATTATCAACCAAGTTAGTAGCAAAACGAGAGAGTTCTTCAAACTTGGCTTGGTACTGTGCTACTGTCATGTTCCTCTGGGTCAACTGCATAAATTCGATCATGTGCTGGTTTCGTGCAGTTTGTGGAAAGTACTTATTTAGGAAGGCGAGGTGAAATTCCATCCAAGTAAACAGACCATCATTCCTAGAATGACGAGTCAAGTCCCACCAACGAGTGGCCTCACCCTCAAGCTTATAAACAGCAAGATACAACTTACTCTCATCATTCATGCCTAATAGGGTGAATATTTTCTCAATCTTATCTATCCAATCTTCCGCAACTAATGGATCAGGACTACCCTTGAAGGAATCAGGGTGTTGTTCACTAAATCTTCTAACTAACAAAGCCCATTGATTAGGTGGTAGGGGAGGGGGAGGTGCATTCTGATTAAGAGTTACTTGTTGCTGCATTGCTTGAGCAACAACATTCAAAGCACAAACAACATCACCAAAACCCCCATCTTGTGGGCCGGTTGAACCATTATTACGACGAGACATGTCCTGAATGAGGGACATTAAATCATAAGTATCACAGAGAGAATTCTCTATACAAAAGGAGTGCAACCTATTATGCATTCTACCAAAACACAATCAACAATTGCTGCAATCAATTCACATACAAGCATATTCACACATTGACTCATTCAGAAACTAGTCTTCCCAAAGGATCAGACTAGCTCTGATACCAAACTGTGACACCCAGAATTCCGGGCTTGGATTTCGACCCAAATCCAAACCCAAAATCCGAAATGCTACATTTAATAACAAGCCTAGACTTCCACACTTTGCCCAAGTTTAAACAACTAATTCCTTGTCTAAATTTTTGTTACGTTCAATTCAGAAAATTCGGTCGTAGCGGATACGTAAAAATTCCTTTAGGTACATCTAACTGTAACTTGTCGTGATTTTTCACCCACATGAACACTAAAGAATTATAGTTTTCATAAAAATTTATTTCACCGTAAACTTTCCATATTTAATCCAAAGGAATCGCATGTTTAAGGAAGAATCATAAAACAAAAATAGACATCAATTAACTCCAAGAATTTTACAGAACCCATTTCAAATCCAAAAATTATTATGGTTATACATTCTGAATTCTAACTGAGTATATTTCCATTCATATACTTTATATAATTTTTAGATTATCTTAAGGACATTTTGACCACAGTCAAACATGTAGTTGACCAGAACTATAGAAAAGAAAAACAGAGATAGTCCATTTTATAAAATCATATAAAATTACTCAAAACTCCAAATCAGGTTTAGTTTACCATTTTGGAAACTAAAAGGAAATCTATTCAAGTTTACAGAGACACCAAAGACTAAAACACGCCATAGAATAGTTTAAAAACAGGAAAACTTCAACATAGTTGAATCTGTCAGAAAATATTTGAATTTCTTATAGTAATAAACAATTGTTTTAAAAATACTTCCGGGACTCAGAAAATTCTAATATTTTAACAACTTCATAAACCGTAAGTTTTATGCATACCATAAAATATTCAGTCATAAATATCTTGTAAAATAATTATCATTAACAGTCAAACCGACATGACTAAGATATTTTCATTTATCTAACCAAATAAAATTGTCTTAATAACACATTTTTTCATTAATTATACATTAACCCAATAATCTTCAAGGTATTAATAATCACTAAATACTCAATAAAACATCCAAAAGATAGTTTGATGATATTTTATTACAAATTTTCACTCATAATATGCAACTACTAATTAAAACACCAAAACCAATCTCTATACTCTTCTGCCATTAGCTCCTTGAGGTGTCATAAAATCTGGAATTTTTTGTCATAATACGACGTGAATTGTGACACTCAGTAGGAAAAGAAGCAACAAAACATTTTATGCAATATTTTTCAATTTCTTTTCAAAACAAGTTGCATGGTTAACACCACCACAAACATATGGAAACACCACATCCATATACATTAATAAATTCAATCAATCCGCTCGCCCAAGGGAGTCCCACGTGGGTTTAGTTAACAAAACCGTCCCCAAGGATATCTCGTATCCCAATATAATACAATAATAAATTCAATCAATCCGCTCGCCCAAGGGAGCCCCCACGTGGGTTTAGGAAACAAATACCGTTTCCAAGGATATCTCGTATCCCGTCATAAATAATCTTTAAGAATCACATTCTATGGACCGCATCCCAACCTTCATAATCATGCTCACAACATCGATTATCATTCATATATTAATGGAAACTTGCAAACATAAATTTAATTAAAAGAAACTTAAATAAAAGAAGAGTTTTAGATTGTGTTGCGCCTACCTCGAATCGCAATCCAAAAACTATCAATAATACAAGGCAAAGCTTTATCACCGAAGAAATTGTCTTTGATATAAACTAAAAGAATCTCTCGCTATTTCTATTAATTTAGATTTTTGTTTCCATTATATGATTCACGACTACAAAATAATAATGGAAAACATAAGAAAAGGTTGTGGCTAGGTTACTCTTTTCTTCTTAGTATGGTTACTCTTTCTTCTTAGTATAAGATATGTATATACACTCACAACCTAAAACAAGTTCCACCTAACCCCATGTTTTTAAAAGTTTTGGTCAAGATAAAAATCTAATAATTATGTCCTTCAAAGTGATGCTAATTATTTATGTCTACCACTACCACCTTCTTTTAATTTATTTCTCTCTCCAACATAATTCTTCCCTTTTATTCTTTATTAAAGCAAACAATATTATAAAGAAAAGTTTTCCATAGGATTCCAACAAAAAAACAAAAATAATTCAAATTTGAATATAATAAGTTATTAATACCTATTATTTCTTAACTTTCATCATTAATAACAACTAATTTCAAAAAAAAACAAAAGATTCTTTGTCCCACTAAGAATTCTTTAATCTAAAGAAAAAGAAAAGCATTAATAAAAACTAATTTCAAAAATCAAAAGATTCTTTGTTCCACTAAGAATTCTTTAATCTAAAGAAAAGGAAAAACATTAATAAAAACTAATATCAAAAATCAAAAGATTCTTTGTTATACTAAGAATTCTTTAATCTAAAAAAAATAACAACAACTATTTTCATCAATCAAAAGAAAAAAGGAATTAACAACAACTATTTTCATCAATCAAAAGAAAAAGAGAATTAACAACAACTATTTTCATCAATCAAAAGAATTCTTTTGTTCTTGGCTCAATAAATCTATTTTCAATAACAACTAGAATTTTATATTACATGTTTCATAATGATTCCTTAATACGATCTTCTTAAAATTCCAGGAACACATTTCTAACATATGGATCTATGTCATATCCAATTTTTACGAAAACCCAATGGTTCAAATGAGAGTTATTGATTTTATAAGATCATTTTAAACATTTGGACAGATTGCATCATTTTACCAAACAATTCACCGTAAATTCATAATAATTCTAAATTTAGCAAACTCAACGCATAATTAAAGATAAGACATATTTATACAACTTTTATCAAGATCGAAAATCGTTTTGATATCATCAAGATGTCCTAAATACAGTCAAGAACATACAAAGCTAAAATGTACAAAAAAGTTTAGAAATCAACATCCAAGTACAAACAAACATTTAGCGGTGAATATGTGATGAAATATTCTCAAAGTTTAACTAGAGATACCTAAGCATGTTATCTATTAATATTAAAAGGCCGATCATCAATTAGATTCATATTTTTTAATCAATAAATCACTGAGATCTAATCATACAAATTCAAAATCAAGTATAACAAAAACATAAAGAGAAAGGGGATCTAGCATACTACCTCAATTGCTTAAAAAAAACTCCTCTTAATTCTCCACTGATTTTCCAAGGTTTCCCCCCGCTAAAATAAACTCTAGCTTCATCTCCTTCTTCTCCCTAGTTTTTAGTTTCTCTCTCTAAAATTTCTAAAGTTTTAGTTATCAAACCTTAATAACATTACTAAGGAAAAACAATGAATTTGGGTGGCTCTATTTCCACCCTAACTTGGAGCATTTCTTATTCAATCCACCCATATAAAGCTAAGCCTAAGGTTAAGGCTAAGGCTAAGGTTAAGGCTAAGTAACAACAATTTAATCACAAGGTTAACCAATCCAGGTATAACCCAACCCGAAACAGTAGCTAAAATATACAGGGTATTACATTCTACCACCCTTAAAAGAATTTCTTCACGAAATTTAGAAGTTACCTTGGAAAATCTCAGGGTATTTGCTCCTCATCTCGGACTCTAATTCCCACGTTGCTTCCTCGACTTGGCGACGCTGCCACTGCACCTTAACCATAGGAATGGTCTTTGTGCGAAGCACATGTTCCTTGAAGTCCAAAATTCGAACCGGTCTCTCCACATACGTAGCATCCTCTTGAATCTCCAAATCTTCCCAAGCAATAATATGTGAAGGATTAATGACATATAAAGGATTTCTCTCGTACTTCCGTAACATTGACACGTGGAAAGTATCATGAACATGCCCAATTCGCTGAGGTAACTTCAACTGATAAGCTGCTGCACCAACACGCCGAATAATCTGGAAGGGTCCAATGTACCGTGGTGATAACTTTCCTTTCTTTCCAAAATGCTTAACACCTCTCTTCGGGCTCACTTTGAGTAACACCAAGTCACCCTCAGTAAACTCTAAAGGTCGACGTATCTTGTCTGCATAGCTCTTTTGACGACTCTGAGCTGTCATTAACCTCTACCGGATTAACTGGACCTTCTCAGTCGTCTCTCGTACCAAATCAGGTCCAAGAATGCTACGTTCGCCGATCTCGGTCCAACAAACTGGAGATCTACAAGGTCGTCCATACAATGCTTCAAAAGGTGCCATACCAATACTAGCCTGATGACTATTGTTATAAGCAAACTCCACTAATGGCAAATGCTCACTCCAACTTCCTTTGAAATCCAAGGCACAAGCTCGTAGCATATCCTCCACAATCTAAATCACCCGTTCAGACTGCCCGTCGGTCTGGGGATGAAAGGAAGTACTAAGAGAGACACGTGTACCTAACGCCTTATGTAAACTTTTCCAAAACTGAGAAGTAAAATGAGGATCTCTTTCCAAAAGAGAGACACATGTACCTAACGCCTTATTATCTCATGAACATACATCTGACTTAACGTGGCTAACGTATCAGTCTTCTTGATTGCTAAGAAGTGCGCTGACTTGGTAAGTCTATCAACGATAACCCATATAGCATCCTTGCCATGTGTAGTTTTGGGTAATCCCATGACAAAATCCATAGTGATGTGTTCCCATTTCCATTCTGAGATGGGTAATGGTTGAAGTAACCCTCCTGGTTTCCGATGATCAATCTTCACTTGCTGGAAAGTAAGACATCTCGACACATCCAAGGCAATATCTTTCTTCATCCCTTTCCACCAATACTGTCTTTTCATGTCATGGTACATCTTCGATCCTCCCGGATGAACGGTAAACTTAGAATTGTGAGCCTGTTCTAGTACTTCCATCCTCAATTTCGCTGGCACAAAAAGTTTCCCCATAAAACGAAGTATACCATCAGTTTGAGTCCAACCACCTAGTATTTGACCTTTCTCTATTTGAGCAAGAATAAAAATCATCTCTCTATCAGTCTGTTGAGCTTCTACGATCTGTTGTTGTAACTCTGGAATAACTACAGTATTGTAAATCATCTCGTCAGGACTCAAGTCGTATTCCTCCATAAGTCTGCACAAATCCCAAGCATGAAGAGTCATACTTGCTACACTGACACTTAATTTCCGGCTAAGAGCATCTGCTACAACATTTTTCCTTTCCCAGGTGGTAATGGAAGGTATACGTGTAATCCTTAAGAAATTCCACCCAACTCCTTTGTCTTAGGTTCAAATCTCGTTGAGTAAAAATATACTGCAAGCTCTTATGGTCACAAAATATGTATATCTTCTTACCATACAAATAATGTCTCCATAACTTCAGAGCGAACACAATAGCTGCCAACTCGAGGTCATGAGTTGCGTAATTCAACTCATGTGTCTTTAATTGTTTTGAGGCATAAGCTACCACTTTTCCTTTTTGCATAAGAACACATCCTAAACCCTTCAACGATGCATCAGAAAAGATCACATATCCAATTCCACTTACTGGTGTCGTCAAAACTGGTGCAGTAGTTAATCTCTCCTTCAGAATGGAGAAAGCCTTCTCACAATCATCATTCTACTCGAACTTGGAATCCTTTCGAGTCAACCTCGTCAATGGTGAAGTAAGCCTTGAGAAATCTTGAATGAATCGTATATAGTAACCCGCTAAGCCCAGAAAGCTACGAACTTCAAACACATTCTTTGGCCTTTCCCATTTAGTAATTGCTTCAACCTTAGATGGGTCCACCTTTATACCTTCTCTACAAACTACGTGTCCCAAAAACCGGACTTCAGAAAGCCAGAATTCATATTTACTCAACTTAGCATACAACTGATGAGATCTCAACAATTGCAACACTAATCTCAGGCGCTCCTCGTGCTCTTCTTGTGACTGCGAATAAATAAGAATGTCATATACAAATACCACTACGAATTTATCTAAATACGGTCGGAAAATTCGATGCATAAGATCCATGAATGCTGCTGGAGCATTTGTGAGTCCAAATGGCATCACTACAAACTCAAAATGTCCAAATAAAGTTCGAAAAGCGGTTTTTGGAATATCTTCATCCTTGATTCGCAGTTGATGATAAGCTGATCGCATATCAATATTCGAGAAAAATTGGGAATCCTTCAACTGATCAAACAAATCCTCGATCCTAGGTAAGGGATACTTATTTTTCACTGTAACTTCATTGAGTTTTCTATAATCGATGCATAATCTTAGTGAATTATCCTTCTTCTTCACAAAAAGGACTGGTGCACCCCAAGGTGATGTACTACCTCGAATAAAACCCTTAGCTTCCAACTCGAGTAGTTGTTTGTCCAGTTCTTTCAACTCTATTGGTGCCATTCGATAAGGAGTCATCGAAATTGGCGAAGTACCCGGTTGAACTTCAATGATGAAGTCCATTTCTCTTCTAGGGGGTAAACCTGGTAATTCTTCAGGGAAAACATCTTTAAACTATTCTACCACTGGAATACCCATAGTAGAGACGGAATCTTGCTTCTCGTCTTCTATCATCTCTAAGTGATAAAGAAAACCTCTAGAATGAGTCTGTCGAAAATGTCTTTCCGACAAGATAAGGGGAGCTGCAAAACTACGAGTTCCGGTAAAGTGGACAACTGAACCTTCACCCGAGTGCAGAGTCACACGTTTTTGAAAACAATCAAAAACAACATGATGAGCGGATAACCAATCCATACCCAGGATTATGTCATAACTAGACATACTCATCATGAAAAGGTCAATCAAAAACTCATTCCTAGCTATACGTACTATGCACTTTCGTGCCACGCGATCAATACGTGCACTACCTCCTATAGCACTAGCTACGCCGAGAATTCTATCAAGTAATTCAGTTTCCAAACCCAAGGAAAAGACAAACGAAGAAGCCATAAACGAATGAGTAGCACCAGTATCAAACAATATCTTATCCCAAGAATTGTAAACTAAGAATGTACCTTCAACAACTGAGTTATCCGGATCCTTTCCAATATGAGAAATATTGAAGGCCTTAGGTTGCTGAGGGGGTTGTCGAGCTTGATATTGTGGTGGATTATTCTGAGGACGGTTCTGTTGACACCCTTGACGCTGGTTCTGAGGTGGAAATGGTTGTTGGTTCCTCTGAGAAATAAGTGCAGGATAGTTGCTCTTAAAATGTCCAGGTTGTTTGCAGTGATAACATGAAGGTGCAGGAGGTTCCATATTCGGTCCATTTCCTTTCTTCTTGTATGGATGATTGTTATTTTTGTTCTTGTTCTTATCCCCAGTATAACGTTCTCGAATTATATTTGCCTCCTCAATGTCTCTCTCAGCAATCATTGCTCTTTCCACTATCTCATTATAAGAGGTGATCTTCAGAATAGACAACCTACTCTTGATTGAAGGCCTAAGTCCCTCCTGAAACTTAAAAGTCTTAAATTCTTCATTATAAACCAAGTTAGTAGCAAAACGAGAGAGTTATTCAAACTTGGCTTGTTACTGTGCTACTGTCATGTTCCTCTGGGTCAACTGCATAAATTCGATCATGCGCTGGTTTCGTGTAGTTTGTGGAAAGTACTTATTTAGGAAGGCGAGGTGAAATTCCATCCAAGTAAACAGACCATCATTCCTAGAACGACGAGTCAAGTCCCACCAACGAGTGGCCTCACCCTCAATCTTATAAACATCAAGATCCAGCTTACTCTCATCATTCATGCCTAATAGGGTGAATATTTTCTCAATCTTATCTATCCAATCTTCAGCAACTAATGGATCAGGACTACCCTTGAAGGAATCAGGGTGTTGTTCACAAATCTTCTAACTAACAAAGCCCGTTGATTAGGTGGCGGGGGAGGGGGAGGTGCATTCTGATTAAGAGTTACTTGTTGCTGTATTGCTTGAGCAACAACATTCAAAGCACGAACAACATCACCAAAACCCCCATCTTGTGGGCCGGTTGAACCATTATTACGACGAGACATGTCCTTATGAGGGACATTAAATCATAAGTATCACAGAGAGAATTCTCTATGCAAAAGGAGTGCAACCTATTATGCATTCTACCAAAACACAATCAACAATTGCTGCAATCAATTCACTTACAAGCATATTCACACATTGACTCATTCAGAAACTAGTCTTCCCAAAGGATCAGACTGGCTCTGATGCCAAACTGTGACACCCCGAATTTCGGGCCTGGATTTCGACCCAAATCCAAACCCAAAATCCGAAATGATACATTTAATAACAAACCTAGACTTCCACACTTGGCCCAAGTTTAAACAACTAATTCCTTGTCTAAATTTTTGTTACGTTCAATTCAGAAAATTCGGTCGCAGCGGATACGTAAAAATTCCTTTAGGTACATCTAACCGTAACTTGTCGTGATTTTTCACCCACATGAACACTAAAGAATTATAGTTTCCATAAAAATTTATTTCACCGTAAACTTTCCATATTTAATCCAAAGGAATCGCATGTTTAAGGAAGAATCATAAAACAAAAATAGACATCAATTAACTCCAAGAATTTTACTGAACCCATTTCAAATCCAAAAATTATTATGATTATATATTCTGAATTCTAACTGAGTATAGTTCCATTCATATACTTTATATAATTTTTAGATTATCTTAAAGACCGTTTGACCACAGTCAAACATGTAGTTGACCAGAACTGCAGAAAAGAAAAACAGAGATAGTCCATTTTATAAAATCATATAAAATCACCCACAACTCCAAATCAGGTTTAGTTTACCATTTTGGAAACTAAAAAGAAATCTCTTCAAGTTTACAGAGACACCAAAGACTAAAACACGCCATAGAATAGTTTAAAAATAGGAAAACTTCAACATAGTTGAATCTGTCAGAAAATATCTGAATTTCTTATAGTAATAAACAATTGTTTTAAAAATACTTTCGGGACTCAGAAAATTCTAATATTTTAAGAACTTCATAAACCGTGAGTTTTATGAATACCATAAAATATTCAGTCATAAATATCTTGTAAAATAATTATCATTAATAGTCAAACCGACATGACTCAGAAATTTTCATTTATCTAACCAAATAAAATTGTCTTAATAACACATTGTTTCATTAATTATACATTAACCCAATAATCTTCAAGGTATTAATAATCACTAAATACTCAATAAATCATCCAAAAGATAGTTTGATGATATTTTATAAAAAAAAATTCACTCATTATATGCAACTACTAATTAAAACACCAAAACCGATCTCTATACTCTTCCGCCATTAGCTCCTTGAGGTGTCATAAAATCTGGAATTTTTTGTCATAATACAACGTGAGTTGTGACACTCAGTAGGAAAAGAAGCAACAAAACATTTTATGCAATATTTTTCAATTTCTTTTCAAAACAAGTTGCATGGTTAACACCACCACAAACATATGGAAACACCACATCCATATACATTAATAAATTCAATCAATCCGCTCGCCCAAGGGAGTCCCACGTGGGTTTAGGAAACAAAACCGTCCCTAAGGATATCTCGTATCCCAATATAATACAATAATAAATTCAATCAATCCGCTCGCCCAAGGGAGCCCCCACGTGGGTTTAGGAAACAAATACCGTTTCCAAGGATATCTCGTATCCCGTCATAAATAATCTTTAAGAATCACATTCTATGGACAGCAGCCCAACCTTCATAATCATGCTCACAACATCGATTATCATTCATATATTAATGGAAACTTGCAAACATAAATTTAATTAAAAGAAACTTAAATAAAAGAAGAGTTTTAGATTGTGTTGCGCCTACCTCGAATCGCAATCCAAAAACTATCAATAATACAAGGAAGAGCTTTATCACCGAAGAAATTGTCTTTGATATAAACTAAAAGAATCTCTCGCTATTTCTATTAATTTAGATTTTTGTTTCCATTATATGATTCACGACTACAAAATAATAATGGAAAACATAAGAAAAGGTTGTGTCTAGGTTACTCTTTTCTTCTTAGTATGGTTACTCTTTCTTCTTAGTATAAGATATATATATACACTCACAACCTAAAACAAGTTCCACCTAACCCCATGTTTTTAAAAGTTTTGGTCAAGATAAGAATCTAATAATTATGTCATTTAAAGTGATGCTAATTATTTATGTCTACCACTATCACCTTCTTTTAATTTATTTCTCTCTCCAACATAATTCTTCCCTTTTATTCTTTATAAAAACAAACAGTATTATAAAGAAAAGTTTTCCATAGGATTCCACCAAAAAAAAGAAAAAGAATTCAAATTTGAATATAATAAGTTATTAATACATATTATTTCTTAACTTTCATCATTAATAACAACTAATTTAAAAAAAAAAAAAACAAAAGATTCTTTGTCCCAGTAACTATTCTTTAATCTAAAGATAAAGAAAAACATTAATAAAAACTAATTTCAAAAATCAAAAGATTCTTTGTTCCACTAAGAATTCTTTAATCTAAAGAAAAAGAAAAGCATTAATAAAAACTAATTTCAAAAAGTCATGCGCAGCAATTTTATCAAAAAGTATGCTTTTGATACTTTTGGCTATTTGGCTCCAGAAGCAGTTGGACTACTCAAGAGGGTCCAGAAAGTCATGCGCAGCAATGTAATGACCCCTGGCTCACGAGATTTTATTTTTAATAGGATAGGTTTTGCTATTCAAAAAGGGCTAGCGGCACAGCTTGTCGCTCGCTTGCCTAGTATGTAATTTTTAACTTCTCTCAATTAGTTAGAAGATAATTAAATATCAAAGATTTCAAAAATCAAAAGATTCTTTGTTCCACTAAGAATTCTTTAATCTAAAAAAAATTAACAACAACTATTTTCATCAATCAAAAGAAAAAAGAAATTAACAACAACTATTTTCATCAATCAAAAGAAAAAGAGAATTAACAACAACTATTTTCATCAATCAAAAGAATTCTTTTGTTCTTGGCTCAATTCATCTATTTTCAATAACAACTAGAATTTTATATTACATGTTTCATAATGATTCCTTAATCTAATATTCTTAAAATTTCATGGAAGCATTTCTAACATATGGATCTACGTCATATCCAATTTTTACAAAAACCCAATGGTTCAAATGAGAGTTATTGATTTTATAAGATCATTTTAAACATTTGGACAGATTGCATCATTTTACCAAAAAATTCACCGTAAATTCATAATAATTATAAATTTAGCAAACTCAACGCATAATTAAAGATAAGACATATATCTACACTTTTTATCAAGATCAAAAATCGTTTTGATATCATCAAGATGTCCTAAATGCAGTCAAGAACATACAAAGCGAAAATGTACAAAAAAGTTTAGAAATCAACATCCAAGTACAAACAAACATTTAACGGTGAATATGAGATGAAATATTTTCAAATTTTAATTAGAGATACCTAATCATGTTATCTATCAATATTAAGAGGCCGATCATCAATTAGATTCATAGTTTTTAATCAATAAATCACTGAGTTCTAATCATACAAATTTAAAATCAAGTATAACAAAAACATAAAGAGAAAGGGGATCTAGCATACTACCTCAATTGCTTAAAAAAAAACTCCTCTTAATTCTCCACTGATTTTCCATGGTTTTCCCCCTCTAAATTAAACTCTAGCTTCATCTCCTTCTTCTCCCTAGTTTTTAGTTTCTCTCTCTAAAATTTCTAAAGTTTTAGTTATCAAACCTTAATAACATTACTAAGGAAAAACAATGAATTTGGGTGGCTCTATTTCGACCCTAACTTGGAGCTTTCTTATTCAATCCACCCATATAAAGCTAAGTCTAAGGTTAAGGCTAAGGCTAAGTCTAAGGCTAAGGTTAAGGCTAAGTAACAATAATTTAATCACAAGGTTAACCAATCCAGGTATAACCCAACCCGAAACAGTAGCTAAAAAATACATGGGTATTACACATTCAGAACTTATCTTATTTTCAGAATACACAACATACCTACAATTTTCTATCACCATTGATGTCACACATTTATCAGCTTCCCTCCTATAGATCGACCCATCCTCTCTTGTGAACGAATTTACTCTGGAATGTCCATTGTCTTGGTTTAGGCCGGAGTACTAAAGATTGATCTATCGAATTCAAAGCACTCCCTTCTTGCAGTGCATTTGTGTGAGGTTAGACAGTTTTCTAGGTTCAAGGAGTCTCCTCCGCACGGTCGGGTCTCCTCAATTCCATAAAAACCAGCAACTCTTTTTGCCCCATCTATAGGACTTAACCAAACTCAATAAGATTACGTATCAAGTAAATAGGAATTAACATTTGTGCAATTTACTTTAATTATAATAAAACAATTATAATGCGGAAATATAAAGTAAATGACACAACAAGATTTTGTTAACGAGGATACAACAAATGCAGAAAAACCCCAGGACCTAGTCCAGAATTGAATACTCTTAGGATTAAGACGCTATACAAATAAACCAACTTCGTATAGTTGAGACCAAGAAACTAAACCTATAGTTCACCTAGTTCCGCTTTTATTCCCACGCCTCCAACCTGTAAACAAGTCACATACTTGGACCAATTCCTTTGGTTCGTATTACAAACAGTAAAGGAACGACAAATCTGTTTGGTATCAACTCTCTTCAACCAAGTGATATGAGTTGCACAAAGGCTCTTCTGTTTATCTTAACATAAACTCCGTTGTCATGTTCCAAGATCTATCTTATGTTCAATCACCAAAAGGTAATCGTTAAGATTTTGCAATCAATATCTCTAATCCCAAGGAAACGTATTGATGCCGATCTACACAACTATTCTATCAAAATACCACAAGGATAAATGGATTATATTTGGATCGTCTATTACCGAAAAAATTATTATGCACACCAAAGATTTATATAACCAAGTCAGAAATCTTCTATCTCTTCTTTGTCTTCAAATCTTCTTAGATCTTCAATAAACACCTGCACACAACTACTTGAATCTCTTGTGATCAATCACACACAGAATGGAGTATGTTAACAATGGATTATCACAAGATCGTCTTTAGATCTAACAACAGTCTAAAGATCCCTGTAGAAACCTTAACCTAGTTTGAGTGAATCTTATATCAGTAGTGAAGATTCTCAAGCATAAACAAACTAGGCGAAGAAATCTCGACTTTGAATGAGTTAGCGCGAGTCCTAGAGATCCACACCAGGAACATGGATCTGATGAAAAATACAATAAACTACATACTTGATTTTCTCATCAAACTGACATCCGAGTTAGGCAACATCTCCGCTTCGGAATTCCCAACACCAGGGACTGACTCGTCACGTGGTGATCCTCAAATTAACAGTTTCACTACATATGAGAAGCCGGTGGACCAGGAGGTTGCACAGTTGGTCGAAAACTTGTGTTAACTCTTACACTTTTCCAGAGAGCAGAGTACAAACATGTTTGCCGCAATCAACCAGATATCATCTGATGTGCAAGTATCTTCATTGTCTTCAGCAGTCGAAGAAATATCCATGATGTATGAGCGTTCGATCAACAATATCACTTTCTGAGAAGAGGACTGCATGACAGATGAAGGACATAACCGAGCCCTATACGTAACTGGTTTTATCAAAGACTATGAATTCAAGAGAGCTCTCATTGATATATGAGCTTCTACCAATATTATCACTATGAAGACTCTCAAAGCGGCCAAGTTCCCACAGAGCAAGATCGTTCGCCATCCCATCTTGATGACAGGTTTTGAAGGAATCCATATCCATACATATGAATATACATACATAGACTTGAAGGTAGATCCTATTCAATCAAAGGTCAAATTTCACGTGATCGAACATGAGCCTGATTATCACATGATACTCGGACGACCGTGGCTCCATGATAATAAGGTGGTTCCTTCAATATACCATCAATGCATGAAAGCTCTGATCAATAACAAAATTGTTCGTATTATGGCTTTATCATCTCCTTATGCGCCAGTCTATGACTCTGAATTACTTGATTCTCAAAAGAACATCCCCGACCTCCAAAAAAGATTTACAGTACTCCACTCCCAAGCTAGAAGTCCATAGAAGATATCACGGACAAACCATCATCCTTAGGCGACAAGTCGATTAAGTCATCTGCTACACCAATTAAACGCCGCAAGGATCAGGTTTCAACTCAGGGATCTAATTTCATAACCAGTCATGATGCGGAGGGGAGAATCATTTACCGTCGACGTAATGATTAGCAATTAACAGGGGAGAACGATGAAAAGACTCCCCGCCCCGATGAATCATGTCAGGATGAACCATTACTCGAAGAAAAGGTTCAAGATGCTTCACGACAATTACAAGACGACACTGACTTCACTACTGATGATCTCAAAATGATCAACATCGGGACAAAGGGTGATCCAAGGCCAATTTTAATTAGATTAGCACTATCACCAGAGGAATAGACGGAATTAATAAATCTGCTAAAATAATATCAAGATGTCTTTGCCTGGGATGTACGAAGAAATTCCTGGTCTAGACGACAAATTGGTTACTCATCATCTGCACATCACTCGTGGCTCCAAAGCTGTCAAACAACCACCAAGGCATTTCAGGCACGAATTTGAAGAACAAATCAAAGTCGAGATTCAAAAACTACTAGCAGCAGAGTTTATCAAACCTATTCAACATCCAACATGGCTGTCGAATGTTGTTCTGGTCAAAAATAAAAATGGTCAAATCAGATGCTGTGTTGATTTTAGGAATCTGAAAAAATGTTGTCCGAAGGATGATTTTCCTTTACCCAACATTGATATGCTCGTTGATGCAACTAGTGGTCACGGTATGTTCTTATTTATGGATGGTTACAGTGGATACAACCAGATCAAGATGTACCAGCATGATGCCAACAAGACTGCATTCCGTACTCCTATTGGGAATTTCCACTACACTGTAATGCCTTTCGGATTAAAGAATGCCGGTTCTACTTATCAACGAGCCATGACTGCTATATTCCACGACATGATGCACAAACAAGTGGAAGACTATGTTGATTATGTGGTGTTGAAGTTGAAGACTCGAACATCCCATTTTGAAGTTTTAAGACAAGTCTTTGAAAGATGCAAAGAATACAAATTAAAGATGAACCCTATGAAGTGTGCATTTGGTGTCTCCTCTGGGAAATTTCTAGGATTCCTGGTCACAGTAGAAGGAATCAAAGTCGATCCAGACAAGATAAAAGCTATGACTACCATACCTCCTCCACGCACTGTGAAAGATTTCCAGAGTTTCATGGGCAAGGTAAATTATATTCGACGCTTCATTCCTGGATTGGCTCAATTCATTGCTTCGTTCATCCATTTATTGAAGAAAGAGAGAGTTTCACATGTCCAACAAGAAGCATTCCAGAAAATACGGCAGATACTATTATCACCTGCTGTCATGAGATCACAAATGCAAGGATGGCCACTGATACTTTACACAGCTTCTAGTGATGGCGCTATCGGAGTACTCATTGCTCAAGAAGACGACGAAGGCATCGAACGACCGATCTACTACTTCAGTCATACAATGAGAGACGCTCAACTCCGATATCCAAAGGCTGAGAGAGCATGTCTAGAATTAGTGCATGTAATTCAAAATTTAGGCATTATTTGTTATCCAACAGAGTTGTTCTCGTTTCAAAAGCTGACCCTATAAATTTTCTACTATCAAAGCCAGCCTTCATAGGAAGACCATCAAAGTGGCTACGTCAGATGTCAGAATTTGATATAGCATGCACACCGCCTAAAACAATCAAAGGCCAAGCGGTTGCAGACCTACTCGCTGCTTTTCTAAGAGAGGATGCAATAATGTTACATGAAGATATACCTGATGAGTTTCCGGATATCTTAGTTATCAAAGAAGAGACATGGCTTTTATGCTTCAACGGTTCCGCCACCCCTAGAAACGATAATGGAGGGGAAGCTCTCCATCGGGCGAAGTTTTCTCACATTTATTCAAGTTAGATTTTCATTGCACCAACAATTCGGCAGAATATAAAGAATTCTTACTAGGGTTGTCCCTGGATAAGAATGCAGAAGCAACACACCTTGAGATAAGAGGAGATTCAAAGATATTGGTCAATCAAATAAATGGAACATACACTCTCAAATAAATCACACTTTCTCCATTCAGAGCTGAATCTCAACGGCTATTAACTCATTTTGTTGATGCAACAATTATCCATACTAGACGAACTAATAATAAGCACGCTGATTGCCTGGAAACTCTCGACTTATAAGCTACAATTCGAAGGAGCAGAAAAAACAATCATTGTACAGAGGCGTGTTGTGTCATCTACCTGGATTGCTCAAGTCGACGACATTCAAGCAGATGATTGGTGAGCACCTTGTAGGACCAGAATATCACCATGATATTATTCTTGCGAGATTTACAACACTTCTGCGAATTCGTCCGCGAGTTCTTCAACAACATACTGCGAGTGTCGCAGAATGACTCAAAGAGTGATGTAGCAGATGACGATAGCTGAAACATGAGAAGAGTATGACAATTCTGCGAGGTTTATATCATCTGCGAGAATTAACATTATCACTGCTACGAGAATATCGCGAGTCAGATCCAAAATTAAAGGACAGCTTAGCTGTCATCCATTATGTAACTACCCTATATAAAGAGAGCCAGTAGATTCAGAAAAGAGAGATGAATTTTTGAGCGTCAAGAAAGTTTTAAGGAGAGAGAAAATCCATGAGAACATTTTTATTCTTGATTTATTCCATTTCTTGTAAACATTTATGAGAATCAAATAATAAAGTGTTGTTTTTAATCTTCAAATATGTGTTAATTATTGAGAATTCTTGTAAAGGGTGTAGTGTAGGTTTTCCTACAACTACATTTTAGCGCCCAAAATAGGGAATGAATTAACGAAAATCATAAAAAAAGTGAGGTTGAAGATGAGAATTATTCAAGATTAAGAAGATAATTGAACAAATCGGTGAAATAGTGGAAGGAAAAATGATTTGAGCCAAAGAGAATTGTAGGAAATTGGAGTGTGGTATGATAACAAGAACAATGGTCGACAAATTCCATGAAAACATTAAAGGGAGGATACATAAACGAGATTTTGAAGGAAAGAAAATTATGACGGTGGAGAAAATATCACCGTTGAAGGATTGGGAAAAGCATAAAATCACATTTACTGCAGTAGAAATACCAACAGAAAATTTGAATCATACATATCCTTTGGTAATCACGGTATCCGTTATACAAATGAAAAAGGGAAAATCAACAAGATCTGCGGAAGAATGGGCTGTAAATAGAACTTTGGTGGATGCAGGAAGTTCTGTAGATATAATATTTAATCATGCATTTAAGAAAATAGGATACAAGAATGAAGAAATGTCTTGTTCAACATATCATATTCATAACTTTGGAAAATCTTTAACAAAACCTAAAGGAGAAATAGTGGTACGAATTCCGCTAGGAAAGATTGAAACACAAGTAACATTATGTGTGGTAGACGTGGAATCGCCGTATAACATGATATCGAGAAGACCATGGATACATGCAATCAAGGATGTAGCATCAACATTGAATCAATGCATCAAATTTCCTATGCCCAGTGGAATTGGAGAAATTAGAGGAGATACTGATCTTGCGAAGCTGTGTTATCAAATTGAAGTTAGAAATTATGAAGGATGTCCAAAGATGCAAAAATCTCGCAGAAAAATGGCGAAAGAGATAAAGAAAGAATAAGAATTTAAAGTTTACATGATAAGAGCAAAAGAAGGAAAAGGAATACCCAGCGAAATCACGCAAGAAAGAGATGAACCCGCGAGAGTTGTGAAAACCTCAACACCAATGGGAGAGCCTGAAGCCAGTTACATCGCAGCAGAACCAACAAAGTAAGTAAATATTGGGAGTAAAGAAGAACCTAAGGTACTGAAAATTGGAACGAAGATGGACGCATATGAGGAAGAGCGAATCGTAAACCTCTTGCGAAAATATAAAGACATCTTCGCGTGGAGTATGGATGAGATGCCTGGAATAGACCCGTCAATTGCATGTCATAAGTTAGAAATTAACAAGGATGTAAGACCATTTAAACAAAGGATAAAAAAAATCGCAACAACATACCATTCCCAAATAAAAGAAGAATTACAGAAGATGCTTGATGCAGGAATTATAAGGCAGGAAAAGTACCCGGAATGGATTTCAAATATGGTGGTGGTTCCAAAGAAAAATAAAGGGATAAAAATTTGTATAGACTTTACTGACTTAAATAAAGCTTGTCCTAAAGATAGCTTTCCATTACCAGATATTCCTCAAATGGTCGAATCAGCAGTGGGAAATGATAGAATATCTTCATTAGATGGGTATAAAGGGTATAATCAGATTCCTCTCGCTGAAGAAGATCAAGAACATACCGCATTCTTTGCTCCAAGAGGGTTGTACTGTTATACAAAGATGCCCTTTGGTTTACGAAATGTTGGTGCAACATATCAAAGAATGGTGGAGAAAGTGTTTGTGAAGTGGATCCATAAAACATTAGAGGTATATGTAGATGACATGTTAATCAAGAGTAAATAAGCTAAAAACCATGTGCAGGACTTGAAGGAAATTTTCGATCAAATGTGACATTTTAACATCAAGGTGAATCCTGAAAAGTGTACTTTTGGAGTAGCTTCAGGAAAAAATTTAGGATATATTGTGTCAAAAGAAGGAATACAAGTGGATCCAGAGAAAGTACAAGCAATTCGAGACATGCCAACGCCAGCAACAATAAAAGATGTGCAGAAGTTGAACGGGCTCTTAGCCTCGCTAGGAAGATTTATCTCGCGATCTTCAAATAAATGCAAGCATTTCTTCAATATACTCAGGAAGGGTACAAAGTTCAAGTGGTCAGATGAATGTGAGAAGGCTTTTCAAGGAGTTAAATAATAACTAATGAACATATCTATTTTACAGAAAGCAGAACCGGGAGAAGAATTATTGATTTACCTTGCGACAACTTCGCATGCATTAAGTGCAGTATTACTGCGAGTAGATGCGGGGGTAGAAAAGACAATTTATTACATCAGCAAAACATTTAATTCTGCAGAGAGAAATTATTCGAAAATTGAGAAGCTAATTCTGGCATTGGTCTATGCAACCTTTAAACTTCGCATTTATTTTCAAACACATAGAGTAAAAGTATTAACAAAGGTACCAATTGAGTCAGTAATGAAGAATTCAAAAAGATCAGGCAGAGTTGAGAGATGGAATGCACAAATAAGGCACTTCGACATTAAGTATGAAATCCTATCTTCGCCAAAATCACAAGTTGTAGCAGATTTCTTAGCAGAGTTTCCTCTAGAAGATGATGAAGTTGTAGAAGAAATGATGGATGTAGAAGAAGAACATGGGGACCCAAGAGATATATTAATAGAACCCAACAAGTGGGAAATATTAGAGGATGGATCATCAAACAGGGAAGGAAATGGAATTGGAGTTATCTTTATCTCACCAGAAGGAGAAAAAATAGCTTTTTCATTCAGATTGGAATTCACGTCCATTAATAATGAGACGGAATATGAAGCTATGAGTCACGCTCTAAAATTCGCAATAGAAATGAAGTTAGAGAATGCTAGAATTACAAGTGACTCGCAATTGGTTATTCGCCAGATAAAAGGAGAATACACAACAAATGAACCATCTTTGAAGAAATACAAGAAACTTGTTGAAGAATTGTCTGCGAGAATTCCAAAAAAAAAATGGAGACATATATCAAGAAAAGATAACAGACTCGCAGATGTTTTTGCTTTCATATCCAGCATGATGACAAATCCAGCTGCGAGATGCATAAAAATTCAGACCCTTATATCACCTTCAATCAATAAAGAAGAATAAGAAGAAGAAGAAGAGGCAGATGTGATGATGATAGAAGGTGGCGAAGAAGAACCGAGAGGAAATATTGCAGATTGGTGAGAAGAACTTCATGCATATTTGACGAGACGAGAAACACCAAGAAATAGATTAGAAGCACATAAATTAAAAATCCGAGCAACAAATTATGAATTAAGAGATGGAGTATTATATCGCAAATCTTTTAATGGACCATCACTAAGATGCTTGACACGGGAAGAAGGAGAAAAGGTGTTAAAAATGTTGCATAGTGGAGACGCTGGTAATCATAGTGTGGGAAGATCTTTGGAATATAGAACAAAAATGCAAGGCTATTACCATACATGCATGAGGACACGAAGCAACTTTCAAGACGTTGCAAAAATTGTCAGCGATATGGGAAGAAGATACATGCACCAGGGGCCCCATTATCATCCTCAAGCAGTGTGTGGCCATTTGGAAAATGGGGGTTGGATATCGTGGGACCATTTGAACTGGGTTCTGGACAAAGAAGATATTTAATTGTCGCTACAGATTATTTCACAAAATGGGGAGAAGTAAAGGCAGTACAACACATTCGCGACAAAGACATTTTTACATTCATATTTGAAAATATAATTTGTAGATTTGGGATTCCTACACAGTTGGTATCTGATAATGGAAAGCAGTTTGAAGGACATAATATAGAATTGTTACTTAATGTATTTAAGATTAAATGTGAAAAGTCAACACCACTATATCCACAGGCCAACGGACAGGTAGAGGCAACAAATAAGACAATTGCAGATATATTGAAGAAGAAATTAGAAGGACACCATAGGGCATGGTGCGGGAAAGTGCATAATGAAATATGGGCTTACAATACAACTAGAAGGGGAGCTACTGGAATGTCACCTTTTTGTTTGACATATGGGGTTGAAGTTGTGTTACCAACAGAAGTTGTTATTCCTACAACAAAAAGAGAGGCTTGGGGGAAAAATCTTAGTGTTGGTATGATTCTAAATAAACTTGATGAGTTAGAAAAGAAGAGAGAAAAAGCTTTACAACGTATGGAAAATTATCAGCGGAGATTAGCTCGCGAGTATAACAAACGTGTCAAAATACGTGAGTTCCAACCGGGTGATTTAGTGTTGCGAGAAACACCAGGTTATCAGCGAGAAAATGGTGGAAAGCTGGCGAGAAAATGGGATGGACCATACATCATTAAAGAGATAGTTGGAATAGGGGAATAAAAGTTAATGGATCCAGAAGGTAGAGATGTTGGTCAAAGACTTGATAGACCATGGAATAAATTATATATGAAAAGATATTATCAATGACAAATTCTGCGAGATTTGAGATGTTGGTATATTATATGATGAAATGGATAATAAAAAAAAATTATCACAGCTGCAAGATTTTTAAAATGACAGAGAAAATAAGAAACGCGAAAATATCGCAAGAAACGCGAATAAAATTTCGCAAATATTAATGTAGAATGGGACGAACCTTTATGGCATACACCCTAGTTTGCGAATAAAATTTCGCAAGAGGCAAATGTAAGACCTAAAGTACGTCATATAAGGGGGTATCTGTTTGAATGGCTCAGGGATAAGGTTATACCACTGCTGGAACCTGAGTCATGGAGAGCTGGGGTCCATCTCCATGAGAGATACCTATCTAGGAGAGGTACCTTGGATTTCCAACTATATATATAAGGTTATACCCTGGTTGGACGACCAAGGGTCTGTCCTATGGAGTGCATAGTATGACCAAGGCGCCGAGGTACACGGTTGAGCCAAGGGTGCCCGGGGAATGCGAAACTACCCTGGCCATTCTTGGAAAGTCTTGGCTATAATGCACTCATCCCGAAGAAAACCCCACTTAGGGTGCGCTCTTGTAACTATAAGCCATATAGGCAAAAAGGATAAGAGGCTGCGAAAACAACTGGTTGTTGTTAAGACCGGATGGGAGGAGATAGTATTGTATGGCCGATGTGCCCTCCTTGAAGGGGAAACCAAGGGGAAGATAAGGGACGCACCCTCCATTAGGGAGCTGATAAGTGTCTAAAGACGGCAATGTCATGGGGCTATTTGTTCGCAAGAACATCTAGGCCTGTCATATTGTCGCGTGACAAGTATTATACAGAGGCAACAAGCCATGAAAAAAAGTTAAGATGAGATCAATGGGTTTTTACATGAAAGTACAAAGACGTCCTGCGATTTCATCGCAAGACGGCAATGTCATGAGGCTTTGTTCTCGTAAGGGAGATTAGACTAGTCATATTGTCACAATACATTGAAATAATAAATATAATGCAAAATCAATGGGTCAATACATGCAAATGTAAGGACATCCTGCAATTTTGTCGCAGAAACAAAAAATTGGCCAAATAAGACCTTTAACTAGGAAGGCAAAATAAGACCAACTGAATGATCCCAAACATTAACTATTTTCTTTTTAGAATGCAGGAAAGATTTGTTCATCGCAAGAGAGATAGTGAGAAACAAGTACTATTCAGAATTTCTCAGAAGTATTATTCAAATTCTCTCAGAAGGATTATTTACAATTTCGCAGCACTATCCATAATTTCGCATTAATATCCATAATTTTGTAGTCCTATTCGCAACACTGTTCGCGGCAATATACTAAAATACAGGAAACACTTGTCCATTACAAGAAAGATAATGGGGGGTAAGTATGGGAATTGATAAATAAAATATCATTATCTTTCTTGAAAATATTCAAAATAACAGAAATGTAATTGAATTCCAAAGTTGCATAAAAGTACATTACTCGCAAGAAAGAGGAAGTAAAGGAAAAAAAAAAAACTCCAGCTTCTGTATTGGTCTCGCCAGCTTCATTATTTTTTCCAATGTTATCAACTTCACCAATATTCTTCTCGTTACGATTGATTCGAGCTTCTTCTTCTTCTAACTCTTCACCAACAATTCCTTCACCACCAGTAGCTACTTTTCTAGGAGGGATTTTTTCTTCTTATGTTGGGTCTTCTTGAGAAATATCTTCTTCACCGCTTGCATAATCTATATCATTATCTAAAGGAAGAGGAATTTCATCATCATCTACTTTTAGAGACTCGGTGGATATAGGGGCAGAGTCTTGGATATCAGAATGTCATTCACAAGAACTTCAGCACTAAGATGAACTTTGCGAAGGAAACCTCTATCGCGATTTCTAATCTCCATATTCTTGAAGTATTCAAGATAGTCATATCTTCTCTCTGCTCGATCGCGAGATTGAACAAGATGAGAAGTGAGAACTCCATTTTCTTTGCGAACTTTAGCGAATTTATCAGTCAGATCAGAAATGGTAGAATGAAGGCTTTTTTCAAATTCTGCGAGAAAAACAAATTAACAAAAAAGATATTCAGGTAAAGATCTCGCAAGAAGTATAGGAGAGAAATTTAACAGTGAGATTAACAATTGAGGAAGTCAAAATGACTACCTTCCTTTTGCGAAGTTAAATTTTGAATTAGTGTTAAGCAACAATTCTCCCATTGGTTCATGGCATCATCAAATTTATCCCCAACTATACCCTTCAGGCGAGATTTTATATTTTCTTCTTTGGAGAGGAGATACGAATTTTGTTTTGATAATAAAGAGTAAGATTCTTCTAATTGGGAATATTGATCTTGGAGTTTACTGGCCTTTAAACTTAGAGTTATCCTACCCTTGATAAGTTTATCTTTCTCAGCGGCAGATGATTCGGTTACTTCCTTGAGTTCATCTTTTAGTGAACGAAGAGATTTCTCTTGATTATCACACACTCTTTGAAGAATACTAAATTGTTGCGAGGAAATCGCCATCATGTTCGAAAAACTACATTTCTCCTGAAACAAAGTTTTATTTTCATCTGATAAAGATTCCATCGCCAAGTTAGCTTGGGTTAACAAATATTAGAGGCGAGTAACTTCGCTACTTAATAAATTTTTCCTTTGCAATAATTGGCCATTCTCATTAGTAAAATTATCTATTTGATCGATCGAGTATGTGTGAAGATTGTCTAGTCTATTATATTGGTCCATCCAAGAATCTTTCTCAGTACGGGATTCTTCAGCAATAGACTCAAATTGAAATATCTTCATGAATCATTTCTGATTTAGAACTAAATATGCGAACCAAGGATTTAAAAAGGGAACTGAGTACAGAAAAGATGAAAATTTTCTAGAATAGAAAAACAAGGGACGGAGGCAAGGAAATTATACCTTTTAGTTCATTGTTTTTACCGCGAAGATTTTCGCAATCAAGTGAAGAATTGCGAAGATTTTGGCAAAGAATGTCACATTCTGAAGTCTTGGCTTGGAGACTTCTTTTTAAAGTTTCAACTTCATTCTCTAAAGATGCCTGTGAATCCATTTGGTTAGAACCAAAATACTTACCTAAAACCTCGCAGACACCCTGCTTGAAAAGATCAGTAGAAGACTTCCTAGCATCATCTAAAATATCAGACAAGATTTTAAAAGCAACATCTACTCCTACTGAAGTTTCCTTAGAAGAAGGGAGAGATACAGATGGTGAAGTAGTGATAGTAGAAAGCTAGAGATTTGAATCATTCGCAATAATTGCATCACCAGAAGGTGGAGTGTCTAGAAAAGTAACAGTTGGAAGTGACATAGGAGTGGAAGAAGTTTTGTTCACAACAGATTTAGGAGACTCATTTGTCAGAAGATCAGCTGAGACAGGGATATTGGTAACGATATTCTCGCAGATAGAGGATGGAGGTTCCATTTGCGAGGTTGTAGGAACAGAACTTACAGATGTTAATTTGGGAATGATAATGTCAATCTCAACATCTTTAGCTTGGTGAGATCGTTTGCGAGGTTTAGCAATACCTTCGTCATCCTGCGAATAATAATTTAGATAAGAAACAGAGGCAACAATATTTTTATTAAGAAAACAAATGTTTCTTACTACCTTATGACTCGCAGGATTCCTTTTCTTTTCAGCTAGTTTTTTTCGCGAATCTTTAAGAAGATTAGGGTTTTGGATTACAGACCGGGTGTTAGGAGTAGTTCTACTGAAAATAAAACACAGTAACATAGTTCAGACAATCAAAATCGAGTCTAATAACGTCATAAGAACACATACGTTGGTGATTCCATTAAATAAGTAGCAGGTGAATTTGTAGAAGAAGAAAGTTGCAGGTGGGAAAAGTTTGTAGAGAACGAAGAGGTGAAGAAGGCGAAGAAGTAAAAGAAGAAAAATATTCCTTTGACAGATTCTCTCTTTTATAGACAGAAGAATGATAACTAGATAATAAAGGATTAACCGGTAAAGAGAAGAATATTCGACACGTGTAGGCGGTTACACTTAATTTACGGAGTTTTGTCGGAAAAAGAAGATGAAAAAATGGGTAGCTGCGGCATTAAGAATAAATAAATTTCTCATGATCTTATCCTCTTCACAGAGAAGGCACGAGAAGAGGCAAGATGTAGGACCAGAATATCTCCATGATAATATTCTTGTGAGATTTACAACACTTCTGCGAATTCGTCTGCGAGTTCTTCAACAACATACTGCGAGTGTTGCAGAATGACTCAAAGAGTGATGTAGCAGATGACGATAGCTGAAACATGAGAAGAGTATGACAATTCTACGAGGGTTATATCATCTGCGAGAATTAGCATTATCACTGCTACGAGAATATCGCGAGTCAGATCTGAAATTAAAGGACAGCTTAGCTGTCATCCATTATGTAACTACCATATATAAAGAGACCCAGTAGATTCAGAAAAGAGAAATGAATTTTTGAGCGTCAAGAAAGTTTTGAGGAGAGACAAATCCAAGAGAACGGTTGTATTCTTGATTTCTTCCATTTCTTGTAAACATTTATGAGAATCAAATAATAAAGTGTTGTTTTTAATCTTCAAATATGTGTTGATTATTGTGAATTCTTGTAAAGGGTGTAGTGTAGGTTTTCCTGCAACTACACACCTATTATTCATGAATTGGGCAGTTCTCTTTCGGAAAGGAAAGTCAGACTCAAGGAATTAAAGAATTATTTCTTGCTTCACGGAGCATTATACTATCGAAATATTGATGGGTCCTTATCGCGATACCTTGGAAACGACGAAGCGGACGAACAACTCAAACGCATACATAAAGAAACCTGTGGACATACGCTGGTGGTAACACTTTACATAAAGCTTCAAAGAATGGGATACTATTGGCCTTCCATGGAGGCTCAATCAAGAGCTCTGCAAAAGTCATGTCCCAATTTTCAGACGCCTCCTCATCAATTAGAAGCTCTGAAATCCCATTACACTAGGGACTGGAGGGAGCCCTACATCAAATACCTCCAGGACAATGAGTTGCCGTTAGAAAAGAAAGAAACAATCAAACTCACTCAGAGAGCTAAAAGATTTTCCTTTCTTGATGGAATCTTATACCGCAAAAGCTTTGGTGAAAAATTGCTGAGATGCTTAGCTGAGCATGAAATCCCCACAATTTTGAAGGAGATGCATGATGGATAACATTAAGGAAAAAGGAAGTTATTTCTCTAGATTCATGAGAAATATTATTGGCCGACCATGGAAGACGATGCAACTGCGCACGTTCAAAGGTGTAATCAATGCCAAGTTCATGGTAATCTCATTCACTCCTTGTCTCCCATTGAATTTTGTGAATAGGCCATGGCATTTCTATAGCTGGGGACTGGATATCATCAGGAAAATCAATCCAGCATCTTCGAAGCAGCATGGATATATCATTACTGCAACCGAGTATTTTACCAAATGGGTTGAAACTATTCATCTTCGAAGCACCACTGGAGTCACGATTGCATCCTTCATCAAAGAATACATAATATGTAGATTCGGTGTTCTTAAACACATTATCACAGATAATGGAACTCCTTTTGCCAACAAGCACGTGGTAGAATCGCTCGAGGAATACGGTATCAAACAAGTTTTCTCCACACTGTATTATCCCCAAGGAAACGGACAAGCCGAGAGCATAACAAAACTTTGATCTGAATTCTCAGCCGAACAATTCATGATAATCCTCGAACCTAGCATGAACAGTTGCCTATGGATTTATGGGCCTGTCGGACCGCGCCAAGGAGATCAATCGGGACTTCACCATATTCTCTTATCTATGGGACTGAAGCCATACTACCGGAGGAAATCAAAATCCCTTCAGCAAGGATTACATCATCCAGTAGAGTACAATGGGATAAAGCTGAGGTATCCAACTCAAGAACTGCTGAACTGGACATGCTTGAGTCAAGGAGGGCAAAGGTGGAAAAATATGTGGATACCTACAAACAAAGGATCTCCAGAGCCTACAACAAAATGCTAAGATCTCGAACATTTCAAGTAGGGGATCTGGTATTAAAGACAACAAAACATATTCAACAAGACATGTTTGTTCACAAGTTCTCTCCTAAATGGGAAGGTCCATATGTAGTTATCAAGGCAGTATCCAGCGGATATTACTAAATCTTAAAAATTGATGGAGGAGTGGAAGGAAATATAATCAATGGTAAATGGCTCAATGCATATTACGCTTGATCCGTAGAAAACAATTACCTTTTCACCATTTTATCATTTCAAGCATTTTCAGAATGTAATTTATATTCCTCCATAGAGCGTGTAAAATGCTCCTTTGTTTATTAAATACCTCATAAATGAACAAAATTTCCTCATGTCATGATCAATTATTCTACCTAAGAAAAGCCTAAACTTATTCGACAAACAACAATCATAAATGCTCACTCAGAGTAAACCATCCAGCAAAGAGTAATTTTTATAGACAGCCATGTCAAGTTTCTTTTGAAAGTTCTTGGTATTCACTTTTAAATCCTGGACAACTTTCTCAACTCTCGCCGACTCCAAGGAAAGTGCCTTATCCTCTTCCAAAAAAGTAGTCGTGGTGGAAATTGCTTTAGCAGCGGCCGCTGCCCTGTCAACTTTGATCATCTCAAGCCGACGTCGAATCCAACTTACATTGAACCGCAAGGTCTCACAATTCGATATCATGTCATCCCATCTATGAAGTTAATGATTCTTAACAAATTGTAGATTCGTCTCCATCTTCGTCTCCATCATCTCTTCTGTAGTACCAGAATATCGCTACAACACTATTCCTGCGATATTAACAACATTTCTGCGAGCGTCACTGTCGATTCTTCAACGACATTTCACGAGCATTACAGAAAAACTAAAAGAAACTGGCGATGGAAAAAGTAAAAGAAGAATAAGACTGATCCTGCAATGGTCATCATGCTTGCGATAGAGAAATATTGTAACGATCGCGATAAGATCGCAGAATAGATCCGAAATAGGAGGAAAACTTAGCTGTCATCCATTATGTAAATCCCTATATAAAGGGCACGATAGATCCAGAAAAGGATGATGCATTTTTGAGAGCTGAGATAATTTTGAGGAAAGAGAAACTCCAGAAAGAAAGTTGTACTTCTGAGTTTTAATATCTCTGGTAAATCTTTCTGAAAGTGAATTAATAAAAGTGTTGTTTATTCACAATTATGACTTAGTTTTCATAGATTCTTGACAAGGGTGTAGTGTAGGAAATCCTGCAACTACATTTTGGCGCCCGAAACAGGGATTGAATTAACGAAAATAGAAGAAAAGGCGAAGAAGAAGATAAAAATTGTTCAAGATTAGGGAAATCATAAAGTAAATTGGTGAGAAAATTGAAGGAAGAATGATCAGAATCAAAAAGGATTGTAGAAAATTGAAAGGTGATTTAATAACGAAAGAAATGATTGATAGATTTCATGAAAATATCAAGGGAATGATACATAAACTGGATTTTGAAGGAAGGAAGATTATGACAGTGGAGAAGATATCATCATTGAAAGATTGGGAAAAACAAGGAATCACGTTTACAGTAGCAGAAATACCAGGAGAAGATTCAAATTATACATCTCCATTGGTGGTCACAGTAACCACTATACCAATGAGAAAGGAGAAATCGATAAAATATGAAGAAGAATGGGCTATGAATAGAACTTTAGTAGACACAGGAAGTTCTATAGACATGATATTTTATCATACCTTCAAGAAGATGGGATATAAGTATGAAGAAATGTCTCATTCAACGTATTATGTTCATGGCTTTGGAAAGTCTATAACAAAACCTAAAGGCGAGATAATAGTACGAATTCCACTAGGAGAAATTGAAACACAAATATTATTATGTGTGGTAGATGTGGAATCTTCGTACAATATGATACTGGGAAGACCGTGGATACACGCAATCAAGGCTGTGGCGTCAACATTGCATCAATGTGTTAAATTTCCTATGCCTAGTGGAATTGGAGAAATTAGAGGAGATGTGAATTTCGCGAGATTATGCTACCAAATTGAAGTAAGAAATTGTGAAGAACGTCCAAAGCTGCGAAAAGCTCGCAGAAAATCGAAGAGAGAAGCAAAGAAAGAAGAGGAATTTAAAATTTACATGATAAGGGCAAAAGAAGGAAAAGGGATACCAAGTGAAGTTTCGCGAGAAGGAGGTGAGTTTGCGAGAATTATGAAAACGCCAACACCAATGGGAGAACCTAAAACCAGCTACACTGATGCTGAACCAACAAAAGAAATAAATATTGGAAGTAAAGAAGAACCTAAAATGCTGAAAATTGGGACTAGAATGGAGGAAAATGAGGAAGAAAGAACTATAAATCTTTTGCGAGAATATGCAGATATCTTCGCGTGGAACATGGATGAGATGACAGGGATAGACCCGTCAATAGCATGTCATAAATTAGAAATCAACAAAAACATAAGACCATTTAAGCAGAGAATAAGGAAGATCGCAACAACATATCATTCTCAAATAGAAGAAGAATTGCAGAAGATGCTCGACGCAGGAATTATAAGACAAGCAAAATATCCAGAATGGATTGCAAACATGGTGGTGGTCCCAAAGAAGAACAAAGGGATAAGAATTTGCATAGATTTTACGGATCTAAACAAGGCATGTCCAAAAGATAGTTTTCCGTTGCCAGATATTCCACAAATGGTTGAATCAGCAGCAGGAAACGCAAGAATATCATCATTGGATGGGTATAAAGGATATAATCAAATCCCTCTCGTTGAAGAAGATCAAGAACATACTGCATTTTTTGCTCCAAGAGGATTATATTGTTATACAAAGATGCCATTTGGCTTACGAAATGCTGGTGCAACGTATCAAAGAATGGTGGAAAAGGTGTTTGCAAAGTGGATCCACAAAACATTAGAAGTGTATGTAGATGATATGCTGATCAAAAGCAAAGAAGCTGAGAATCATGTGCAAGATTTGAGAGAGATTTTCGATCAAATGCGGTAATTCAATATTAAAGTGAATCCTGATAAGTGTACCTTTGGAGTAACTTCAGGGAAGTTTTTGGGGTATATTGTGTCAAAAGAGGGAATACAAGTTGATCCAGAAAAAGTACAAGGAATTCGCGATATGCCAACTCCTGCGACGGTAAAAGATGTGCAAAAATTAAATGGACTCTTAGCCTCGCTAGGAAGGTTCATTTCGCGATCTTCAGACAAGTGTAAACATTTTTTCGATATACTCAAGAAGGGAACAAAATTCAAGTGGACAGATGAATGCGAAAAAGCTTTTCATGGAATAAAAGAACATTTGGAGAGTATATCTATATTACAGAAAGCTGAACCGGGAGAAGAATTATTGATTTATCTCGCAACAATTTCATATGCGCTAAGTGTTGTATTATTGCGAGTAGACGCAGGGGTAGAAAAACCAATTTATTATATCAGCAAAATATTTAATTCAGCAGAGAGAAATTATTCAAAGATTGAGAAACTAATTCTAGCGTTGGTACATGCAACTTTTAAGCTTCGAATTTACTTCCAAGCGCATAAGATCAAAGTGTTAACGAGGGTGCCAATCGAATCAGTGATGAAGAATTCAAAAAGATCAGGAAGAGTTGAGAGATGGAATGCGCAAGTAGGGCACTTTAATATTCAATATGAAATTCTATCCTCGCCAAAATCACAAGTTATCGCAGATTTCTTAGCTGAATTTCCTTTAAAAGATGACGAAGCTGTAGAAGAGATGATGGATATAGAAGAAGAACATGGAGACCCAAAAGATCTATTAACAGAACCTGACAGATGGGAGATATTAGTGGATGGATCGTCAAATGGAGAAGGAAATGGGATTGGAGTTGTTTTCATTTCACCAGAAGGAGAAAAAATAGCTTTTTCATTTAGATTGGAATTTGCATCCACTAATAATGAGACAGAATATGAAGCTGTAATCCATGCATTGAAGTTTGCGATATAAATGAAGTTGGAAAATGCTAGAATCACCAGTGATTCACAATTGGTTATTCGCCAGATAAAGGGAGAGTATACCACAAATGAACCATCTCTGAAGAAGTACAAAAAACTTGTTGAAGAATTATCTGCGAGAATTCCAAAAATAAAATGGAGACACATCTCAAGGAAAGATAATAGGCTCACGGATGCTTTTGCTTTCATATCAAGTATGATGACGAACCCATTTGCGAGATGCATAAAAATTCAAACACTTTTGCAACCGGCGATAAACAAAGAAGAAAAAGAGGTAGATGTAATGATGGTAGAATCTGGCGAGGAAGAAATAGGGAATAATGCTACAGATTGGCGAGCAGATCTTCATGCTTATTTTGCGAGAGGAGAAATCCCCAGAAATCGATTAGAAACACATAAATTAAAAAGTAGAGCAACCAATTATGAACTAAGAGATGGGGTATTGTATCGCAGATCATTTAATGGAACATCGCTAAGATGTTTGACGAGAGAAGAAGGACAAAAGGTGTTAAAAATGTTGCATAGTGGTGATGCTGGTAATCACAGCGGGGGTAGATCTTTGGCATATAAAACAAAGATTCAGGGTTATTATTGGCCATATATGCATGAGGATGCAAAATAACTTTCAAGGCGTTGTGAAGATTGTCAGTGATTTGGGAAGAAGATACATGCACCAGGAGCACCATTATCATCTTCGTCAAGTGTATGGCCTTTTGGAAAATGGGGATTGGATATTGTGGGACCATTTGTTCCTGATTCTGGACAAAGAAGATATTTAATCGTTGCTACAGATTATTTCACAAAATGGGGAGAAGTTAAGGCAGTACAACACATCCGCGATAAGGACATTTTTAGGTTCATATTTGAAAATATAATTTGCAGATTTGGGATCCCATCACAGTTGATGTCTGATAATGGAAAGCAATTTGAAGGGCATACTATCGAATTGCTTCTTAATGCATTTAAGATAAAATGTGGAAAGTCAACTCCTTTATATCCACAAGCAAATGGTCAGGCTGAGGCAACTAATAAGACAATAGTAGAAATCTTGAAAAAGAAGTTAGAAGGTTATCACAAATCATGGTGTGAGCAAGTGCATAATGCAATATGGGCATATAATACAACTAGACGAGAAGCAACTGGGATGTCACCTTTTTGTTTAACATATGGAGTTGAAGCTGTCCTACCAACAGAGGTTGCTATCCCAACAACAAAAATAGAAGCATGGGAGAAAAATCTAAGTGCTGGCATGATTTTACATGAGTTAGATGAACAAGAAGAAAAGAGAGAAAAAAATCTACAACATATGGAAAACTACCAGCGAAGATTAGCTCGCGAGTACAACAAACGAGTCAAGAAGCGTCAATTCCAGCCTGGCGATCTAGTTTTGCGAGAAACACCAAAATATCAGCAAGAAAGTGGTGGAAAATTAGCGAGAAAATGGGATGGACCATACATCATTAAAGAGATAATTGGAAATGGAGCATACAAATTAATGGATCCAGAGGGAAGAGATGTTTGGCAAAGACTTGATAGACCATGGAATAGATTGTTTCTGAAAAGGTATTATCAGTAGCAATTTTTGCTAGGTAAGAAATATAAATGTAAGGTGAAACAGTTAAAAAATTCTTCTTTCTCTATCATAATTTATGCGAGCATCATCGCAAGAATAGCGAATAAAACTTCGCAGAGATTAAAAGAATGGGACGAACCTTTATGGCGTGCACCCTAGTTCGCGAATAAAATTTCGTAAGAGGCAAATGTAAGACCTAATAGCGCGTCATATGAGGGGGTATCTCTTGACATGACTCAGCGATAAGGTTATACCGCTGCTGGAACCTGAGTCATGCAGACGATGGGGTTAAAGAAAACCTATCCGGGAGAGAGATCTTGGATTTCCAACTATATAAGGTTATACCCTGGTTGGACGACAGAGAATCTCTTCCAAGAAGTGCAGAGTATGACCAAGGCACCGAGGTACATGGTTGAGCCAAGGGTGCCCGGAGCGTACGAAACTCTCTTGCCATCCTTGGTAAGTCTTGGCTACAATGCACTTGGCCTGAAGAAAACCCCACTTAGGGTGCAGTCTTGTAACTATAAGCCATATAGGCATAAAGGACAAGAGGCTACGAACACAACTGGTTGTTGGCAAATCAGGATGGGGGGAGCTAGTCTTGTATGGCCGATGTTCCCTCCTTGAAGGGGCAACCAGGGGGGAAGATAAGGGCGGCACCCTCCATTAGGGAGCTGATAAGTGTCTTAAGACGGCAATGTCATGGGGCTTTATGATCGCAAGAACATTTAGGCCTGTAATATTGTCGCGTAACGTAAATAATGCAGAGGTAACAAGCCACGAGAGCAATGTTAAGATGAGACAATGGGTTTTTACATGAAAGTGTAAAAACGTCCTACGATTTCATCGCAAGACGGCAATGTCATGAGGGTAAATTCTTGCGAGAGAATGAATGCTTATCTTATTATCTCAAATATTTTGAAAGAAACATAGATAAGACAAGATCAAAGGGTCTTTACATGCAAATGTTAAGAAATCCTGCGATTTTGTCGCAGACAGAAAAAGTTTGGCAAAATAAGACCTTTAACTAGGAAGGCAAAATAAGACCAAAAGAATAATCTTACAAATTAACTATTCTACTTTAAGATTGCATGAAACATTCAGTCATCACAGAATTATATACAAGACGCCAAAATTCTTAATATCGCAGATTCCTTCATAATCTTTCAGAACATCGCAGCTATATTTTATTATATCACGGATATTTATATAAAGACAGAAGATATAGAAGATCATTCAGCATTTCAAGAAAGATAATAAAGGGGCGGACAAGGGAATGGAGAAGTGACGTTTCATTATCTTCCTTGAAAACTTCCAAGAGGACTAAGTTAATATTCCAAAAAGGTTTCAAAAATTACATTACTTGAGAAAGAAGAAGGAAAAGAAAACAAAAGAAAAATTCAAGCCTCGCCAGATTTATTGTTCTTGTCAGATTCATCAACATCATCAGCATCCTTCTCACCGCGAGCTTCTTCTTCTCTAGATTCTTCATCAGCGATTACTTATTTTGGAGGACTTTTTTGTTCTTCTTCATCATTAGTAAATTCTAACTCTTCATCCATGGGAAGAGGGATTTCATCATCGTCAACCTCTATAGGAGGGACAAAAACAGGAGAAAGAGAACGGGGAAGCAGAATATTGTTCACGAGAACTTCAGCCCTAAGATGGACTTGGCGAAGAAGAGCTCTTTCACGATTCCTAATTTCTATATTCTTAAAGTATTCAAGATAATCAAGTCTTCTTTCTGCTTTGTCGTGAGCAATAAGGCAATTGGAAGCAAGAGATTTATTTTCTTTGCAAACTTTATCCAATGTAGTGGTTAGATCAGTGATAGTAGAATGAAGATTTCTTTCGGATTCTACAAGCAACAAAATAAAAAATCAGTTAGACAAGAATCTCACAAGGAACATAATATAAGATTTTAAGTTAAGATCAACAAGAGAGGCAGTCAACTGACTACCTTCTTTTTACGAGGTTAATTTTTGGATTAAAGCAAATAAACAATTCTCCCACTGATTCATGGCATCATCGAATTTATCGCTAACCATACCCTTCAGACGAGATTTCATGTTTTCTTCTTTGTTGCGAAGATATGAATTTTCCTTTGCTAATGAAGAATGAGATTCCTTTAACTGAGAGTATTGGTCTTGAAGTTCGCTGGCTCTTAAACTAAGAGTTAATCTACCCTTGATAAGCTTATCCTTTTCGGCAACAGATAATTCATTTAACTCCTTGAGCTCCTTCTTAAGAGAATGAAGAGATTGCTCCTGACTATGACATGTACTTTGAAGATTAATTATTTGCTGCGAGGAAATCGTCATCTAGCTTGAAAATCTATGTTTTTCTTGGGACAGGGTTTTATTCTCATCTGATAAATATTCCATCGCCAAATTAGCCTTAAAAAACAAATATAAGAGGCGATCAAGCTCGCCACTCAAAAAATTCTGCCTTTGCAATAATTGATTGTTCTCATTAGTAAGATTATTTATGCGATCAATTGAATAAGTGTACAAATTGTCTAGTCTAGTATGTTGATCTATCCAAGAATCTCTTTCAACGCGAACTTCTTCAGCAATGGATTCAGATTTGAGTCTTTCTATGAAACGAGCCCGATTTGAAACTAATATATGAATAAAGAATTTAAGAAGGAAGTCTAAGTACAGAAAGTATGTATATGAAACAGAAAAGCAAAAAGAGCAGAGGCAAGAAAAAATCACCTTTCATCTCATCATTTTTTCTGCGAAGATTCTCGCAATCTAGAGAAGAGTTGCGGAGCATGTGATTCAAGGTATCACATTCAACAGTTTTAGCTTGAAGAATTTTTCTCAGAACTTCAATCTCATTCTCCAAAGACGCTCGTGAATCATTACAATCAGAGGCAAAATATTTAAATAGAGTCTCGCAAGCTTCCGGTTGAACAGGGTCAGTGGAAGACTTTCTAGCATTGTCTAAAATATTAGACAAGACTTTAAAAGCAATATCAACACCTGCGAAAGTTTCGCTTGATGAAGGAAAGGATTTAGAAGGTGAAATAGTAGTGAGAGTAAGTTGGCGATCATTTGTGGTGGTTGAGTTATCAGGAGGAGTATGTGGAAAAACCACAGTCGAATGCCATAAAGGACTATAAGGAACCTCAGTCGCAGCAGCTTTAGAAGCTTGGTTTGTCAAAATGTCAGAAGGGGTAGAGGTATGAACAGCGATATTCTCGCGGATAGGAGAAGAAAGATTTGGTTGCGATGGTGTAGGAGTAAACTTCACAGATGTTAATGGGGCCATAATGAGATTTTCCCCGAGTGTCTTAAAATGGCGAGACCTTTTGGGAGGTTTATCAGGATTCACGTCATTCTGCGAATAATAACCCAGATAAGAAACAGAGGCAACAATATTGTTATTATAAAATAAAGGATGTTTCTTACTACCTTATCATTCGCAGAATTTCTCTTCTTCTTTTCTACTGGTTTCTTGCGAGGATTAGGGTTGTGAATCGTATATTGTGTGTTAGAAATCTTTCCGCTAAAAAGAAGACATAACAAGAAAATAAGAAAGATTGGAGAATGAAAATAAAAACTGGCTTAAAAATCAAGAAACAAACCTTGAGGACTCCATTAGAACAGTAGCAGAAGAATATGAAGAAGATGCAAAGTTGCAGACGGAAGATGAAGAAGATGCAGAAACCGAAAAGTAAAATTAATTTTGAAGATTAGTTCAACCTTTTATAGGCAAAGGGGAGTGGACCTATGGAGTAGGAACATGTCAGTAAATGAAGGGATTCACAACACGTGTAAGAAAGGCTGGATTAACGGGATCTTGTCGAGGAGAAAAGGGGAAGAAGTTGCAAAGAATAATAAAGAATATTAATTCTCATGATCCTCTCTCCTTCATAGAAAAGACATGAGAAAAGGCAAGATGTAGTACCAGAATATCGCTACAACACTATTCTTGCGATATTAACAACATTTCTGCGAGCGTCACTGACGATTCTTCAACGACATTTCACGAGCGTTACAGAACAACTAAAAGAAATTGGCGATGGAAGAAGTAAAAGAAGAATAAGACTGATCCTGTGATGGTCATCATGCTTGCGATAGAGAAATATTATAACGATCGCGATAAGATCGCAGAATAGATCCGAAATAGGAGGAAAACTTAGCTGTCATCCATTATGTAAATCCCTATATAAAGGGCACGATAGATCCAGAAAAGGATGATACATTTTTGAGAGCTGAGAGAATTTTGAGGAGAGAGAAACTCCAGAAATAAAGTTGTACTTCTGAATTTTAATATCTCTGGTAAATCTTTCTGAAAGTGAATTAATAAAAGTGTTGTTGTTTATTCACAATTATGACTTAGTTTTCATAGATTCTTGACAAGGGTGTAGTGTAGGAAATCCTGCAACTACATCTTCAATGATCGGTAAAACCCCGATGACTGTAGTCAGGAGGGTCGGCAAGAAAATTCTCCACACCTCAGTAGTGGAAATATGACCGTATCGTTTCTAGATCTTGGTATACAAAAATGCGTGACATTTGGGAACGACGAAGCCGCCGACTATTTCATTTCCCGAGAAATTGTTGATCATGGGAGTCTCAAACGGGAGTCCAGTTGTTGGGTAGTGAATTCTAGCTCCAGTATCCACAGAGTTGGTAGAGTTTTTGTCGTCGTCATCATCAGTCACAGACTTTCCATTCCTTCTATTTTGGCATCAACAACCACATGTACATCAACCTGCATTAAGAAGTTTCTTATGAAGATTGGATAAAGCCATTGAATAATACTCTACTCAAAAGATCATAGAATTACTCACAGATGTGCCGGCTTCATCATGAGTTGACCTATATCGAGCAGGGGCTCTAATAGTCCGCTTGGGCCTTGAATTATGAGAAGAAGATGGATTCTTCTGATTATCCTGCAACAAATCATTTTTCTATGATCAATAACTCTGATCAAACAGAGACGAAGAAAAATACACAACTTACTGAGACGGACGCTTCTACTTCATGCTTCGACTGAGGTTCATTTCGAGAAGAAATACTACTGCTGGACATAGCGATGAAAAGGTATGATAATCAAGATTTCCTCTGCACGATGAAAATGACTTAGGAATGGAAGAAATATTTGCGTAAATAATAAACCTTAAGTCTTGGAGATATATACAAGATACGGTGGATACTTATCTTTTGCAGATGTCAAATTCAGTTGCGGGTTTTACTGAAACCCGAAGATTCAAACAAGGTAAATACTGGAGATGCGAAAGAAAAATAAATGGGGAATGATAGAAGTTCAACACGGTTAGAAAACCACACGGATTTGTGTATGATGCGTGTTTTCTCAGCCTACGCAACATATCCCAGTATTTATCACAAATGAAAGTCACCAAGGCAATCCGAAGGCGATCATGATGAATTTTGGGGCATGAACATTGGTCCATTTCATTAAATTCGGGAAGAATCAACATTAATAAAATGGTTTCTCATTCAAAAGAAAATCCTAATTCAGAAGAGAAGTTGTTTAGATCATCAAAAATTTATCTACTACGAAGATTAAAAAAAATGTTTAAATAAGATCATGTGAAAGACTAGTCATCAGAGTCATCTGATTCGATGTCTTCATCATCATCCTCTCATCCTCTGAAGAATCTTCTTCAGACTCTTTCTCGGAGTCCATTTCCGAGTCAGGGAATTCTTCTTCTTTGATATCACCATCTATTGCATCATGTAGATCTTCATCATCACGTTCAGCTTGGAGATCATCCTTAACCTGTCGTTCAATCTCCCTGTGCGGTGGATATGACTTACTTTTACATGTTGTAAAATTCCACTCGAGCTCTTCTTCTTCATCCTCATCATTTGAATCTGAAGCTACACCATAAGGACGAGATCGGAGTCTCTCCTAGGCTTCTTGTATTTTCGCTGGGTTTTACTCCTTTTCTCCTGATACTCAACAAGTATCTCCTCCCTTTCTTTCCTCTTCAATAGATTGTTATGATCAGCTTTCAGTTTATCAAGAGATATGCTATTCGCCAGTAGAGAGTGATCAATGTTGGCACGTGCTTTCTCCTCAGAAACCCTCGAATCCTCTTCAGAAGAGCTGGAAAAATAATCACTGCTGGAGGACACCATTGTCTGGAACCAGAGACACGGAATTACGGATGTGCATATAACAATTTCACAAAATGGTAATTCTTAATCCTTACCTTTTTACAATTCCACTAACAATAGTGATTGTAATGCAAGAGTTAACACTTCAAAACTTTCTCGTTTCTTTGAACCTACAAAAGACGAGCAAAAACTCAGATTTTCGTAAAATCATGAATATTTCCACTGCGTGAACGTTCACCATGGAATTGTGAAAACTAAAAAATTATTTCATCATAAATAATTGTTTACTTCTAAGTAATATTATACAAAACTCAAGTTTTGATTTTAGAGAAAATAATATATATTTGCATATATATATATATAAAACGTGATTCACTCACGTAAATAAAATAAAAACACATTTTCAATTGAGCAAGGCTCACGAAAATAAAATTCGTGGATACTCCACGGTCTAAATTTTTTTTCTCATGGATAGACCATGGTTTCATAAAAAGAAATCTTCCTTCGTACGATCATCTTTCTTTGAAACGAGGGTTTATTTCGGTTTTGAGAAAGCTCACATCTTTTCAAGATAAAGTTTTGGTTTTCATGAAAGCTCATAAACAAAATTTTATCACTAGACACAGGTCTATACATGAAAAAAAAATCTCTCCTAGGTCAAGGATTATTAGTAGTTTCTCAAACTAACGATGGAACGAACATACGTTTTCTAAAAATAAGGGTTTTCAACAAAACTCACACTCATATATGCAGATATATATAATTTTAACATGATCAAAGCATGAACAACTCATGAACTCAACAAACTTTTGAAAAAAAAATATTCATGTACCTGTCGGCGCCGGCTGGAATATGGACGGACGGTGATCGGACGGTGGCTGCTCCGGCTGGAAACTCCGGCGAAAATCTTTGCTCCTCCCTGATAGCGTGAAGATGATGAACAGGTGAAGGTGGTGGTCGTATAGGTGAAATAAAAATAAAAAGAAAGAAGGATCAATCCCTTTTATATCAAACTTTATTTCCTAAACCTAATTCCACAAGGATTTCCCTTTTGGGACCGACCCGTGAATCCTAAAATGACCAAGGTACCGTCATCAAAATCAGCGGTTCAATACCAATTTATGTTCATTAGACGAAGCTCTATCATGCCACTGAGATCTTCATTCAAGTCGTGGTTTTCTCGTACTACCAAAATCCGGTAAGGTCTTATCTTACGGCTAAGTTCAATTGCTTATATCGTTTGTAACAGGAAAATCACCATTCAGTGTTGTCCGAGGAACATGATTGTCCCTCATTAAGTAGGGGAATTAATGTAGATGGTGGATTTTCAACAAGGGCTAAAATCATAAACCCATAATTATACGCATTCCTGATCCAGCAATCAGATGAATATTGAGGCTCATGTCTCTTATCGAAAGCTCATGTCACAAGAATCTTTGACTGAGAATACTGTCTCACATATCATATGTATAAATGTAGTCTTTCAGCTGAGGAAACGGCATATCTCATGAATACTGAGCAATTTCAGTAATTACTTCTATATAGAATTGAAAGATTTGACGGCTCCTAGACGGCTTGCCTGCTAGTATAGTGCAATAATGTTTTCAGGATGTAACAATGTTTTCCCTGATTATATAAAATAAATATGACGCTTCGACAAGCTCATAACACTCAATTCCTGAATAATTAATGCTCCTAGACGATCGTACTAGTATAGAGCCATCAATTAATTATTCTTAAAATCATTAGATTCATTAACTGAATCCCTGAAAAATATTCAATGTTTTTCATAATATTTCGTTACTTCAATTTATGGTTTTTCCCAGCAGAATTCCATGGGTTAGTAATAAATATTCAACACACGGGCATCTGAGCTACCTTCGAATAAGCCCCGACTAAAATGGTGCAAGTGTACTCAGCAATAACACGAGCACCTGAATGCACGAACGAGTAGTTCAAAATACGACGAGATGATGAACCTATGCAAAATAGGAAAAAAATAAAAAATAATAAAATATTAGTCAAGGCGCAAGGGGACTGGGCTCACCGGCCGGCCAGCCATGCCATGACCAGTCACACACCCAATTCTATATTTTATCATTTTTTATTTTTATTTTTCTTGATCTTATGAAAATCCTTTCATTTGAACAAATATCATTCGTTTTAAGGAAATTCCTCCGTTTGATGGTGTGTCCTTCGCATCAAGGAAATAATATAAAATTGGAAAAAAGGGTCATGGGACCGTGTATACTAGCCGGACGGATATGCCCTAGTCATGGTCGGTCCCACACCTCATAATTTCTCAATATTTTATTATTATTTCCCTAATCTCATGAAAACTCTTCAATCTCATGATATTTCCTTCAAACCATGAAAATTAATAAAAATTAGGAAAACTCGTGGGACCAGACCCTAGCCGGCCGGTCAAACATGCCCCTTATTTTATTATTTTTATTTTTATGTTTCCTTAATCCCATGAAATTCCTTGATTTCATGATGTTTCCTTCAAATCATGAAATAATACATAAAATTAGGGAAAACTCACGGGACCGGGCCCTAGCCAGCCAACCATGCCCAAGCCGGTCCCATACGCCCTTATTTTATCATTATTAATATTTTTATTTTCCTCATCTCATGGAAACTCCTTGATTTCAACAAAATTCCTTGATTTCAACAAAACTCCTTGGTTTTATGATATTTCCCTAAGATCATTATAAAATTATGAAAAATGATGTGGGACCGGGCTCTTTGGCCGGCCAATCATGCCTTGGCAATATACGGTCCCAAAATTCATGGTTCCTTTATTTTTTATTATTATTTTCCTTCATCTCATGAAGTTTTGACGGTTTCAGCAAAAATTCCTGATTTCTTCATATTTTCTCAAAATGTTGCTCAAACGCACATCAGAAAATATCAAAATTCTCAGAACTGAGATACGAACACTTTGGTGACATGAGCATGTTACCTTGACCTACCAAAGTTGGCTCTTTGTCTTGCAAGGAGCCGGTCCCACGTATTTTCACAATTTGACCTAATTTGCGCAATTGCACGTATTAGGTCCAAAACACTTCCAAACAATTTGGAGCTTCATGAAACGATCGTTATTTGATCATGTGACCACCCAGGGCCAGTTTTATGACTCCTTGGTCGGTCCCTCATCTCTTCATAATCAATTAGGTTTTATCATCTAAGGTTCAAACGAGCATTATTTTAATAAATGATTAAACCAGCATTTAATCATCCTTTCACCAACTGGTCTTCAAGAGACTGCGCTACATGGTCGACCCATAATCCTATGTAGCTGGTCCCTCCTTCACTTCGTGGTTAATTTTTAATAAATCATCAATTGATCAAATTAGGGTTTTCAGTCCAAGGTTCATAATTCCAGATTAAAATACTAATAATTTTACGATGATCTCGTGATTAACATCTTATCTAATATACTCGGTTCAGTTGCCAGTATTTCTAATTAATATTTTATTTGGTCAAGCTACCAATAATTCATCAAACGAGTTACATTTGCTCAAACCAAGTAATATTGGTTCAACTATCAATATTCAACAATTCATCAAGTAAGCAACATTCTTTCAAATGAACAATATTTGTTCACTTTAGCTATCAACATTTATCCGAGAATTATACCTATGTATCAACAAACATGTCCAATTCGTGAGTCTCATAATATTTGCAAATCATTTTCAAATCCATAATATAAGGACTCATCGTCCAATGAAGTCATGAAGTCATCAACTGACTAACTGAATACACGTCTGCCTTGAAGACTCTACAATCACACGAGACATCAACCGTGTTACATGGGGAGATATTAACTAGTGTTTTGGTCTGGCGGTCTATGGCACGTGTGTTCATACACACGATGAGAATGTGAGAAAGTCATCCAATTAGTTAAAGGAGTTAACAAAGTAGTGGATGGAAAATCAACCAAGTCTCTGCACGTTGAGCAACTGGTTTTTAGCACGATTTCCACTTCCCCACTCTTTGATTCCCTCAACTGTCACACTTCATGAGATAATGGTGTTTATAATTCTAGCAATATAAATATGTCTCTGAATCATGATTGATATAAGGAAAATCTCATGTCAAACAGGAAACACGAGATTAATAACTCAACGTCTGAGCGATTACTCTCAACAGAGCAAGTTCAATCATTCAAAACTTATCTTATTTTCAGAATACACAACACACCTACAATTTTCGATCACCATTGATCTCATATATTTCTCATCTTTCCTCCTACAGATCGACCCATCCTCTCTTGTGACCGAATTTACTCTGGAACGACCATTGTCTTGGTTTAGGTCGGAGTACTACAGATTGATCTCTCAAATTCAAAGCACTCCCTTCTTGCAGTGCATCTGTGTGAGGTTAGACAGTTTGCTCGGTTCAAGAAGTCTCCCCCGCACGGCCGTCTCCCTAATTTTGTAAAAACCAGCAACTCGTTTTTCCCCATCTACAGGACTTAACCAAACTCAATAGGATTACGTATCAAGTAAATAGGAATTAATTTTTGTGCAATTTACTTTAATTATAATAAAATAATTATAATGCGGAAATATAAAGTAAATGACACAACAAGATTTTGTTAACGAGGAAACCGCAAATGCAGAAAAACCTCTGTACCTAGTCCAGAATTGAATACTCTCAGGATTAAGCTGCTATACAAAATAAACCAACTTCGTATAGTTGAAACCAAGTAACTAAACATATAGTTCACCTAGTTCCATATGTATTCCCACGCCTCCAACCTGTAAACAAGTCACGTACTTGGACCAATTCCTTTGGTTCGTATTCCAAATAGTAAAGGAACAACAAATATGTTTGGTATCAACTCTCTTCAACCAAGTGATATGAGTTTTACAAAGGATCTTCTGTTTATCTTAACATAAACTCCTTTGCCAGGTTCCAAGATCTATCTTATGTTCAATCACCAAAAGGTAATCGTTAAGATTTTGCAATCAATACCTCTAATCCCAAGGAAATGTATTGATGCCGATCTACACAACTATTCTATTAAAATACCACAAGGATAAATCGATTATAGTTGGATCCTCTATTACCGAAATAAGTATTATGCACACCAAAGATTTATATAACCAAGTCAGAAATCTTATATCTCTTCTTTGTCTTCAAATCTTCTTAGATCTTCAATAAACACCTGCACACAACTACTTGAATCTCTTGTGATGAATCACACAAAAAACGGAGTCTGTTAACAATGGATTATCATAAGATCGTATTTAGATCTAACAATAGTCTAAATATCCCTGTCGAAACCTTGAACTAGTTTGAGTGAATCTTATATCAGAAGAGAAGATTCTCAAGCATAAACAAACTAGGTGCAATCAAAGTTCACCCACCGTTAGTCAATCAAATCAATATGAAAACTAAAGATAAACCGCAATTAACTAGTTTCCCACCAAAGGTACACACTAGAGGGTATCCATCCCAAAGAAGACTTTAAATTGAGCAGTCGTAAGATATTTTGCCTAATTAGGTTACTCTCCTCTCCAAATAGGCGGCTTCACCAGTAACAGTACAACAGAGGAAGTTTACTATCACGAAGGATTAGTTTGCTAGAAATGCAAACTTAAAGTATTTACAGACAAGGAAGTTTGGACACCAAGGAATTTCCAAAACTGAAAATATTCTCAAGATATTCAATATTATTCCAAATTCGGTTTTCATAATTCCTGAGAATGCACTGTCCAAATTTATGATCGAAATCTCCTTGGAAAATCTTTAACTAGCAAATGCACATTACTAATTCTTATTTTCCATATATAATTAAAAACCTTAATTAAAAGATTCTTAACTTATTTAAATTCGATCTTGGGATTTACTTCCTTCTTAGATGTTAAGGAATATCTTTAAACAATAAAAAATACGCATTAATGCACGTGTTCAAAGTGTGTCGACATCTTTCCTCTTGTAAGTCCTTTTTCATACTTACTCACTTGAAACCAATTTACCACACTTCTAAACAAGTTTAGAATTGGTTTATCTGACTTTCAAGAACTATGTGATTGATCAAGTAACACTCAATCACAAGTCATGAGTGTAACGGTTCTACCAAAACAAGTTTCGGTTCTACCTCCATGTGAGTACTGTGTATAGTCATGCTAGCTTTTTAAACTTTGGTTGACTAGGTACTAGGATTGGTTCCCCATATATATTTGGTATCTAACTTATATGTGTTGCACATGTCCATAAGATCGGTTCCCCTTTGCCTAAAAACGTGTTGCACATGTTCATAGGATCAGTTCCCCTTTCTACTATAAACCTTGTTGCACCTCATACAAGGATCGATTCCCCTTTGTATGTGTTGCACCTCTTACTAGGATCGGCTCCCCTTTACCCAGTGTTAGATCATACACACACAAACTCGATCATAACCCAGTTCATTACTTAAGATCGGTTTCACTAATAAAAGTCATACCAATACATAAGTCAGTCCTCATGTGAATAGTTTTACTAAGAACACAAACAAGTCATGAACGGTTATACTAATCACACATATTGGTCGTTCATAAGATATGCAATGAAGAACAACCCCAATAATGCCTGGCGATTTCCTTTTCAGTTCACAACACATATCATGAACTTACTTCCTTAAAACACATGTAAAAACATTGTTTCCTAGGATGAAATCCTCACCTCATACGCATACATAATCACAATAACATTCATATGATTATGTTGATGTCTTATATACAAAGTTTGGGTATTCATGCTTCGAAGTTTTATGTTTTCAATATGCACGACTTGAAAGATATGTTAGGGAATGAAACAGTTTAAGTAAAATATCACTAACCTCATGTGGAAGGATCTTGTTGTGGTTGTAGCTCCGTAATTCTTCACTTCTTCAAGTCTTCGCAATACTTGTAATGTCTCATCCTAATACTTTCAAGCTAACCTATACGAAGTTGACTCTAGTAAATTTAAATCAAGCGACTCTTAAATGAGTTTTGGTTCACTAAAATATGACAACCAAACTTGACATACCAACGCTTGGCGGGTTCAACCGAGCTATGCTCTAACAGTCCCAGAATGAAGAAACTCATAAAGATGTTCAGGAAAGCAAGCATCATTCCAATAAAAGATCCAACATCCATACAATCGCTAGTGAGGGTGGAAATAGAATGCATCTAGGAAACGGCTATCAACAACCCAAATATGCGGCACTAGCGCAGCAGACAACTCAAACCCGAAAAGCTGCGACTAAGATGCCTGCACAATAACAAGAAACTGGAGAGGCTGCTCTAATTTTCCCGTTTACAATAGAAGAGGTAATCGAAATCCTAGAAGCATGGATTCAAGATGGCTTCATCAAGCTACCTCCTACCAGACGTCCTCCAACCGATGAAGAAATGGAAAATCCAAAATATTGTTGTTACCATAGGCTCGTCCATCACCCAACCAGAAATTGCAATAACTTGAAGCGCATTTTCAAAGGAAAGGTGTATGCAGAAGAACTTTAACTAAGCGCTGAAGAAGTACACCGAGATCCTCTTCCGGTCAGGAGTTGCATAGTTTCTGGGGACTCCGTCCATGAAACCGTACAGACCATGATGGAGCATTCATGCAAGCAATAATAGGCAAGTTTCTGCACACATGGAATCAGGGAGGAGTTGCTTCACCAAAAATAAATAAGGCAGAATAAACTCACATACGTGATTTATCAAAGCCCGTCCATGTTCATGGCCGTGGCCGACCAAGGTTAGTGCTCGTAGCTGTCGCTTATTCCTTTCAAGATCCATGGTCGTAACCACCACTCATCACTGCCAAGGTTTGTGCCTGTAGTCATAAATCGTCCCTGTCAAGAATCTTGATCGTGTCCATCCAAGTTCCATCCAACTTGTTTTGTACATAGTCATCAACATGGATGTAAGAGGGTGATACCCTTATCATGGTCAACCCATCGACCATACAGGATAGAACCACGTAAACTGGGGACTGAGGCTCGGCATGAAAATTCCTTCGCCGTCAGTCAAGGAATTCTTCAACACAAGAGAGACCATCAATCAAGAAGCATGTAATTTGCAAGGGAAAATCAAACTGAAGGTTGGTGGAACCCTTAACTATTATTGTTATCTCCCCTATTTCGAATCACCAGAGAGCGTTGCATGCATTAAGATTTTACAATAAAAACGGTATTCTTTCCCATTAGGAGAAAACACGACTTGTCGGCCAGCACTATTTGTGTGTCGTCTTCCCATCTGCCATATCGTATCTCCTAAGAACAATGGGAAGAACTCATTTTTCGAAATCAAGGGTTAAGGGCGCCCTCACTGGTGTTCTCTCCTGAAGCCGCTTTAACGCTCTCTCCAGAAGAAGCCGTTTTAATGCTCTGTTCAGAAGCCACTTCAACGCATGCTCTCTCCTGAAGATGCTTCAACGCTCTCTCCCGGAGCCGCTTCATCACTCTCTCCCGGAGCCGCTTCAATGCTCTCTTCAGAGGCCGAAGCCGCTTCAACATATCATCAGGCCACACAAACCAACTGCATCACGTCTGCAACATCGCCAACAAAATCAAAATTGGTGTTTTTAGAATTCCAATTTCCTATAAAAGGGGTGCATGAGCTGCCAAAAATTTGGATACAATACAGATCTATCAAACATGAATATGATCAACAAGTGACGAATCCAAAAAAGTGCCACCTTCATCAATTCGTCAACCACCTTACCAGCAAATGCAATGGAATTACGTCTTTCAAGAGAAAATAGGCTCAGGATAATTATACCTGGGAACTACCAGCACGGGATGCTTTCACGTCCATCAACCAGGTGATTTAAGATATAGCATCATTAATGTCAAAGCTTTACGAGCCGCAGGAATTTCTCAACATGAAGCCGTACACTGCATCAAAGACTCCAAAGTACACCGCAGAGATATTTTCACATATCCGGACACGCCATTGGATCTAGTACACATCTACACCACACCATATTATATTCGCAAGCCAACTCTAGCTCTAGTGGACAGACAGAAGTGTAACTGGGTACTGCTCATCGCATCTCATTCCATACAACAATCCAAGATTCAGAAGATGATTCAAAGGATGTCGCTTGGAACGAATTCCTTGAAGACTTGATAACAACATGTCGGCAACGGAATTCCTCTCAGCTCATCTACTTTACTCAATGGATCCGGAAGATATTTCTCATACAAGCTTTCCAAGCATGTCTTCATCGCAATCAAAAATGAAAGAATAGGTCTATGAGCTAAAGAGTCAGAATAAATACAATTTCGCGCCAGTCATGGCTCAAGTGTTTAAAGAACATTTAAATTATAACTCAACAGTCAAGGCACTAGGAAACTTAAATTCAAGGCCTATTGCAATTGAGCGCAATGGAGTTTGGTAAATTTCGAAACCCACTGGAGAGGTTAGATACTCATTAATCAGAACCGTATTACACATTCTGGAGAAGATCGGTGGTACTGTTGGATGGATACATGCGCAAAATAGAAAAGAGCACCTACCTTGAGTTTTCCTGGATCGCCTTGCTGCTGATTATAACTATTGGAGATTGCTTTGTTTCCGTTGATGCTCGCTCTACCGCCACTAACAAAGAAAGTTATTCACACCGAGCTAAATATCCAAGTTTTATCAACCACCCATGGATATTAAACCCACATCTAAGATACAAAGACAAGATAAACTTACCTTGTTGTAGGATCAGAATATCGCCACAACAATACTCTTGCAAAATTTTAACAACATTTCTGCGAGCTCTTCAAGGAAACACTGCGAGTGTCGCAGAAGGACTCAAATAATGACATAACGGATGACGTAAATTGAAACATAAGAAGAGCATGACGATCCTGCGAAGATTATAGAATCTGTGAGAATAAACATTATAACTGTTGCGAGAATATCGCGAGTCAGATCCGAAATAAAAGGACAGCTTAGCTGTCATCCACTATGTAACTTCCCTATATAAAGAGAACTAATAGATTCAGAAGAGAGAGATCAATTTGAGAGTGTTGAGAAAGTTTTGAGGAGAGAGAAAGTTTAAGAGATCGGTAGTATTCTTGATTTCTTTCATTTCTTGTAATATTTCTGAGAATTAATCAATAAAAGTGTTATTCTTAATCTTTAAATATATGTTGATTATTATGAATTATTATGAGGGGTGTAGTGTAGGATTTCCTGCAACTACATAATGGCGCCAGAAACAGGGATTGAAAGTTGAAAATCGTAGAAAAAACAAGATTAAAAATTGGTATTCAAGTTAAGAAGATGATCGAACAAGTTGGTGAAATAGTTTAAGGAAAAATGATTAAATCCAAGAAAAATTACAGGAAGTTGGAGTGTAATACGATAACAAAAGCGATGATCAACCAATTCCATGCAAATATTAAAGGAAGGATTCATAAACGAGATTTTGAAGGAAAGAAAATTATGACGGTGGAGAAAGTATCACCTCTGAAGGATTGGGAAAAGCAGAATCAGCAGAAATACCAAGAGAAAATTTGAATCATACATCTCCTTTGGTAATCACGGTATCCACTATACGAATGAAAAAGGAAAAATCAACAAGATCTGCGGAAGAATGGGTTGTGAATAGAACTTTGGTGGATACAGGAAGTTCTGTAGATATAATATTTTATCATACATTTAAGAAAATAGGATACAAGGATGAAGAGATGTCTTGTTCAACTTATCATATTCATGGCTTTGTAAAATTTATAACAAAACCTAAAGGCGAAATAGTGGTACGAATTCCACTAGGAGAGATTGAAACACAAGTAACATTATGTGTGGTAGATGTGGAATCACCATATAACATGCTATTGGGGCGACCATGGATACATGCAATCAAGGCTGTAGAATCAACATTGCATCAATGCATCAAATTTCCTATGCCCAGTAGAGTTGGAGAAATTAGAGGAGATACTGATCATGCGAAACTGTGTTATCAAATCTAAGTAAGGAATTATGAAGGGCGTGCAAAGCTGCGAAAAGCTCGCAGAATAATGGCGAAAGAGACAAAGAAATAACAATAATTTAAAGTTTACATGATAAGAGCAAAAGAAGGAAAAGGAATACCCAGCGAAATTTCGCAAGAAGGAGATAAACCTTCGAAAGTTATGAAAACATCAACACCAATGGGAGAACCCGAGGCCAGCTAAACCGCATCAGAACCAACAAAGGAAGTAAATATTGGAAGTGAAGAAGAACCTAAGATGCTGAAAATTGGAACTAAGATGGATGCAGATGAGGAAGAGCGAACCGTAAACCTCTTGCGAGAATATAAAGACATTTTCGCGTGGAGTATGTATGAGATTTCTGGAATAGATCCGTCAGTTGCATGTCATAAGTTAGAAATTAACAAGGATGTAAGACCATTTAAACAAAGGATAAGAAAAATAGCAACAACATACCATTCTCAAATAGAAGAAGAATTACAGAAAATGCTTGACGCAGGAATTATAAGGCAGGAAAAGTACCTGGAATGGATTGAAAATATGGTGGTGGTTCCAAAGAAAAATAAGGGTATAAGAATTTGTATAGACTTTACTGACTTAAACAAAGCTTGTCCTAAAGATAGTTTTCCATTACCAGATATTCCTCAAATGGTCGAATCAGCAGCGGGAAATGATAGAATATGTTCATTAGATGGGTATAAAGGAAATAATCAGATTCCTCTCGCTGAAGAAGATCAGGAGCACACATCATTCTTTTCTCCAAGAGGGTTATATTGCTATACAAAGATGCCCTTCGGTTTGTAAAATGCTGGTGCAACATATCAAAGAATGGTGGAGAAAGTGTTTGCGAGGTGGATCCATAAAACATTATAGGTGTATGTAGATGACATGTTAATCAAGAGTAAAGAAGTTAAAAATCACGTGCAGGACTTGAAGAAGATTTTCGATCAAATGCGACACTTTAACATCAAGGTGAATCCCGAAAAGTGTACTTTTGGAGTGGCTTCAGGAAAAAATTTAGGATATATTATGTCAAAAGAAGGAATACAAGTTGATCCTGAGAAAGTACAAGCAATTCGCGACATGCCAACACTAGCAACAGTAAAAGATGTGCAGAAGTTGAATGGGCTCTTGGCTTCGCTAGGAAGATTCATCTCGCGATCATCAGACAAATGCAAGCATTTCTTCAATATACTCAAGAAGGGAACAAAATTCAAGTGGACAGATAAATGTGAAAAGGCTTTTCAAGGAATTAAAGAACATTTAATGAACATATCTATCTTACAGAAAGCGGAGGCAGGAGAAGAATTATTGATCTACCTTGAGACAATTTCGCATGCATTAAGTGCAGTGTCACTGCGAGTGGTTGCAGGAATAGAAAAACCAATTTATTACATTAGCAAAACATTTAATACCGCAGAGAAAAATTACTCAAAGATTAATAAGCTGATTCTGGCATTGGTTTATGCAACTTTTAAACTTCGCATCTATTTTCAAGCACATAAAGTAAAAGTATTAACAAAGGTGCCAATTGAGTCAGTAATGAAGAATTCAAAAAGATCAGGCAGAGTTGAGAGATGGAATGCACAAGTAGGACACTTCGGAATCAAATATGAAATTCTATCTTCGCCAAAATCACAAGTGTTAGCAGATTTCTTAGTCGAGTTTCCTCTAGAAGATGATGAAGCTGTAAAAGATATGATGGATGCAGAAGAAGAACATGGAGACCCAAGATATCTGTTAACAGAACCCAACAGGTGGGAAGTATTGGTGGATGGATCATCAAACAGGGAAGGTAATGGATTTGGAGTTGTCTTTATCTCGCTAGAAGGAGAAAAAATAGCTTTTTCATTTAGATTGGAATTTGGATCCACTAATAATGAGACGGAATATGAAGTTGTAATACATGCTCTAAAGTTCGCAATAGAAATGAAGTTGGAGAATGCTAGAATTACCAGTGATTCGCAATTGGTTATTCGCCAAATAAAAGGAGAATACATAACAAATGAACCATCTTTGAAGAAATACAAGAAACTTGTTGAAGAACTGTCAGCGAAAATTCCAAAAATAAAATGGAGACATATATAAAGAAAAGATAACAGACTTGCAGATGATTTTGCTTTCATATCCAGCATGATGACAAATCCAACTGCGAGATGCATAAAAATTCAGACACTTATATCACCTTCAATCAATAAAGAAGAAGAAGAATAAGGTAGATGTGATGATAATAGAAAGTGGCGAAGAAGAACCAAGAGGCAATATTGCAGATTGGCGAACAGAACTTCATGCATATTTGGCGAGAGAAGAAACACCAAGAAATAGATTAGAAGCACACAAGTTAAAAAATCGTGCAACAAATTATGAATTAAGAGATGGAGTATTATATCGCAAATATTTTAATGGGCCATCACTTAGATGCTTGACACTGGAAGAATAAGAAAAGGTGTTAAAAATGTTGCATAGTGGAGACGCTGGTAATCACAGTGGGGGAGATCTTTGGCATACAGAACAAAAATGCAAGGCTATTAATGGCCATATATGCATGAGGATGCGAAGCAACTATCAAGACGTTGCGAAGATTGTCAGCGACACGAAAAGAAGATACACGTACCAGGGGCACCATTGTCATCTTCAACAAGTGTATGGCCTGTTGGAAAATGGGGGATGGATATTGTGGGACCATTTGTACCCGGTTCTGGATAAAGAATATATTGGATTGTCGCTACATATTATTTCACAAAGTGGGGAGAAGTAAAGGCCGTACAACACATTCATGATAAAATATATTTTTACATTCATATTTGAAAATATAATTTGCAGATTTGGAATTCCTGCACAGTTGGTATCTGATAATGGAAAGAAATTTGAAGGACAAAACATAGAAATTTTATTAATGCATTTAAGATCAAATGTGGAAAATCAACACCTATTTATCCACATGCCAATGGGAAGGCAGAGGCAACCAATAATACAATCGCAGATATACTGAAGAAAAAATTAGAGGGACACCACAGGGCATGGTGTAAAAAAGTGCATAATGCAATATGGGCCTACAATACAACTAGGAGAGAAGCAACTGGGATGTCACCTTTTTGTCTAACATATGGTGTCTAAGCAGTACTGCCAACATAAGTTTCTATCCCTACAACAAAAAGAGAGGCTTGGGAAAAGAATCTTAGTGCTGGTATGATTCTAAGTAAACTTGTTGAGTTAGAAGAGAAGAGAGAAAAAGCTTTACAACATATGGAAAATTATCAGCGGAGGTTGGCTCGTGAGTATAACAAACGTGTCAAAAAACGTGAGTTCCAAATAGGTGATTTAGTACTGCGAGAAACACCAGGTTATCAACGAGAAAATGGTGGAAAGTTGGCGAGAAAATGGGATGGACCATATATTATGAAAGATATAGTTGGAACAGGGGCATATAAATTGATGGATCCGGAGGGTAGATATGTTAGTCAAAGACTTGGTAGACCATGGAACAGACTATATCTAAAAAGATATTACCAGTAGAAAATTCTGAGAAAGGCTAGATGGTGATATAATATATGATGAAACAAAGAAGAAATGAATAAAAGAAATTTTTATCACAGTTGCGAGATTATTCAAGATTATAAGAAATAACGATATTCGCAAGAGAAATATTAGCATGGGACGAACCTTTATGGCGTACACCCTAGTTCGCGGATAAAATTTCGCAAGAGGAAAATGTAAGACCTAAAGTACGTCATATAATTGGGGTATCTATTTTCATGGCTCAGGGATAAGGTTATACCGCTGCTGGAACCTGAGTCATGGAGATTTGGGGTCAATGAAGCACATCCGGGGGAGGTATCTTGGATTTTCAACCTGAACTTATGATTTAGGATGGACGACTGAGGGTCTCTTCCAAGGAGTGCAGAATATGATCAAGGCGCCGAGGTACACGGTTGAGCCAAGGGTGCCATGGGCGTATGAAACTATTTCATGAATCGATTCGAGTGAATCACATAATTTTTTCTTCAATTGTGTCTTGTGTAGTACATGGGATCTCATTGCAATTGAACAACTCTCTAACTAGTTCATTTGAGTCATTTGGACTAGTTATGGTGAAGAATAATATGGTTGATATGGAAGTTATCATTTGGATAACCATTTGGTTAACTAGTGTGATCCAACTAATGTACAAGTTTGGGTACAGTTACACAAACCCAAAATCGTCAAGTACATGTGTGTATAACAAGGTAAGTTTTCGATCTAACGGTTGATAAATATTAGCTTGTATCTAATCAGGTTTTCATCTAACAGTGAATATTGAATGCTTTGTTACCAAGCTAACATTGATTGCAAACCCTGATTTGAAAGACTATATAACGGAGAACTCTAGCAACTGGGAAACCTAATCCCCACACATTCTTTTTGATACTAGTTTGCTAAGCTAGAGTCGATTATCCTTTAACATTTGGTTTTATTCTTCTAAAACCAGGTTAACGACTTAAAGAATTCATTGGGATTGTGAAGCCAGACCGACACTATTTTTATCGTAGTTGTGTGATCTGATATTGTATCTTCTATCGTACGAGTACAATTGTAATAATTGGCTTGAGCTTTATTTCTCTGATAGGCAAGATATAAAATTAATCACAAACATCTTCGTCTCATCATTTGTGATTCTACAATATCTTTCTTCGCTACGTCAATTAAGACTATTGTGAGGTGATTAATAAAATTGAGTTGTTCTTTGGGAATATAAGTCTAGTTTTATTGATTGGATCATGTTCACCTTGATTTATCAAAATACAGAACAAAATTCATAGGTTTATTCATGGGAGACGAATTTATCTATCTTGTAGACTTTTCTGTGTAAGACAGATTCGTTTACTAAAGTCTTCGACTTTGGGTCGTAGCAACTCTTGGTTGTGGGTGAGATCATCTAAGGGAATCAAGTGCGCAGTATCCTTCTGGGATTAGAGGCGTATGAGCATAATTGTACCTAGGATCTGTAGGATCCAAATATCGCACAACAGTAAAATCTCGCGAGAATGTAGCGAAGCTTGAAAGAAGGTAGCAGAGCTTGCAAAATTATAGTGAGAAAGAGCCTGCGAAATTATAAAGAAAGCCTGAGAGAACGTATCAAGAGCCTTCGAAATTGTAGTCAGAGCCTACGAGAATATGAGATGTACTCCACTATATGTGAGTTGTCATCCACTATGCAAACACCTATATAAATAGGAGAGCAGGAGAGAGAAAAAGGAGGGATAGATATTTTTGTAACAAAGAGAGAGAGACTTTTTTTTAATCATCTTCTTCCCATAAAACTAAATCTAGAGCTCCAAATACTCATTAATGGAGTCTCAATGTAACCCAAATGTAATTTCAATAATCATAGTGGAGAACCATGGATGTAGATCACATTGATCGAACCATGTAAAAAATCCTTGTGTCTATTTATATTTCTAGTACTTAAATTTGAGATTTAGATGATTAACATGTTTAGATCTAGAAATTGTTATCATAATATGATATGGGGTATGTTGTGGGATTTCCTGCAACTACAGGATCAGTGTGAGATTGATTGGGGTTCAAATACAATCCAGACCGAAGTTAATTTAGAGTAGGCTAGTGTCTGTAGCGGCTTAATACAATGTATGTTTAATATGGACTAGGTCCCTAGGTTTTTTTTGCATTTTCAGTTTCCTTGTTAACAAAATTATTGTGTCTGTGTTATTTCTATTCCGCATTATATTTTGTTATATAATTAAAATAATACAGGTTGTGCGTTGTTCAATCAATTAAAATATTCGACCTTATTGGTTATTGATTTAAATTGATTGACACTTGGATATTGGTCTTTGGTACCATCCAAGTTATCTCTCTTTGATTAAGACTCGCAGATTGTATTTGCTTGAGTAAATCAAATCGAGAGATTGAAATAATAACTCCTTGAGATATTTTATCTAGATTGAGTCTGAATGCCTAGTTGATTCTCTAGTAAAGTAACTCGGAGTTTGTCCATACAGATTTCTAATCAAAATATTGGGTGTAGTTGTTAGACCCCCGCTTTTTCAATTGGTATCAGAGCAGGCAAATATGTTCAAGACCTTACAAGTCTGTGTTGGTATCGATCCAACTCTATGGACAAAGGTGTTATCTCGATAAATGTACCACCAGTCTTCGATGGTTCAAACTACCCGTGGTGGAAAATTGTTATGAGCACGTTTCTTCAAGCTCGTGATTTTCATATATGGGTACGCGTTATTAATGTCTATGATCCTCCGTGTAATACAGAAGGCGATGTGTTTACCCTCAAGAATGTTGATAGTTATAATCCAGAAGAAACTCTTGCCGCAAAGCAAAATTCTGAAGGGTTAGATGTTATCAGACATGTCATTACCTCAGATCTTCAGCATTATGTGTCTTCTTGCACTAAGTCTAAAGATTCCTGGGACATCTTAGAAACTACTTTTGAATCCAAACATGTTTCTAAGAATTGTACCATCGTTGGAGGAAATAACCTCAATTCTCTTTCTGAAAATTCATCCTTCGGAAAGATAAGAATTCCTGATCAAAATTCTGTTCAGAACATTGCATTCAATGGTGTGTCAGACACATGTGAACACTCTATCTCATGGGATGATGAATGTTGTACGGATGAAGTCTGGTTTAAAATACCATTGATTACATAAAAGATCAAGGAATTTGTAAAGAGAAGCATTAGACGTGATAAACGTCCTCTATCTGCTAATGATTATGTTGAAGAAAAACCCTTAAGTGTCAATCGGTTGAACACGTTTGATAGATCCGATAAACTCTCAGCTTTTACAGCAGAAACATCTACATACTCAAGTTCTGATTCAGAATATGAGACCGACACAGGGGTTTTAAATTTCTTGGATAAAGAGATTCTTCAAGAAGATCTTCAATTAAAAGCTTCATTAAAGAAACTAGAATCATTAATCCAGGTGAAAATCATGAGATATACTGTCTTGATGATAAACTCACCAGAACCATTAATCTAGAGGAGAAAGAGATTAATACTCTTAAGGATGATCTTCAAAGATTATCTGGAAGTTCTGACAAAATTTCAGCAATGTTGTTTGGTCAGAAATCCTTTGGAAACACAAATGGTTTAGCATACAAAAGCAAGTGTGCAGACATTGTCAATCTTGTTGCTTCTATTGATCAGGAAAGGATAAAAGCTGGCAGCTGTATTAAGCAGAAGATACCTCAACAAAACAAAGAATCCTTGGTTTGTTTGTTTTGTGGAAATGCAGGGCATGTTCAAAGTACGTGTTGGAGATTCTAGAGGAACATTAAAAGAATTGACAAACTACAGAAGAACATGCAAAAGATGAATCTGGATAATCGGTGCAGTCCTCCTAAAAGCAATGCTTCCAGAATCAGAAGAGGTAGGAAACTTGCTTATATAAAAAACCTTGAAAAATCACTATATGATAAATAAGGAGAGCGTTTGGCTCATAACATTCCTATCTAATATCAGGGGCATTCACATTCTCTTCTTTTACTTGAGAAAGTGAGGTTTTGTGTATTTGTGTGGCTCAAGTTTGTATCTATTTCTGTTAAGAAAATATTCTCCTAACAATATAGATAATGGATCATTAAACTTCATAAGACTTTTCTTCTAGGGTTTTTGATGGTTATAGGTCTATTTAAATCATTGATAGACTTCCTCCTTCCTTGAAAAGATACAATTTTATGGCTCCTGTAACCAGAAGCATCACAAGCAGGGATGCAGTTGAAGCAGCTAATGTGTATCTATGTAAAGAGATCTCTTCCTCAAGGGTGAAGAAAGTGAAGACCACAATTAATGGAGAAGAATACCCTGCGTGATTTAAGAAGAGAACTCAGTGAGTTAACTGATATTTCTGAAGATTTGGAGGAATTGAACGATCCCATAATCAATGGATTTTTCAATAATGAGAAGGAATTCTCAGTAGATACTCTGAGAAAGATCTACGAAAACTAGTAAGTCTTCTGATGAGTATTCTATTTTTCTATTTTATTTAGAAGAATAACTAGTGTTTGGAATAGCCATTTTTGTGATTACACATAGCTATATCCAAAGTTTCTCATCTTTTTGTTTTTAGAGTTATTGGTTAAATTCAAAACTTGTTTGGAAGATGTTGGTTGCAGTATTAATATTTTCATTTTATATATTGCAATATTTTGATGGGATATGTGTGTTTACGTCGTGAACTTGATTGTCCCATATTTTGTTAAAAAGTAAAGTCGTTCGTGAATTGATATGCAAATATTGATAAAAGAATGAATGGACTTTTGACCAAACACAAAAGTTAAGCCTATATTGTCAACTATTGATATAAGATAGGTTAAAATCTTTTGTGATTGTAGATAGGGAAAAACAATTTACTGGTTTTTATGGAATTAAGGAGACGACCGTGCGGAGGGAACTCCTTGAACTGAGTGAAATGCTTAACCTCACACAGATGCACTGCAAGAAGGGAGTTCTTTGAATTCGAGAGATCAATCTATAGTACTCCGGCCTAAACCAAGACAATGGATGTTCCAGAGTAAATTCGGTCACAAGAGAGGATGGGTTGATGTGTAGGAGGGAAGCTGAGAAATGTGTGATATCAATGGTGATCGAAGATAGTAGGTGTTTTGTGTATTCTGAAAATAAGATAAGTTCTGAATGATTTAATTTGCTTTGTTGAGAGTTGGATTGTTAATATCGTGTTGTCTGTTTGACGTGAGATTTTCCTCCTTTCAATCATGATTTGGAGACTTATTTGTATTACTAGAATTGTAAACACCATGATCCCATGAAGTGTGACAGTTGATGGAATCAAAGAGTGGAGAAGTGGAAATCGTGTTAAACTAGTTTCTCAACGTGCGAAGACTTGGTTGATTTTCCATCCACTACTTTGTTAACTCCTCCAACTGATTGCATGACTTGCTCACATTCTCATCGTGTATATGAACACATATGACATAGACCACCAGACCAAAACCCTAGTTGATATCCCCCATGTAACACGATTGATATTTCGTGTGATTGTGGAGTCTGCAAGGAAGACTCGTACTTATTTAGTCAGTTGCTGACTTCATGACTTCATGGGACGATGAGTCCTTGTTTTGTTGATTCGAACGTAATTTGAAAATTTTCTGAGACTCACAAATTGAGACGGAAGTATAATGTATGAATAACATAGTTAACGTGAGCAAGTATTGCTCATTCGATGATTTTTTGAATATTGATAGTTGAACCAATATTCCTTGGTTTGAGCAAATATTGCTCGTCTGATGAATTATTGGTAGTATAACCAAATAAACCAAGTATAATTAATAAAACATTGGTCATGAGATCAACATAAAATTATTAGCGCTTGAATATGGAATTATGAACCTTGGACTCAAAACCCTAATTTGATCAATTGATGATTAACTGATGGTTTATTGAAAATTAACCATGGAGTGAAGGAGAGACCGGCTACATGGGATTATGCATCAACCATATAGCGCCCAAATGCTCACGTGAGCCAAAATATACCAAAGTCTCTTGAAGACCAGTTGATGAAAGGATGATTAAATGCTGGTTTAATCATTTATTAAAATAATGCTCGTCTGAACCTTAGGTGATGCAACCTAATTAATTATGAAGAGATGAGGGACCAACCAAGGGGTCATGAAACTGGCACTGGGTGGTCACGAGATCCAACAATGATTGTTCCATGAAGCTCCAAATTATTTGGAAGAGTTTTGAACCTAATACGTGAAATTGCGCAAATTAGGTCAAATTGTGAAAATACGTGGGACCGGATCCTTGCAATCCAAAGAGATGATCGGGCAAGGTAACATGCTCACATCACCAAAGTGTTCGTTTCTTAGTCATGAGAATTTTGATATTTTCCGATGTGCGTTTGAGCAATCATTTGAGAAAATATGAATAAATTAGGGATTTTTGCTGAAACCGTCAAAACCTTCATGAGATGAAGGAAAATAATTAAAAAAATGGAGGAATCATGATGTGTGGGACCAGCTATGGCCCAGGCATGGCCGGCCGTCCAAAGAGCCCGTCCCACGGCGTTTTCCTAATTTTTTATAATATTTTTTCATGATTTTAGGGAAATATCATAAAACCAAAGAGTTTGTTGAAACCAAGGAGTTTTGTTGAAATCAAGGAGTTTCCATGAGATGAAGGAAACAAAAATATTAAGAATAATAAAATAAGGGCATGTGGGACCGGCTTGGGCATGGTTGGCCGGCTAGGGCCCGGTCCCGTGAGTTTTCCCTTATTTTATGTATTATTTCATGATTTGAAGGATTTTCATAATTTTGAAATAATTTTCATAATTTGAAGGAAATATCATGAAATCAAGGAATTTCATAAAATCAAGGAAACGTAAAATAATAATAAAAAATAAGGGTTTTGTGGGACCGGCTAGGTCATGACCGGTCGGTTGGGCCCGGTCCCACGGGTTTCCCTAATTTCATATTATTTTTCATGGGATCAAGGAAATATCATGAGATTAAGGAGTTTTCATGAAATTAGGGAAATAATGATAAAATATTGAGGAATCATGAGGTGTGGGACCGGCCAAAACTAGGGCATAGCCGGCCGACTAGTAGACACGGTCCCGTGACATCTTTCCCAATTTTATATTATTTCCTTGATGCGAAGGAAACACCATGAAACTAAGTTTCCTTAAAACAAAGTATATTTGTTCAAATGAAAGGATTTTCATGAGATCAAGGAAAATAATAAAATATGATAAAGTATAGAATTTGGGCGTGGGACTGGTCACGGCATGACTGGCCGTCCGGTGAGCCCAATCCCCTAGCGCCTTGACTAATATTTTATTATTTTCTTCCAATTTTGCATAGGTCTATCGTCTCGTCGTATTTTGCAATACTCATTCGTGCGTTCAGGTTAGTGCATTATTGTTAAGTACACTTGCACCATTTTGGTCGGGGCTTACTCAAAGGTAACTCAGATGCCTGTGTGTTGAATATTTATTACTAACCCATGGAATTCTGCTGGGAAGAACCATAAATTGAAGTAACGAAATATTATGAAACACATTGAATATTTTCAGGGATTCAATTAATGAATCTAATGATTTTAGGAGTAATTAATTAATGCCTCTATACTAGTATGATCGTATAAGAGCATTAATTTATTCAGGAATTGATTGTTATGAGCTTGTTGAAGCGTCATATTTCTTTCATATAGTCGGGAAAACATTGTTACATCCTGAAGACGTTATTGCTATATACTAGCAGGAAATTTGTCTAGGAGCCATCCAATCTTTCAATTATGTTTAGAAGTAATTACTAAAATTGCTCAGTATTCATGAGAGATGTCGTTGCCTCAGCTGAGAGACTACATATCTGCGTATGCTTTGAGAGACAGTATTCTCAGTCAGAGATTCTTGTGGCATGTGCTTTCATGCTTTCGATAAGAGACATGAGCCTCAATATTCATCTGATTGCTGGATCAACAATACGTACGATTATGGGTTTACGATTTTAGCCCTTGTCGAAAATCCACCATCACAGTGATTCAAGGATTATGTCTCTTGTGTGTCATTGTGCAAATAGTGATAGAAACATAGAATGAATCCTTGCTTATTCCACGGTATAGGTCGATCCTCCGATCCATAATTTTTGTGTAAATACTGTGTTGTTCCATGAAGTGTCTTATGTTGAGCACTAAAACAACAAAAGTTGATTGATTTGTAGTTAGCTTAGTTGTTATTCCGTAAGGTACTTTATGTTGAACATGATTAAACTAAATCAATCATCTTGTGTGGTTATTTAGTTATCACTCCGTAAGTTTTCTTATATTGAGCATCTCTTCGACTGGGTTGGTTATTCGTGATTAACTTAGTCATTGCTCCATAGAAGTTCTTATGTCGAGTGCGACCAATTAAATTGATTACCCTTGTAATTAGTTTGATTGAGTAATACAATTAGATTATTTGCGAGTCCTCTTGTGATTAATCTAATTGATTTAAGTCTCCATAAGCTTACTTGTGTCGAGCATATTTAGTTAAATTAATCTTGGTTTTCCTTGGTTAGTATGATTGAATATTTTGGATTATGAATTCATACTTGTATGTAATTTGTTGAGTCTAAGAAATCCTTCTTTGCTTTTGAAATTAAGGTCGCTCTTTTTGTTCCCTTGGGAATGACATATTATGGGGGAGAGTTCTTTTGAACTTGTGATTAATTGCGAAATCTTTGTGGGGAGTGCGGCTATGGAATATTAGAGGGGTTATCTTGTATCTTTATGAACTCCTTGATGAATGCATTTAGCTTCGGATTTATGATTGCATCTAAACAAGATGATATACATTTACCTTTGGTCATGAAATGTTTCTTACGGAAATTTCATTAGGATTCCGTTCTTGTACCTTTGCCAATTTTATTGACAAAAGGGGGGAGAATTAATATGTAGTTCATACTATAAATACATATGGTTTTCGGATCATTATGTAAGGGGGAGTGGTTTCCATGTGAGATGGAGTATTGAATAAGGGGGAGTGAAGTATCACCATAGTATTGTTGTTAAAGTTGTGATGCAATTGGACTTTGACGCTGTGTAATGATACTATGACACTGTGTAACAATGATTCAGAACCAATGCTTTTGTTATTGTTATAGCTACGGATTTTCAACAACGATGATGTTGAACTTACAACCTTTGGGATCATTGGATTACTTGGAAGTGACGAGGATTTCGAGTATTGTTGAAGATTAGACGACATGTGGAATAGGAGCTACAAAGTTTATTTATATATTTTTATATTCCATATGTATTAATAGTTTTTCCACTAAAATTGACAAAGGGGGAGATTGTTAGAGCATTTCTCGGTCGAACTAGCATGCGTTGCTATCTCAAGCATGTTTGTCAATGTTAGTGATCAAAACTATAAAGTCTTGATTTCTAGTATACTATATCTAAGGTCTCAGACTATGATAGAAAGTGTAATTAAGCTCAAGAACTCCATGGCGATCATCATACAAGACGAAGGACTACTCAAGGAACCAGTGGATCTTCATCGACTAAAAGGTATGTGGAGACTTGAACTTATCTATCACTCAAAAATCTACCTATTATAACTCCTATCTTGAGACAAAAGTCGTATTACTATATAGACTAAGAATATACACATGTGGATGATGTAGTTTTGAAGTGGTAAGTAAAGGGTTTGATTCTCGGACTTGGGAAGATATTGATTTTAGACTTAATAAAATAAAATATTAAAACTAGCAAAAATATGCAAAAGAAGGTAACAAGATTAAGAGTTACTAGGACTCAGGATTCCACCAAACTCATATTCTTATGGTTCAATTATTAATTCTTTGACAATTATAGCTCCAAAAATAATAACTATTGACTCTAAATCTTTGCCAAGGTAGATTTTATAAAACATTAATTGTAAATGGTAAGCATGGATTATCAAAACACCTAAGCTAAGCATAACCCATCAAACTAAATCACAACTAATTAATTTAAAACCATAATTCAAATTATATTAATGCAAAAGTCATGCAAAGAATTTAATAAAATTACCATAGTGTTGAGAATTGGGTTCCTTCGTCATCCCAGTGATGGGGTTTAGCTCCTCATGTCGAAAACACACCCCAAAAGATAGAAACATGGCTTAAAAGGTGTTTTTATTGGAAAATAATATAATACCACGAGTTTGTAACAGAGATAATTGTTACAAAACCCACTGTTACAGAGAAACCCTAGCAGAAGTGTTGTGAATTCAAACTTAATTGTTACAAAATTGTTACAAAGCTTATATCGCAAACATTGTTCTACAGCGACAGTTCTTTTCTGTTTGTTCTTCGTGTTCTTTAGAACGACAGTTCTGAAGCGTCAGTTCTTCGTCTTCTTCACCTGCTGCTGCGTATTCTTCCTACAACTTCTCTTCTTTGATTCTGCAGCCTCCAATCGACCCCAAAACTCTCGATTCCATTTGCTGTGACTTCTAGCACCTTATATATATTACACAGGTCGACCTAATCTCCCCAAAATCTTTCTTCTACTTCACGGCCAAGTCACGAGAATATCTCCTTCAAATCTTCTTACGCGTCTCTGTTTTGTTGCAACTCTTCACAATCTTGTAATAAAATCTTCAGTGAAGATCTTCTTTCAATATTTACGCGTAATTGCCAAATATACCAAACAAAACAAACACCGAGACCACTAACTTCCCTGTTTTTCCAAGTTGGAAGATATCTTTCCCTTTTTACGTTACTGAATCTCTTACCAACCCTGTTCCATCTAGACAGGCCAATATCTATCCAAATCCACGAAATTGTTGCATAAAATCTCGTCCGAAAATATCCCTGAAAATATGCAGGTTACTGAAACTTCAAAGACCCTGTTTTGCTCCAATCTCGAACTCTAGCCAAATTTACGCCATTAAATCACCTATACCATCCCTGTTTATCTCATTAGAGTCCCTGAAAACAATTCTGGCGATTGAATCTGATTAAACACCTTCACAAATCCAAACCCTAATCTGCCCTGTGAAGAACACATTTCCCGCCAATTTTGAAAATTTAAACCGTAGAAGATGACCTCCCCCTATCATGTGCGGGTCTGCCAATAGTACCTACCTTGGAAATGGATGCCCCTTAGTAATTTGGGTACCCCTTATCCACTGTCGGGTTCCCTTTAGTAATTCTTCTGAGGTGTAACTATGACATTTCTGGAGAGTCTCCAGCATACTTCTGGGGTGCCTATAGTGCGTCTTCTGGGTGCCTTTAGTAATTTTCTCCCAAGACCACTTTTCGATCCAATTTCTCCACAGAAGCTTATTTCTCCAAAAACACCTACAAATACATAAAATAGCAAAATAAGCACAAAATCGAGCACTAACAATATACATAATTGAGATTATATTAGACACATAAATGCGTCTATCAAATATCCCTAAACTTATTATTTGCTAGTCCCGAGGAAATCAAATCTACAAAATAAAAACCTAACTCACTGTCGCAGGCATCGTCAATTACATTTAGCGCATGAAATAAGCCTTTAAACCCCTAAGTGGCCCTAGTGTCCGAGTTATAGTCTCGGGAGGGCTTACTAGAGATATACCCACAAAACCTTTACTCCAGACCCTAGATATCTACGAATAACCTTGGAAGGCACTAAAGAATCTCCATGGTTGGCATACTTATTGACTACACCCCTCATAAGAATTCACCATAATCAACACATATTTGAAGATTAAGAACAACACTTTTAATGATTAATTCTCAGAAATGTTACAAGAAATAAAACGAATCAAGAATACAACCGCTCACAAGAACTCTCTCTCTCCTAAAGACTTTCTCAACACTCCAAAATTGATCTCTCCTTTGCTGAGTCTATTGGCTCTCATTATATAGGGTAGTTACATAGTGGATGACAGCTAAGTTGTCCTTTAATTTCGGATCTGACTAACTATACGCTCGCAGTAGTTATAATGCTAACTCTCGCAGACGCTGTAATCTTCGCAGGATCGTCATGCTCTTCTCGTGTTTCTGCTACCGTCATCCGTTCCGTCATTCTTTGAATCACTCTTTGAGGTACTCTTCGAAGCTCGCAGAATGTTGTTGAAGAGCTCGCAGAAACGTTGTAAATCTCGTAGGAATATTATTGTAGCGATATTCTGATCCTATATCTTGCCTCTTCTCATGTATTTTCTGCGAAGGGGAGAAGATCATGAGAAATTGAAATTTCTTGAAATGCCGCAACTGTCTAACTTTTCACATTCTTTTGTTCTGACACGTATCTGCATCCCTCGCCATATTTATTACACGTATCTTTTTATCCATTCAACTTCCGACACGTCCTTTTCAACCGCTGCGATCCAACCATTCACGTCTTTTCTTTGTATTAATTACACTTATCTTCTCGAGAACTTTAATCTTCTATATATATATATATATCTTCCCCGCTCTTCACTTTTCTTATTTTTACTTTCTTCTTCCTTCTCTCTGTAATCTCTCTGCAAATTCACTGTTCTTCCGTAAATTCCGCATCTGCTACTGTTATAAATTTTCTTTCATTCTTCTAATATGCTATTCTTTCCTCACTCCCATACTAAAAATGCCTCCATCAGGTCATAGAAATCAACTTGCCTCTGAAAAAATACAACATAAGCTTCAAGATAAAGGTTTTACTTTATCTACTATCCCTGATCAAAACCCTAAATCCCAACTTTCCATGAAATTGTTTTCTGATCATCCATGTTCTCGCGAGAAGATTATAGTCTCGCTAGGTCAGCTTGAAGCTGGTCTTCCCATTCATCTTTATGATCCTGAACTCCCTTTATTCTATGAAATACTCTCCCATGTGAGATTCTCACGTGCCATATATCAATTGAATGGGGATTGCATTCGCCTGATGCAGGAGTATGATACTCGTGGTGCTGGTAAGAAATCTTTTTATCCTGATAAAGCGAAGAATCCTAAATACAAGGATATTCCAATTGTTTCTGCGAAGTACACTGTAGATAATTTCAGCGCGAATTATGATGTTATCCCCATGAGGAAGGATAACACTTGTTGGGGTGTCCGCTTACATATAAAGGATGACATTGCTGAAGATAAAGTTCTTATGTTGGACATTGAATGACATCCGGGAAACAATTCATCTCCTCGCCACTCTAATGATGACAAATGGTACATCTTCCCATTTTTTCTGGAAGGTCCATATATTTTTGGTTCCCATGTTTTGCCTGCATATCTCGTAGAATATCAACCTTGGGTGTTCAGATGGCCTGAAAGAGATACAAAGGTATATCTTCACAACTTTTGTTTAAGTTTCCATTGGTATTTCCTCATGTTTTTATATATACTCTCGCTGATCCCTCCAATTTTCCCAGATTAAAAGATTGAAAACTAGATACCAGAAGTTTGGGAAACCCAGTACTTTATTAGCTCTCCAGGAAATCACAGATGAAGTAAGAAATATTCCTTTGTGATTCTTAACAATATATTATTACCTCTATTTCTTATCTTTAACTGTGTTTGTAGGTTATTGAAGAAATAGAACCTGTTAAAATTGCGAGAACTAAGGGGAAAGGAAAAAGTATTTCCCACGAGGAGAAATCGGATGCCCCTCGCAATGAGAAGTTAGGTGCTCCTCCTTTAAAGAAGAGAAAAGCTCAATCTCCTTCTCTTTCAACTCCTCAATCTATTGAAAGTACAAGTGATAATACTGATAATGACGATGGTGAAGCTGATATCACTTCCGCGAAGGAATTCTCCCATCCTGAGTCTTCTATGGATCATTTATCCGGTATTTTTGCTAATACCATGCATATAATTGGTGATACTCCTCTGACCGAAGCGTGAAAATCTATCATTGCTATTTGTGATGCCCATATCTTAAAAGACAATGAATCTCTTCTCGGGGACTCAAGATCTATATCTTCAAACTTTTTGCATTCACTCAGTAGCTTGGTAAGTTTTCATACTTTTACCTTTCTTCTCTTCATTTTTATCTTAAATCCTAAATTAATTTCTCAGAAATTCGCCGCATTATTTTGCAGGATGGAAAAGTTTCCTTTGCAGTTGTCTCATATTTGGAGAAAAGGCGCGCAGTTCTCGCAAAGAAAAACGCTAACCTTCGCAAAGAGAATAAAGAATTAAAGTCTGACTCTCTTACTCTTCGCAAAGAAAATGAAGAATTAAAATCTGATTCTGTTAATCTTCACGGGCAGTGAGAATCTGGACCTGTTGGACTTCATTAGAATATAAAACGACTAGAAACTGAACTCTCTTTTTCGCAAGATAAGGTTGCTAGTCTTCAAGCTGCGAATGACCAACTTTATGGTAAGAAATTTTTCTATTTTTATTTTATCCTTGTATTCCTTTGTGTTTTCTTATTTAGTTAGTCCTTTTCGCAGATTTTTATGGCCTCTCTGATGAAGCTATATTCCTTCGTTCTTTTCCAAATCCAATAGATGATGATACCCTCCTCAATCGCCTTAATGATTCCTTAAACAATTATTCAAATGACAAGATTAAATCCCTTTCCATAAATGAACTTAGATCCAAATTTCATCTTTTAGCAATTGATCACAGATCTAGTTTAAGAGCGGCTAATACATCCAAGTGTCATTATCTTAACTCTAAAGAAGAAATCAAGATTCTAAGAGCCCAAAAAAGTGATTTCATAGATGAAAGCGATCGCATATCTAGGCAAGGAGCTCAAGCTTTAGCGGATTTCCATAAAACTCTTATTGAAGTTCAAGTTGAAAGAGACAGACTTATCTGCGAAAATAGAACTCTTGTTTAAAGGGAAAACCAAATTCGTTCTCGTCTTCTTATTAGTAATGATGATGAGTTTTCCTGGGCTGCACAGATCCTCGATAATGCCAGAAATAATTTAGGTGTAGATGTTAGTCTTCAAGATGATCATTCTGCCTTGATTAAGGATATGATCTTTGAAAGAGAAGGTTGTTACTCTTGTTCCTGCTAATCCATTTCTTAACTTAATATTCTCCATTTTACTAACATGTTGTCATTTGCTCGCAGTATCTGAAGGGAATTTTCGCCAAAGAATTAGAGAATTGGAATAAGAGAAAGGACAACTCGCAGAACTACTATCTTCTTGCAACGAGAAATATTCCAAGTTCAAAGAGCAACTTCAAATTATGCTGGCGAACCTTAACAATACTCTTGTTGGTGTTCACAACGATTCTATTAAAATGGTCTGTGATGATCATAACAATACCCATTCTACATATCCTTATCTTGCGAATGAAATCCCAAAGAACGTCCCTAATCTTATCATATCCGATAGCGAGGCTGAAGAATCTGAAGAAGATAATGAAGATGAAGGTGAAGGTGAAGGGGGAAATAATGAAGATAATGAAGGATCTAAATAGCTTTATATTCTCTTGAAATCTCTTTGTAATATTTGTACATTTATCCCTTACTCCTTGTAACACATTGTTGTGAATTTCTCCATCTTCTCAAGTTCCTTGATATATAGATTATTTTTGTTTCTATCTGCGCATACTTGAAAACAATTCCTTTTTGCAATATGGTTAGTCAATATACTTATTAATTTTCAATCTGCGTAAATCTGTCATATAAAGATGAATAATAATTTTATCATTCTGTTCATTCCCATACTTGCCTCTGTTATTCATCTGTAATATGAAAGATTGAGCAAATAATTTTGAATAAAATATATTTGTAAATTTCTGCCTCTGTCCCTGTGTATATATTGCATGTCATATCTGCATAATCTTATGATTATTGTGTATATGTCGCAGATCATATCTGCATAGTCTCATGATCTCTTGTGGTCTTATTTTTCCTTCCTACTTAAAGGTCTTATTTAGCCACGTTTTGTTTTTGCGACAAAATCATAGGATGTTCGTACACTTGCATGTAAAAACCCATTGATCTTTCCTTATCACTGCTTTGTCAATTGCTCTGCGACAATATGGTAAGTCTAAGTTTTCTCGCGAAAACAGAGCCCTATGACATTGCCATCTTGCGATGAAATCGCAGGATGTCTTTACACTTTCATGTAAAAACCCATTGATCTCATCTAAACGTTTTCTTTTGGCTTTTTGCCTCTATATAATATTTTTCACGTGACAAAATGACAGGCCTAAATGTTCTTGCGAACGTAAATCCCCATGACATTGCCGTCTTTAGACACTCATCTCCCTAATGGAGGGTGCCGCCCTTATCTTCCCCCTGGTTGTCCCTTCAAGGAGGCATACATCGGCCATACAAGACTAAGTCCTCACATATGGTTTTACCAACAACCATTTGTTTCGAAGCCTCTTATCCTTTATGCTTATACGGATTATAGTTACGAGACTGCACCCTAAGTGGGGTTTTCTTCGGGCCGAGTGCATCACAGCCCATACTTGCCAAGAATGGCCAGGGTAGTTTCGTACGCCCCGAGCACCCTTGGCTCAACCGTGTACCTCAGTGCCTTGGTCATACTCTGCACTCCTTAGGAGAGACTCTCGGTCGTCCAACTAGGGTACCTTATATATAGTTGGAAATCCAAGGTACATCTCCTAGATAGGTATCTCTCATAGAGATGGACCCCACTTATCCATGACTCAGGTTCCAGCAGCGGTATAACCTTATCCCTGAGCCATGCAATCAGATACCCCCTTATATGACGTACTTTAGGTCTTACATTTGCCTATTGCGAAATTTTATTCACGAACTAGGGTGTACGCCATAAAGGTTCGTCCCATTCTTATAGATCTCTTGCGAATATCGCCATTTCTTTTTTCTTTGATTGTCTCTTTTTGTATTTCAGCTTTTATATAATTTTTCAATTTCATCTTCTTCATTGAATCAAAGCATATATTTTTTGTAGATTTTTTCTTTGACGAATCATTCATACATCTCTTGTATTTTCAAAATTTAGAAATTTTACCTTTTCTACTTACTATCTTATGCTTCTGCTTTTTTGCTGCGCTTTGCTACATTTTCTCCATTTGCGAGACGCTCGCCATTTACTAGTTGCAGCTCATTCTGATATCGTAGCATTCCTTCTTCTCTCCGCTCAACTGTATCAACCATCAATTTGTCACTTCTTTGCTTTTGTTTGATGTTATGTTTCCAGTTTATGTTCTTCGCAGCCCTTTCCTCGCAAGATTCCATATCAATTTCATAACACTTCTTTCCATCAACCCAATCTCACTTTATAACTCCAACACCAATAGGATGAGGAAATTTAATATACTGGTGGAAAGTTGATGCTACACTATCCCATGTAGCCAAGGTAGGCCAATCAAATCATTTTAAGGTGATTCAATATCAACAACGCAGAATAGAATCTTAGAAGATAAACCCTTTAATGGAATTCGCATTGTAATTTCCCTTTGGGCTTTTTGGAAGTACCATTAAAACCATATATCTTATATGTCGATGGTGTCAGATCCTCATCTCTTCCTACCATAGTTTTGTAGGCATGATAAAACAAGATATCCACTAAACTTCCAGTATCAATTAGAACTCTGTTAATGGCCCAAGAATCTTCAGCTCCTTCATCCTCATTTTCTTCATCTTCTTCTTCTATTTGTTTTGGATTTATTTCTAATCTGACCACTAGTGGATTATCATGCATCTCGCCAGGTTCAGGTACTTCTTGTGTAGTGAAATAAATAGTCTGCTTTTACCACTCTTCTAATGGCGAAGCTTTTTCAATGTTCATTATCTCTTTTCCATCCATGTCTCTCGCGAAAACTCTACTTAGAACATTATCGTGGAAATCCTCTATAGTCTTGTACGAATGTATGATAGAGTTACAAAACAGATTCTTTATTTTTGCTCCAACTTATATCACAAACGTTTCTCCTTCCTTTGTTGTATTCACTCTGCGAATTTCTGGGGATGGGGGTAGTTTTTGAGGCTGTGGATGTCTTATTAAAAAATGATTTAATTTTCCCTGATATATCATCCTCAAGATGATTCTTTTTATATTTCTGCATTCATTTATTGGGTGACCATGAAAATGATGATAAGTGCAAAATTCTAAACTTTGATTATTTGGGTGTGGCTCTTTTCCCATATTTCATGGTACAGGTATGTCTTCCATCAGAATTACAGCTTCCCAAATTTTTTCTATGCTAGAATTTATAGGTGGCATCTTAATTTCTTCCCATATTATCTTCTGACTTCCTTGCCCTCTATGATAATTTTGCCTCTGACCACCATAAGTCTCTTGCGGCTGATCAAGCCTCTGAATTTTATTATTTCCACCTTTACTGAAGAAATTTCTTTCCTTTTCGAATTATTATTGATCTCTAATTCCCATAGCTACTAATTTTTGTTGATTATCATTCATATTCTTTTCTTGTTTCACCTGCAAAGTGCTCGCCACTGTATTTATTAACCTGGGAAGTAGAATTGCGTTTGCTGCAACTGAACTGCTGTTCGCGATGGGATATGATTCCATCTCGTTTTGTTTCTCCTCCAATGCAATATATTCTTCTTATAACTCTCGCAGCTCCGTCATGGTGATTGTATTTTTGATTCTGAAAATTTGTATGTACAGCAAATTGGTTACGAACATTGCATTAATGAAAGATAAAATGAGGTATCTCTCATCCACTCTTCCTGCCATATCACTGCACATTGTATTCCATCTTATGGTTAAGTGTTTCAAGCTCTCTCCAACCCTCTGCTTTAACCCAAATACATCTTCAATACCGGGTCGCGAAGAATTGTTACTTATATATGCTCCCAAAAATGTAGCCTACAAATGATCGAATGACGTTATAGTGTTTTTGGGTAAACCTTCAAACCATTTTAGCGCCTCGCCAGTTAGTCTGGATGCGATATATTTACACAATACAGCATCATGGTTTTCCCACTATAGCATACACCTAACATAGTCCTTGACAAGTTGAACAACACAAGTAGTTCCATAAAAGATATTGGTTAACGTTGGCAAACTACATTTTGGGGGTATTCCTCCTAATTGCACCTCTTGAGAGAATGGAGTTCTCGCAGCTTCTTCAATGGCTTCATCAAGTTGCATTCTGCCTCCTTATCTTATGTTATTTAATATTCCCCTTATTTCTGCTAACTCTCTTAAGATCTGTTCATTCCCAGCTGAATTTTGTTCCATTGGTCTTTTCAGTGCAGCTTCCCTTCTCCTGCGTTCATGTCTTTCTTGCCCTGCGAGATTATGTGCTCCTTCTTCAGCATCTTCATTCTGCCTTCTCCCGTGATTTTCTTCTTCACCTCCTTCTTGAATTCTCAACTGATTACGCCTTCCATTTTATTCTTTGCGATTTTCTTCATTTATCACCATTTCTCTTTGTTGTCTTTCTATTATCCTTTGTATTCTATCATACTCCTATTTGATATTACCGTTGTTGCGATTTCGTGCGCGTCTCCTTTCCCGATTGTCATGATTATTCTGACGTATTACTTCTTGAAGCTCTTGTTCTTCCACTTATTCTCTTAATCTTTCTCTTTCGCAAGATAAACGCGCTTGTTCAGCATAATGTCTCTCAATTTCCTCCTCAATTATTCTTCGGTTTCTTTGTATTTCTCGCTCATGTAATATTCTTCTACCTTCATCTCGATTTTCTTCACCATCTTGGTTATTTTTACCCTATTGATTTCTATTCTCACATCTACCACCCAAAGTTTCACCGCGTGGAATGTAGCGATCATTAATCATCTCTTCCTGTCCATAACGCTGCTCTTCATTTGGATTTTGCATTTCCTCTCGAATATTTTCACCAGCATTTCTCACAGTGGAATTTCTCCTTGCTTCTTCTCTAAATGATCTTGAACTTGATCTTGCAGTACTTCTCGATCTCCTACTTTGTAATCTCAAATTCTCCATTCTTAACTCGTGATTTTCTCTTGTTAGATTCGCGCGTTCTTCCGCCTCCATCCTTCTTTCGTCTTGTTCTCTTTGTCTTAATGCCTCTAATATTTCATTTGCACCGTCTCCATGTATTAATCCTCCGCTTATTTCTTGATTTCTTCCCTCTCATCTTTCATCTCTTAATTGTCGATCTTATGGTTCTTCCATTGAATCTGATCACCAAGTATGCACGCTTACTCTATCATAATCCACAGCTCTATCTTGCATTGGTGTTTGTTGATTTGGCTGTCGAACCTGATTTTCTCTGTCATTCCTTGTTCTATTTCTTCTTGTTCTTATCCTTGAAGATTATCCCACTTCATTTGTTTCTCCACCTGCAAGCCTTTTACTCCTCCTTACAGTTGTTGGTGGTTCTGATGTATTTCTTCTTCTTCTAGCCATTAATCTTAGTGAACAGTTGAAACTTGCGTAAAATCCTTCACTAATTATTCCAAATTCCTTCCAATCACAATGTCAATTTTCACCTTTTTCTTCAAATAATCATCAATTCATCCCTGTTTCGGGCGCCAAAAATTTAGTTGCAGGAATCCCTACACTACACCCCTCATAAGAATTCACCATAATCAACACATATTTGAAGATTAAGAACAACACTTTTATTGATTAATTCTCATAAATGTTACAAGAAATGAAAGGAATCAAGAATACAACCGCTCACAATAACTTTCTCTCTCCTAAAGACTTTCTCAACACTCCAAAATTGATCCCTCATTTGCTGAGTCTATTAGCTCTCTTTATATAGGGTAGTTACATAGTGGATGACAGCTAAGTTGTCCTTTAATTTCGGATCTGACTCGCGATACACTCGCAGTAGTTATAATGCTAACTCTCGCAGGCGTTGTAATCTTCGCAGGATCGTCATGCTATTCTCGTGTTTCTGCTACCGTCATCCGTTATGTCATTCTTTGAATCACTCTTTGAGGTACTCTGCGACACTCGCAGAATGTTCTTGAAGATCTCGTAGAAACATTGTAAATCTCGCAGGAATATTATTGTAGCGATATTCTGATCCTACACTAATCATATTCACTTCCTCCAAGTCATCAGAAGGTTTTCTATTAATATTTAATACATTTAGTTCAGTGATCATATTTCCAAAGGATATGTTCATAAGCCCGGTCCTACAGTTGATGATAGCATTAGATGTGGCTAAAAATGGGTGACCTAAAATCACCGATATTTGAGCACTATGATCCTGAACAGGTTGAGTGTCTAGAACAACAAAATCCACTGGATAAATAAATTTATCAACCTCAATCAGTACATCCTCTATGACACCACGAGGTACTTTTACAGACCTATCAGCTAACTTTAGGGTGATTTTAGTCGGTTTCAACTCACCAAGACCTAGCTGGGTGTACACATGGTACGGGAGTAAGTGAACACTGGCTCCTAAGTCAAGTAATTCCTTATCAACCATGTGATTACCAATCGTACAAGATATTGTGGGGCATCCAAGGTCTTTATACTTAGGGGCTGTTTGGTTCAGAAGGATTGAACTTACCTGACCAGCTAAAAAGGCTTTCTTATGGACATTAAGCTTACGCTTTCGAGTACAAAGATCCTTAATAAACTTGGCATATGCAGGCATTTGCCTAATTGCTTCTAGTAAAGGTATGTTAATGTTTACCTTCTTAAATATTTCCATTATTTCGTTGAAAGTCGACTCTCTCTTTGTTGGATCTAACAACTGTGGGTACAGGGATCTAAGAACTAAGTGAGACCTTTCGGGAACCACGTGGGCATCACTAGAAATTTTATCAGTCTTTTCAGCTAGTGGCTCCTTCTGGGACTCATCTTGGGAACTAGAATGGGAACTAGAATGTGGATCTATAGTATGTTCACTATTAGGTATGGCTACCTTATTGTCTACCATTTTACCACTCCTAAGGGTTGTTACAGAGTTCACATGATTGAACTCTTTCTATCTAGAGGATACTTCATGACTTCCTCTGGGATATCTGACCCATAATCAACTCTATCGATCCTATGGATATGATTTCTAGGTATTTCTGGTTCTCTCATTGAAGCCCATTGCCTAGTTTTCTCAGCTAACTCGATGAACTCATCAAAAAAATTATCTGGGTCTTGATGGCTAAATTCTCCACCACTAATTATTTCAACCTGCACACGGGTTTCACTATCAAGGACCTCATATAAAATTTGGGCCATGTGGGCTTTTTCAAAGCCGTGATGTGGACACTGGTATAACAATTCACTAAACCTTTCTACATAATCATGAAGTTTTTCACCTAATCTTTGCTTAAAGGTTTGGATAGACTGTCCAACAGCTGCAGTCTTATGGTGTGGGTATAATTTCTTAACAAATGCCTCTACAAGACCATCCCAGGTGGTAATTGTTTTAGAGAGGATAAAATGATACCACTCTTTGGCTTTATAGTAGAGAGAGAATTGAAACAAACGTAACATAAGCACATCTTTGGAGATATTCGGATAGTCCATTGTGTCACAAATCATTTCAAAGTCTCTTATGTGGGTATATGGGTTCTCATTCTCTAACCCCCTAAACTTACGAAGCATGCCAATAGTCTCGGGTCTAATATCAAATTGGACCGTAGAAGCTGGTATAACTACACCTTGCTCACGCAATACTTTAGACGTGTGAAAACGATCCCTAAGGGTTTTTACCGGGACCTCATCATCATTTTCCTTCACCATTTCGAAAAAAATATAAGTAATACTAGTGAAGCAAGAAAATCATGCAATGCAAATGCTGGGGTTCACTAATTTAGGTAAGCTTGGGTTACCACATCAAAATATACCCAAAGGTACGAGGCTGAGGTTTGTGGTGTTTCGGATGATAACGCCCAAAGGGTTCACCGTACTAAACCACTTGTTTTCCTAAAATCGGTGCCAGACGAGATGAAATTGGTGTGTGCACGTGTATTTTTTTTTTTTTTTACAAAAAATAAATACTAAAAATAAACAAACAAATAAAATTACAAGTCCAAAATAAGAAATAAAGAAACTAACAAAAATAAAATGAAAGTCTAAAAATAAAATATTCAGTTTCTCCCTTTTTGTAAGGCAAGTTCAACTTTCCACAAAATCAAAAATTATATTTTCCTAGAATCATTTCAAAGTCTCTTATGTGGGTATATGGGTTCTCATTCTCTAACCCCCTAAACTTACGAAGCATGCCAATAGTCTCGGGTCTAATATCAAATTGGACCGTAGAAGCTGGTATAACTACACCTTGCTCACGCAATACTTTAGACGTGTGAAAACGATCCCTAAGGGTTTTTACCGGGACCTCATCATCATTTTCCTTCACCATTTCGAAAAAAATATAAGTAATACTAGTGAAGCAAGAAAATCATGCAATGCAAATGCTGGGGTTCACTAATTTAGGTAAGCTTGGGTTACCACATCAAAATATACCCAAAGGTACGAGGCTGAGGTTTGTGGTGTTTCGGATGATAACGCCCAAAGGGTTCACCGTACTAAACCACTTGTTTTCCTAAAATCGGTGCCAGACGAGATGAAATTGGTGTGTGCACGTGTATTTTTTTTTTTTTTACAAAAAATAAATACTAAAAATAAACAAACAAATAAAATTACAAGTCCAAAATAAGAAATAAAGAAACTAACAAAAATAAAATGAAAGTCTAAAAATAAAATCTTCAGTTTCTCCCTTTTTGTAAGGCAAGTTCAACTTTCCACATTTCGCTTCAAGCCAATCCCGCACAACAAAAACAAAAATACCAAAGACGTAAAATAGAACAAAATAAATAATAATAAAATATATACAAAACCTAAAGAAAATAAATGAAAAACCTAAACCTAAATACAAGTCCGCGTCGACTGCGCCAAAAACTGATGTAGTTTTGAAGTGGTAAGTAAAGAGTTTGATTCTCGGACTTGGGAAGATATTGATTTTAGACTTAATAAAAGAAACTATTAAAACTAGCAAAAATATGCAAAAGAAGGTAACAATATTAAGAGTTACCAGGACTCAGGATTCCACCAAACTCATGTTCTTATGGGTCAATTATTGATTCTTTGACAATTATAGCTCCAAAAATAATAACTATTGACTCTAAATCTTTGCCAAGGTAGATTTTATAAAACATTAATTGTAAATGGTAAGCATGGATTATCAAAACACCTAATCTAAGCATAACCCATCAAACTAAATCACAACTAATTAATTTAAAACCATAATTCAAATTATATTAATGCAAAAGTCGTGAAAAGATTTAATAAAATTACCATAGTGTTGAGAATTGGCTTCCTCCGTCATCCTAGTGATGGGGTTTAGCTCCTCATGTCGAAAACACACCCAAAAGATAGAAACATGGCTCAAAAGGTGTTTTTATTGGAAAATAATATAATACAACGAGTTTGTAACAGAGATAATTGTTACAAAACCCACTATTACAGAGAAACCCTAACAGAAGTGTTGCGAATTCAAACTTGATTGTTACAAAACTGTTATAAAGATTCTATCGCAAACGCTGTTCTACAATGACAGTTCTTTTCTGTTTGTTCTTCGTGTTCTTCAGAACAACAGTTCTGAAGCGTCAGTTCTTCGTCTTCTTCACCTGTTGCTGCGTATTTTTCCTGCAACTTCTCTTCTTTGATTCTGCAGCCTCCAATCGACCCCAAAACTCTCGATTCCCTTTGATGTGACTTCTAGCACCTTATATATATTACACAGGTCGACCTAATCTCCCCAAAATATTTCATCTACTTCACGGCCAAGTCACGAGATATCTCCTTCAAATCTTCTTACGCGTCTCTGTTTTGTTGCAACTCTTCACAATCTTGTAATAAAATCTTCAGAAAAGATCTGCTTTCAATATTTACGCGTAACTGCCAAATATACCAAACAAAACAAACACCAAGACCACTAACTTCCCTGTTTTTCCGAGGTGGAAGATATCTTTCCCTTTTTACGTTACTGAATCTCTTACCAACCCTGTTCCATCTAGACAGGCCAATATCTATACAAATCCACGAAACTGTTGCATAAAATCTCGTCCGAAAATATCCCTGAAAATATGCAGGTTACCGGAACTTCAAAGACCCTGTTTTTCTCCAATTCTCGAACTCTAGCCAAATTTAAGCCATTAAATCACCTATACCATCCCTGTTTATCTCATTAGAGTCCACTAACAACCATTCTGGCGATTGAATCTCATTAAACACCTTCACAAATCCAAACCCTAATCTGCCCTGTGAAGAACACATTTCCCGCCAATTTTGAAAATTTAAACCGTAGAAGATGACCTCCCCCTATCATGTGCGGGTCTGCCAATAGTACCTACCTTGGAAATGGATGCCCCTTAGTAATTTGGGTACCCCTTATCCACTGTCGGGTTCCCTTTAGTAATTCTTCTGAGGTGTAACTATGACATTTCTGGAGAGTCTCCAGCATATTTCCGGGGTGCCTGTAGTGCGTCTTATGGGTGCCTTTAGTAATTTTCTCCCAAGACCAGTTTTCGATCCAATTTCTCCACAGAAGCTTATTTCTCCAAAAACACCTACTAATACATAAAATAGCAAAATAAGCACAAAATCGAGCACTAACAATATACATAATTGAGATTATATTAGACACATAAATGCGTCTATCAATAGTAGAAGATGGCCTCCCCCTATTTCGATCTGAGTATATCTTGCTTATCTATTTCTCGAAATATGTATTGGTAAAGCTTTTGCTTTAGCCAAGTTCATCTTTACCTAGTGACGAAAGTCATAATATGTTTCAATCACTTTGGAAATCGCTCTGACCAAAAATAGTTTGTGAATAACAACTATATAACGTCCTCTGAGAATGTTTTAATGATTAAAATGAGAGTTTAGACAATATAACCATTGGAGGATATAAGCATTGTTGTGGTAACACATATATGTATAAGTCCTTATTACTTGAACCAAAGTTTGCGAACTTTGTTGATCAAGTAAAACCGGAACGTGAGCCATCAACTCAGTCCGCGAACTGTCGTAGTTCTCGAACCTGAGAATATCTGCTGGAGTTATAGCTCAGTTTCAGTCCGTGAACTGACGAAAGTTCTCGAACCCGAGAATTTCTTCTGGAGTTTGTGAACTCCAACCGGTTAACTTGAGTCCGTGAATCCAGTCCGCGAACTTGAGTAGGTTATGTCTAAAAACGATGTTTGTGAACTTATCATAATAAACTAAGGAATGCTATTGCAAACCGTGGTTTTATAGTTCATGAATCGATTCGAGTGAATCACATCGTTTTTTCTTCAATTGTGTATTGTGTAGTACATGGGATCTCATAGCAATTGAACTTCTCTCTAACTAGTTCATTTGAGTCATTTGGACTAGTTATGGTGAAGAAGAATATGGTTGATATGGAAGTTATCATTTGGCTAACCATTTGGTTAACTAGTGTGAACCAACTAATGTACAAGTTTGGGTACGGTTACACAAACCCAAAATCATCAAGTACATGTGTGTATAACAAGCTAAGTTTTCGATCTAACGGTTGATAAATATATTAGCTTGTATCTAATCAGGTTTTCATCTAACGGTGAATATTGAATGCTTTGTTACCAAGCTATCATTGATTGCAAACCCTGATTTGAAAGAATATATAAGGGAGAACTATAGCAACTGGGGAACCTAATCCCCACATATTCTATTTTATACTAGTTTGCTAAGCTAGAGTCGATTCTCCTTTAACCTTTGGTTTTTTTCTTCTAAAACCAGGTTAACGACTTAAAGTCTTCATTGGGAATGTGAAGCCATACCGATACTACTTTTATTATAGTTGTGTGATATGATCTTGCATCTTATGTCGTACGTGTACAATTGTAATTATTGGCTTGAGATTTATTTCTCCGATAAGCAAGATATAAAAGTAATCACAAACATCTTCGTCTCATCGTTTGTGATTCTACAATATCTCTTTTTGCTGAGTTGATTAAGACTATTGTGAGGTGATTAATAAACCTGAGCTGTTCTTCGGGAATATAAGTTTGGTTTTATTGATTGGTTCCTGTTCACCTTGATTTATCAAAACACGGAACAAAACTCATAGGTTTATTCGTGGGAGACGAATTTATCTATCTTGTAGACTTTTCTGTGTGAGACAGATTCGTTTACTAAAGTCTTCGACTTTGGGTCGTAGCAACTCTTGCTTGTGGGTGAGATCAGCGAAGGGAATCAAGTGCGCAGAATCCTACTGGGATCACAGACGTAGGATCAAAATTGTACCTTGGATCAGTGTGAGATTGACTGGGGTTCAACTACAGTCCAGACCGAAGTTAATTTGGAGTAGGCTAGTTTTTGTAGCGGCTTAATACAGTGTATATTTAATCTGGACTAGGTCCCGGGGTTTTTCTGCATTTGCGGTTTCCTCATTAACAAAATTCTGGTGGATGTGTTATTTCTATTCCGCATAATATTTTGTCATATAATTGAAATAATACAGGTTGTGCGTTGTTCAATCAATTAGAATTTCCGACCTTATTGGTTGTTGATTTAAATTGATTGACACTTGGATATTGGTCTTTGGTACCATCCAAGTTATCTTTCTTTGATTAAGACTCGCAGATTGTATTTGCTTGAGTAAATCAAATCGAGAGATTGAGATAATAACTCCTTGAGATATTTTATCTAGATTGAGTATGACTGTCTAGTAAAGTAACTCGGTGTTTGTCCATAAAGATTGCTAATCGAAATATTGGGTGTGGTTGTTAGACCCCCGCTTTTTTAATTCCCTTAGATGATCTCACCCACAACCAAGAGTTGCTACGACCCAAAGTCGAAGACTTTAACAAACAAATCTGTATCACACAGAAAAGTCTACAAGGATAGATAAATTTGTCTCCCACGAATAAACCTATGAGTTTTGTTCCATCTTTTGATAAATCAAGGAGAACATGAACCAATTGATAAAACCAGACTTATATTCCCGAAGAACATCTCAGTTTTATCAATTATCTCACAATAAACTTAATCGACGCAGCGAAGAAGATTATTGAGGAATCACAAACGATGAGACGAAGTGTTTGTGACTACTTTTATATCTTTCCTATTGGAGATAGAAATCTCAAGCCAATTATTAAAATTGTACTCATACGATAGAAGATACAAGATTAGATCACACAACTACAAGAAAAGTAGTATCGGTATGGCTTTACAATCCCAATGAAGTCTTTAAGTCGTTAACCTGGTTTTAGAAGAAGAAAACCAATGGTGAAAGGAGAATCGACTCTAGCTTAGCAAACTAGTATCACACATAATGTGTGGGGATTAGGTTTCCCAGTTGCTAGAGTTCCCCCTTATATAGTCTTTTAAATCTGGGTTTGCAATCAATGTTAGCTTAGTAACAAAGCATTCAATATTCACCGTTAGATGAAAACCTGATTAGATTTAAGCTAATATTTATCAACTGTTAGATCAAAAACATAGCTTGTTACACACACATGAAATGCACGATTGTAGGCTTGTGAAAACTGTACCCAAACTTGTACATTAGTTGGTTCAACAATAGTTAACCAAATGGTTAGCCATATGATAACTTTCATATCAACCATATTCTTCTTCACCATAACTAGTCCAAATGACACAAATGAACTAGTTAGAGAGTTGTTCAATTGCTTAGATCTTTATGTACTACACAAGACACAATCGAAGCAAAAATGATATGATTCACTCAAATCGATTCATGAACTATAAAGCCATGATTTGTAATAGCATTCCTTAGTTTATTAAGATAAGTTCACAAATATCGTTTTTAGACATAACCTCCTCAAGTTCGCGGACTGGGTTCGCGAACTTAATTTCCTGGACGGAGTTCACAAACTCCAGCAAAAATTTTCGGGTTTGAGAACTACGCCAATTCGCAGACTGGGTTTGAGAACTGAGTTTGTATGCTGAGTTCGCGGACTGAGCTCACGCACTACTCTGGTTTCACTTGATCAACAAAGTTCTCAAACTTTGGTTCAAGCAATAAGGACTTATACATATATGTGTTACCACAACAATTCTTATATCCTCCAATGGTTATATTATCTAAACTCTCATTTCAATCATTGAAACATTCTCAGAGGGCGTTATATAGTTTTTATTCACAAACTATTTTTCGTCAGAGCGATTTCCAAAATGATTGAAACATAACATGACTTTCGTCACTAGGTAAAGATGAACTTGGCATATTTCGAGAAATAGATAAGCGAGATATACTCAGCTCAAAATATTCACATGTGTATAATCTTAGTCTATATGATAATACGACTTTTATCTCAATATAGGAGATAAAGTAGATAGATGTTTGAGTGATAGATAATTTTAAGTCTCCATATACCTTTTAGTCGATGAAGATCCACTGGTTCCTTGAGTAGTCCTTCGTATTGTATGATTATTTCCGTGGAGTTCTTGAGCTCCACTGCACTTTCTAAGCTAGTCCGAGACCTTAGCTATAATAAACTAGAAATCAAGACTTTATAGTTTTGATTACTAACATTGACAACCATGCTTGAGATAGCAACGCATGCGAGTTTGACTGAGCAGTGCTCTAACACCAATTAATGTACAAATTTGGGTACGGTTACACAAGCCTACAAACGTGCATTACATGTGTTTATAACAATCTATGTTTTCGATCTAACGGATGATAAATATTATCTTGAATCTAATCAGGTTTTCATCTAACGGTGAATATTGAATGCTTTGTTACTATGCTAACATTGGTTGCAAACCCAGATTTGAAAGACTATATAAGGGAGAAATCTAGCAAGTGGGAAACCTAATCTCCACACATTTTATGTGATACTAGTTGTGCTAAGCTAGAGTTGATTCTCCTTTAATCTTTGGTTTCTTCTTCTAAACCAGGTTAACGACTTAAAGACTTCATTGGGATTGTGAAGCCAGACCGATACTACTTTTCTTGTAGTTGTATGATATGATCTTGTTGTTTCTATCGTACGAGTACAATTATAATAATTGGCTTGAGATTTATATCTCCGATAGGCAAGATAAAAAGTAATCACAAACATCTTCGTCTCATCGTTTGTGATTCCACAATATCTTTTTTCGCTGCGTCAATTAAGACTATTGTGAAGTGATTGATAATACTGAGCTGTTCTTAAGGAATATAAGTTTGGTATATCAATTGTTTCATGTTCACCTTGATTTATCAAAATACGGAACAAAACTCGTAGGTATATTCGTGGGATACGGATTTATATTTTACCATAGACTTTTCTGTGTGATACAAATTTGTTTATTAAAGTCTTTGACTTGGGGTCATAGCAACTCTTAGTTGTGGGTGAGATCAGCTAAGGGAATCAAGTACGTAGTATCCTGTTGGGATAAGAGGCGTAGGAGCATAATTGTACCTTGGATCAGTGTGAGATTGATTGGGGTTCAACTACAGTCCAGACCGAAGTTAGCTTGGAGTAGGCTAGTGTCTGTAGCGGCTTAATATAGTGTATGTTCAATCTGGATTAGGTCCCGGGGTTTTTCTGTATTTTTGGTTTCCTCGTTAACAAAATTTCGGTGTCTGTGTTATTTATTTTTTCGCATTATATTTGTTATATAATTGAAATAATACAGGTTGTGCATTATTCAATCAATTAGAATATCCGACCTTTTGGTTGTTGATTTAAATTGATTGACACTTGGATATTGGTCTTTGGTACCATCCAAGTTTATCTCTCTTGTATTTAAATTGAGACTCGCAATTTTCTTGAGTAAGATTTAAATCGAGAGATAAATATATAAACTCTTTGATATACTTTTCTATTGATTGAGTCTAACGGTCTAGTAGATTCTCATAAAAAGTATATTGGAGTTTGTCCATACAGATTTCTAATAAAAATATTGGGTGTGGTTGTTAGACCCCCGCTTTTTCCGTTATACAACCGCTTTTTCAATTGGTATCAGAGCAGGAAAACATGCTAAGACCTCATACGTCTTTGTTTGTAGCAATATGAGTTATGTGGATAGAAGTTTATCTCATTCTAACGTGCACAAAAATGCCTTCTAAAGTTTTTTATTATGCTAAATGTCTCGGGTTTACCTCTGTAGATGGTGGATTTTCAACAAAGGCTAAAATCATAAACTCATGATTATACGGGCCTTTGGTTCAACAATCACACATGAGTATTGAGACACGAGTCTCTCATCGAATTCTCAACGGAGAGTACTTTATCTCAGAGTACATGTAGATATGCAGTCAACGCCTAGACAACGACATAATCTCATGAATACTGAATACTTTTAGTCATTTCTATATAGTATCACGGGATGGACGGCTCTACGGAGCAACATCGTCTTCAGGAACAAACAACGAGTTTAACCTGACTATATAAAGGATATGGCTTACTGGCAAGTCATGTCATGATAAATCGTAGTTAGTTTATTCTGCTAGGCATAGACCCATGAGGTTAATTATCCCTTCATTGCTCCGATTCCATGGTCGAATCAACGACGATCCCATGGAATGGCAATAAGATTGCTCATATTCCATGGTTGAATCAACGACGATCCCATGGAATGGCAATAAGATTGCTCCTATTCCATGGTCAAATCAACGACGATCCCATGGAATGGCAATATCATTGCTCCGATTCCATGGTCAAATCAACGATGATCCCATGGAATGGCAATATCATTGCTCCTATTCCATGGTCGAATCAACGACGATCCCATGGAATGGCAATATCATTGCTCCTATTCCATGGTCGAATCAACGACGATCCCATGGAATGGCAATATCATTGCTCCTATTCCATGGTCGAATCAACGACGATCCCATGGAATGGCAATATCATTGCTCCTATTCCATGGTCGAATCAACGACGATCCCATGGAATGGCAATATCATTGCTCATACTCCATGGTCGAATCAACGACGATCCCATGGAATGGCAATATCATCGCTCCTATTCCATGGTCGAATCAATGACGATCCCATGGAGTGGTAATGATCACCTCATCGTTCTGAGTTCATAGTCGAATCTTCAGCTGATCCTATGAATTAACAGTAATCATCTATCCATTTTATTACTCGTTTCATGAATTATTCTCCATCAAATTTCATGAATTGGTAATAAATAATTAACGGGCGTCTGAGCTACCTCTAAGTAAGCCCCGATTTAAATGGTGAAAGTGTACTCAACGATGATGCACTGATGGTCACTGCACGAATAAGTATTTCAAAATACAACGAAACGATGAACCTATACAAGATAGGAAAGAAAATAATAAATAATTAAAAGTATTTGACCAAGGTGCTGGGACACTGACACACGATCAACTCATCGTGTCGTGGTCAGTTCCACACCAATTCTATATTTTTAATACACTTTTATTATAAAAATTCTCTCGATTGATCAAATCTCCTTCTTGAGGAAATTCCTCAGATTCGTGGTACTTCCACGAGTCCGTCAAAAATAATATAAAATTAGGAGAGTGTGTGGGACGTGACCATTGGCTGAACGGCCATGCCTTGGTCCCATCCGGCCCACATCTCACGGTCCCTTATTACTTTATTATTATTTTTCTCTAAAAAATTACCTAATTTCATGTATTTTTATCACATGATAAAGTTAGGAAAAATATCATGGGACCGGCCCCTTGAATTTTACTCTCGGGCTGTTTTCACCGCCCGTACGAGATTAAAACCTAAATATTCCCGCGTTGGGAGATAGGAAATTCTTTTCCGTACAGAAAGAAGGGGAGGACCATCAAAATACGAGTCCGTATGAGAATTCTACATCGATTCTACTAAAGGACGCTAATTAGGGTTTTAACCTAGCCGGTCCCATGTATCCATTATTTTATTATTATTTGGTATTTTGTTTCATGATTTCATGAAAAACTCCTTAATTTCATGGTATTTTTCCTCAAAATTCCTTTAAATCATCAAAAATAATAATAAAATAAAATAGATTATGAAAACTTGTGGGACCGGGCCTTGACCGGCCGGCCATGCCCTAGCCGGTCTCACACCCCCTTGTTTTATTTATTTTATTATTTATTATCTTATTTTTCCTTGATTTCATGGTATTTTTCTCAAAAATTCCTTCAAACTATCAAAAAATACCCAAAAATTATTTAAAAATTATTAAAATTCGTGGGATTGGGCCACGACCGATCGGTCATGCCTCCATGGTCCCACACGGCCGAATTTTATTATTTTAATATTTTTCAAATACCATGAACTCATGGAAACTCCTTCAATTCATGAAAACTCCCTAAATTTATCAAATTTCTCAAAATCCATGAATCCTTCATAAAATCATCAAAAATATGTAAAACTAAGGAAGAGACACCACGAGACCGTGGTCATGACTAGCCGACCGTGCCTTGACCACCGGCGGTCCCACGCCTCACAATTCCTTATTTTATAAATATTTTTCATCATCTCATGGTGTTTCCCTCAGTTCATCGAAACCCTAATTTTGGCATATTTTCTTGAATGGATGCTCAATTGCACGCCAGAAAATACCAAAATTCTCAGGACTGAGACGCGGACACCTCAGGAACATGAGCACGCTATCTTGACCGACAAAGATTGGATCTTTGGCTCACGGAAGCCGGTTCCATCAATTTTCATCAGTTTTGACCTAATTTGCACAATCGCTCGTGTTGGGTCCAAGACTCTTCCAAACACTTTTGGAAATTCATGAAGTGATCATCAGGCGGTTACGTGATCACCTAGGGACGGCTCCATGACCCATGTTCGGTCCCTCACCTGTCATAATTGATTAGGTTTTCACGCCTAAGTCTCAGACGAGCATTTTTTAAATAATGATTGAACCAGCATTTAATCATTCTTTCACCAATAAATCATGAACTCTTCATGAGTTCATCATATTTGCTCACGTGAGCACATGGACTCTACATGGTTGATCCACGGTCCCATGTAGCCGCTCCTCATTAGTCCCATGGTTAAAACTTCTGACCATGAATTGATCATCAATCTGTCAAATTAGGGTTTCTGAGTTCAAGGACCATGCTTCCAGACTCTAACCTTAATAATTCTATGACGACCTCATGATCATGAATTAATATTAATAATCCTACGATGACCTCATGGTCATGAATTAATATTAATAATTCTAAGATGACCTCAAGGTCATGAATTTTATTAATTATGTTAGGTTCAACGACCAGCACTTTAATTAATATTCTTGGCACACTGCCAATCATTCATGAGCAACACATGCTCAGACGGTCAAATATTCAACAAGTCATCACGAGAATAACACTTGCTCAGATGATCAATATTTGCTCGAGTTAAGGAATATCGGTTCAACAATCCACCAATATTCAACAATCCATCGAATGAGCAATACTTGCTCACTTCATCGTAATAATTATACCTCTGTCTCGTGACATGTTCAATTCGTGAGTTTCAGAACATCCTGTTTAACTCAGCAACTACATGGACTCATTGTCCTATCAAACCACGAGACGTCAATCGTGTCATTTGGGTGGATATTACTTATGGTTTTGGTCTAGCGGTCTACGGCACGTGTGTTCAAACACACAATTGAAATGTGAGCAAGTCGTGCAATCGGTTGAAGGAATTCACGAGGTAGTGGGTGGAAAGTCGACCAAGTCTTTACACGTTGGACAACTGGTTTCGAACACGAATTCCGCTTCTCCACTCCTTGATTCCATCAACTGTCACACTTCATGGGATCATGGTGTCTATAATTCCAGCAATATAAATAAGTCCTTGAATCATGATTGAAAGAGGGATCATCGAAAAACAGAACGAATATACAGAATACTCATAGTAAGAATCTCACGTCTCTTGTACAACACGAGATCATCAAACTCATCAATTGAGCAATTTATTCACAATCGTTCAACTTCAATCATTCAGAACTTATCATATTCAGAATTCACACACCCACAATCCTTGAATCACCATCGATTCCACATATTTCTCAGCTTCCCTCCTACAGATCAACCCATCCTCTCTTGTGACCGAATTTACTCTGGAACGGTCGTTGTCTCGATTTAGGCCGGAGTACTACAGATTGATCTTTAAGCTCCCCCTTTGCAGCGGTGCATCTGTGTGAGGATTAGCATTTTTCCTAGTTCGAGGAACCTCCTCCGTCCGGTCGTCTCCTCAATCCCTTAAAAACCAGCAGATCGTTTTTCCCCATCCACAACCTCAGAGGATAACTCCTTCGCAGATTCTTCTGAATCCCGAGGTATAAAACTTATGCTTTTAGAATATGACAATATTCCCTCTAAAGTGACAGTTGGCCCTATATCGAGATGGAATTCATCAAAACCTTAAAAAAAATCAGCTAAGATTATTGATGTTCAATCTTCTAAAATTAGATATCTTGAAGAAAAATATGCTCAGCTCACTGATGAATTTGAAAAGCCTCTTGATAGAGAAAAGGAACTCTATAGTATCATTGAGTCTCTTTCTAACAATATTGAAAAGCTCATTCAAGAAACTACTCTACATCGAGAAAATATTAGTATGCTTGAAGATACTGTTAAAGAAGATTCAATTAGAGAAGAACGTTTAATCAATACTCATTCATCCGAATTGAACATATGTCTTGTTGAAAAAGAGAAACTTATTGCATATTTTACTAGCCTAGGAACAGTGTAACTCCTTTAAAAGAGAAAACTCTGTTTTAGTGAGTAAGTCTTCTACAGTCCCTATTTCTAGTACTCATGTGGTATTACCTAGCATGGAGAAAATTACTCCTAAGGAATTATCTTCTAAGAAACGTTTGCGTAACTTGCGGATATCCAAAAAGGCTATGAGTCAAAAATGAGATTCACCCAAAGTTTATTATCCACGAACCTGTTCATTCTACGGGAAAAGGAATCACAATGTTTTACATTGTTTTGCTAGAAAGAAACAGATTACTGATCTTCAAAATTTATTTATTTTACAGTCGACAGAGTAAATAGTCTGACGACATCTACAATGAATGTCATTCTTGCATTGAACCAGAAATCTCATAAAAAGGTTTCCAAGATGACTCCTCTAGAAATCTTTACAAGAATCGTGCTCTTCATAATGGTGCGACTTCTTTCACCATTTATGTACACATTCCCAATGTTTATGAGAATAAGTCTGGCAGGTCTAAGTCTAGGAGATGGGATTCTCGTAATCTTTATTCTCTGGAATGGATCTCAAGAGGTCCTATACTTAATCCTCAGAAAAATCCTCTGATGGAGATCAATGTCTAATTCTGCTGGAATAATATATAACCAAAGAAAGGTAAGGAATACTCAACAAAAACACTCAGAATGTATTTACAACTCTTCCCTCAAAATACGTAGTGGGATTACATCTCACTCTGTTACCTAGTTCTAGGTAAATTCATCCTTGTATCTAACTTGAGGGTTGTAAGGATGATATTTGTGGGATACTCAAGTTTGTGGTATAATACTGTCTGATCTTGTGTTTTTTGATCCTTGAAATAAAGTTATTTTTATTCGTATGTGAATGTTGAATCAAATCTTGACTCCTAGAAACTTATGTATCTTGTTGATTCTTTCATATGCTCTAATTTAAAGTGAATCTTCTAATTATCGAGCTATGAAAATCTATGAGATAAATGAAAAAAGATAATGTATTTCCTTATTTTGGATCTTAGCTGACCCATTAACTTTTCGTAACCGGTCCGCGAACGTCCGTGACTCTTCTTCTTAAGACTTTTTATAGGGTTTCTATAACAAGGGATTCCTTCCTTCTCTTATTCATAAATATATATATATATATATATATATATTGTTTTCCATCCCTATCAAATAAAGTATCGATAACTCTTCAAGATCTCAGGAAGTGGTGGATCTTGATATGGAAGAAGACATTAAATGATGCAGCTCGGTTTAAGAACTTGTTTTGAAGAAGATGATTGCAAGAAAAAAGTACAACTCCTGGATTGCCGAATCTGTCAAGGATTTAATTTATTATCAGAATGACTCAAAGGTCAAATTTGAAAATCTTCAACTGCAAATAAATCATCTAATTGATGTTCAGACCAAAATCCTTGAAATCAAAAAGTCTTGATACGGAACCAGAAGAAGCTCATCTCTGATTGCATCAAGGCTAAGAAACTTGCTCGCATTGTTAATAGGAAGGTGAATGTTCTAACTTATGAACATGGAGTTTCTACAGTCAAAATAATCAAGGATATCAACGATACCTTTTATGATGGAGTCATAGAGAGGTATGAAGTTATCAAAGAAGTCTGAACAATTTGTTTGTTTAGGAAACTTTTTATGAGAATTTATTCTTGTGTTTAAGAAGGATAACTAGGGTTTGGAATAACAATTATTGTGATCACACATAGCTATTTCAATGATTTTCATCTTGCAATGTTTTTGTATTTATTTATTTAAATTCTAAAGTTATTTGGAAGATGATTTTTGCAGTATTTAATCTTTTTGATTTCATATATTGCAACTGCTTATGAGATGTATGCCTTTACGTTCGTGAATTATGCTAGTATCTCATAAATTCTCCAAAGTTAATTCTATTATGTCTTTACGCAAATATTGATAAAAGATAGAATGGACTTTTGGAAAATTCCACAGTATTGATCTTTCCCTGATCCACTTTTATGTGAAAGTACTGTATGGATCCGTAAGTTTTCTTATGTTGACTGTTTAATCAATAATTTCTTTTGGTTAATTTATTCAAGTTTACTAGATACAAATCCATGTGATTTGTTAACGTCCAAAGTGAAAAAGCGAGAGTCTAACAACCACATCCAATATTTCGATTAGCAATCTGTATGGACAACTCCGAGTTACTTTCTAGAGAATCAACTAGACTCAATCAATAGAAAGTATCTCAAGGAGTTATTACCTCAATCTCTCGATTTTATCTATACTCAAGCAAATAGAATCTGCGAGTCTTTATCAAAGAGAGATAACTTGGATGGTACCAAAGACAAATATCCAAGTGTCAATCAATTTAAATCAACAACCAAAGAGGTCGGATATTCTTAATTGATTGAACAACGCACAACCTGTATTATTTCAATTATATAACAAAATATAATGTGGAAAAAAAATAACACAGACACTAGAATTTTGTTAACGAAGAAAATGCAAATGCAGAAAAACCCCGGGACCTATTCCAGATTAAACATACACTGTATTAAGCCGCTACAGACACTAGCCTACTCCAAGCTAACTTCGGTCTAGACTGTAGTTGAACCCAAATCAATCTCACACTTATCCAAGGTATAGTTATGCTCCTATGCCTCTGATCCCATCAGGATACTGCGCACTTGATTCCGTTAGCTGATCTCACCCACAACTAAGAGTTGCTACGACCCAAAGTCGAAGACTTTAATAAACAAATTTGTATCACACAGAAAAGTCTACTAGGATAGATAAATTTGTCTCCCACGAATAAACCTATGAGTTTTGTTCCGTATTTTGATAAATCAAGGTGAACATGAACCTATTAATAAAACCAGACTTATATTCTCGAAGAACAGCTCAGTTTTGTCAATCACCTCATAATAAACTTAATCGACGCAGCGAAGAAGATTATTGAGGAGTCACAAACAATGAGACGAAGTGTTTGTGACTACTTTTATATCTTTCCAGTCGGAGATAGAAATCTCAAGCCAATTATTACAATTGTACTCGTACGATAGAAGATGCAATATCAGATCAAACAACTACAAGAAAAGTAGTATCGGTCTGGCTTCACAATCCCAATAAAGTCTTTAAGTCGTTAACCTGGTTTTAGAAGAAGAAAACCAAAAGTTAAAGGAGAATCGACTCAAGCTTAGCAAACTAGTATCACAGAATGTGTGCGGATTAGGTTTCCCAGTTGCTAGAGTTCTCCCTTATATAGTCTTTCAAATCAGGGTTTATAATCAATGTTAGCTTAGTAACAAAGCATTCAACATTCACCATTAGATGAAAACCTGATTAGATTCAAGCTAATATTTATAAACCGTATATCGAAAACTTAGCTGGTTACACACACATGAAATGCACGTTTGTAGGCTTGTGGAAACAGTACCCAAACTTGTACATTAGTTGGTTCAACAATAGTTAACCAAATGGTTAGCCATATGATAACTTTCATATCAACCATATTCTTCTTCACCCTAACTAGTCCAAATGACTCAAATGAACTAGTTAGAGAGTTGTTCAATTGCTTAGATCTTTATGTACTACACAAGACACAATTGAAGAAAAAATGATGTGATTCACTCGAATCGATTCATCAACTATAAAGCCACGGTTTGCAATAACATTCCTTATAGTTTATTAAGATAAGTTCACAAACATCGTTTTTAGACATAACCTACTCAAGTTCGCGGACTGGGTTCACGGACTTAAGTTCCCGGACGGAGTTCAAAAACTCCAGCAGAAATTCTCGGGTTCGAGAACTAGGTTCGCGGACTGAGTTTGTATGCTGAGTTCGCGAACTGATCTCACGCACTACTCAGGTTTCACTTGATCAATAAAGTTCGCAAACTTCGGTTCAAGCAATAAGGATTTTACATATATGTGTTACCACAACAATGCTTATATCCTCCAATGGTTATATTGTCTAAACTCCTATTTTAATCATTGAAACATTCTCAGAGGGCGTTATATAGTTGTTATTCGCAAACTATTTTTCGTCAGAGCGATTTCCAAAATGATTGAAACATAACATGACTTTCGTCACTAGGTAAAGATGCACTTGGCTAAAGCTAAAGCTTTACCAACACATATTTAGAGAAATAGATAAGCGAGATATACTCAGCTCGAAATATCCACATGTGTATAATATTAGTCTATATAGTAATATGACTTTTGTCTCAAGATAGGAGATAGAGTAGATAGACTTTTGAGTGATGGATAAGTTCAAGTCTCCACATACCTTTTAGTCGATGAAGATCCGCTGGTTCCTTTAGTAGTCCTTCGTCTTGTATGATGATTTCCATGGAGTTCATGATCTCAACTGCACTTTCTATCCTAGTCCGAGACCTTAGATATAGTAGACTAGAAATCAAGACTTTATAATTTTGATCACTAATATTGAGAAACATGCTTGAGATAGCAACGCATGCAAGTTTGACCGAGCAGTGCTCTAACAATCTCCCCCTTTGTCAATTTTAGTGGCAAAACTATTAATACATATGGAATACAAAAAATATATAAATAAAATTTATAGCTCATATTCCACATGTCTAATCTTCAACATTACTCGAAATATTCGTCACTTCCAAGTACTCCAATGATCCCAAAGTTTGTAAGTTTAGCATCATCGTTGTTGAAAATCCATAGCTATAACAACGAGAAAACAAGAGTTCTCAATTATTGTTATACAGTGTCATAGTATTATTACACAACGTCAAAGTCCAATTGCATCACAACTTTAACAACAATACTATGGTGATACTTCACTCCCCCTTAGTCAATACTCCATCTCACATGGAAACCACTCCCCATTACATAATGATCCGAAAACCATATGTATTTGTAGTATGAACTACATATTAATTTCCTCCCTTTTTTTTCAATAAAATTGGCAAAGGTACAAGAACGGGATCCTAATGAAATTTCCGTAAGAGACGGTTCATGACCAAAGGTAAATGTATATCATCTTTTTTAGATGCAATCATAAAGCCGAATCTAAATACATTCATCAAGTAGTCTATAAAGATACAACGTAACCCCTATAATATTCCACATCCGCACTCCCCACAAAGATTTGGCAATTTAAGCACAAGTTCAAAATAACTCTCCCCCATAAAATGTCATTCCCAAGGGAACAACAAGAGAGACCTTAATTTCAAAAGAAAATAAGGATTTCTTTGAACTCAACAAATATCATACAAGTATGAATTTGGAATTCAAAAAGAGTATTCAATCAAACTAACCGTAAGCGAACCTAAGATTAATTCAACCAAATATGCTCAACACAAGTAAACTTATGGAGACTTAATAACTCGATTATATTAATCACAAGAGAACCCATAACTAATCTAACCGGGATACTCAATTAAACTAATCATAAAAGTAATCAATTTAATCGTTCACACTCGACATAAGAAAAATATATGGAGCAATGACTAAGTTAATCATGAAAAACCAACCCAGTCGAAAATGCTCAAACATAAGAAAACTTATGGAGTGCTAACTAAATAACCACACAAGATGATTAATTTAGTTTAACATGTTCGACATAGAGTACCATACGGAACAACAACTAAGATAATCACAAAAGCAATAAACTTTTGTTGTTTTAGTGCTCAACATAAGACACTTTATGGAACAACACAATATTTACACAAAAATTGTGGATCTGAGATCGATCTTATACCGTGGAATAAGAAAGGATTCATTATATTTTCCATAACCATTTGCACAATAACATACAATAGACATAATCCTTGAATCACAAAAGATTTTAACCTATCTTACATCAATAATTGACAATATAGCCTTAAATTTTGTGTTTGTCAAAAGTATATTCATTGTTTTGTCAATACTTGCATATCTATTCACGAACGACTTTACTTTTGAAAAAATATGGGACAATCAAGTTGACGGACGTAAACACACATATCCCATAAAATATTGCAATATATAAAATCATAAAGATTAATACTGCAAAAATCATCTTCCAAACAAGTTTAGAATTTAAACAAATAAATCTAAAAACAAGAAGATGAAAACTTTGGACATAACTATGTGTAATCACAATATTGGCTATTCCAAACACTAGTTATTCTTCTAAAAAAAACATGAAAAATAGAAGATTTACTAGACAATAAGACCTTTGAAGAATTATTTATCGTCCCCGAACTCCTTGTCGTCAACATCCATTGGAACATAAGGTTCATTAAGGTAGGAGTTTATATCAATAAACCTTCTAGGTTGTTGTTGTCGAACCAGGGAATTCCGAATCTCATGAGTCTTATATACAAAAGCCTTTATTTGTTGAATCTCCTTTCGCATCTCCTTCAACACTTCAAGAACATCAGAAAACTAATGAGAATTTGAAGGAACGGCTCTTGGCTTCCTCACATTCCTTCTCTTCCTTTTCAATGTTGGAGGAAATGGAGATTTTTCTTTTTCCTTCATGATTGATGGCTTAATAATCATATTACCATCTTTTCCATCAGAAGACATCATACTTGGAGTTTCCATGAACATATGGGTTTGTGAGAGGAAATCACACTTAACTCAACAAGTAGTCTTGAGATAAAAAAAGGTTTTATAGAAGGAAAAAGGATGTAGGCTTCGGAACCTTTCAGCAGGTTCGTAAACGACCAAATCTCAACCCTATGAAGAGTGGAATTGTTGATAGTACCATTTCTTTTTGTTTGATAGACAAAAGAAAATCTAAGAAAATAAACTTTTCCTAAAGCCTGAGAGGTACAAATTATTGTCTCTTTTGATCAGGCACATGAGACAAGATTCCAAAGATAACACAATCAAGTTGCATTGTGGTGAACAATAATTTGTCCACCATTTTCCTCTAAAGAGGAATCCACAGACCTCTGTCTATCAAAACAATTTGACCATAATTTCTTCTCAAATGGTCTTGAATTATCCTTGGAAACTAACTTCTTAGATGAAGATAAAATCTTACATACCTCTGCGGTCTTCTGAGCAAGTTTGAGATTTCTTGCTAGATGATTTTCTCTTCATTGAAGTTTGTTGACGTGCCTTTGTTTGTGTTTGAACTTATAACATTATGAAAGTTCATGATCCTTTAATGAACAATATGAACACGTCATACTTGGATAAAAATCAGGCTTCTGAGATGTGCAAGCAGCTAGGCACATAGTGGAACCTGAAACATTATAAACCGAGTTTCCAAAGAATGGGTCAACTTTGTCTTCCAGAATAGTTGGATTATCTTCTGAAAGAATATCAAGATTGATATGTGTATTTCTATAATATCAAAATCAATATTTTCACCAAGAAGTGTAACACTTGATTTCTCGTCTTAATTAGAGTCATAATTGTCAGATATTTCATCAAGAGTTACAGCAAGACCTTTTTTCCCAGTGCATTTTCTCAGATGTGGACATTGTTAGAGCACTGCTCGGTCAAACTCGCATGCGTTTATATCTCAAGCATGTTTGTCAATCTTAGTGATCAAAACTATAAAGTCTTGATTTCTAGTCTACTATAGTTAAGGTATCGGACTAGGATAGAAAGTGTAGTTAAGCTCAAGACTCCATGGGAATCATTATATAAGACGAAGGACTACTCAAGGAACCAGTGGATCTTCATCAACTAAAAGGTATGTGGAGACTTGAACTTATCTATCACTCAAAAGTATATCTACTCTATCTCCTATCTTTGAGACAAAAGTCGTTCTACTATATGGACTAAGAATATGCACATGTGACATTTCGAGCTGAGTATATCTCGCTTATCTATTTCTCGAAATGTGTGTTAGTATAGATTTCTCTTTATCCAAGTTCATATTTTCCTAGTGACGAAAGTCATGTTAAGTTTCAATCTTCTTGGAAATGTTCTGACGAAAAATAGTTTGTGAATAACAACTATATAACGCCCTCTTAGCATGCTTCAATGTTTGAAATGAGAGTTTAGACTATATAACCATTGGGGGATATAAACATTGTTGTGGAAACACATATATGTATAAGACCTTAGCACTTGAACCGAAGTTTGCGAAATTTGTTAATCAAGTGGAACCGGAACGTGAGCAGCAACTCAGTCTGCGAACCCAATCCGCGAACTAGCGTAGTTCTCGAACCCGAGAATTTTTTCTAGAGTTGTAGCTCTTGTGAAGTCCGCGAACCCAGTCCGCGAACTGACGGAAGCACTCGAACCCAAGAATTTCTGCTGGAGTTTATAACTTCAACCGGTTAGCTTGAGTCCGCGAACTTAAGAGGTTATGTCTTAAAACGTTGTTCGTGAACTTATTCTATTTTACTAAGGGATCCTTTTGCAAACCCTGTCTTTATAGTTCATGATTAATGATTCGAGTGAATCACATTATTTTTGATTCAATTGTGTCTCTTGTAGTACTTGAGATCTCATAACAATTGAACAACTCTCTAACTAGTTCATTTGAGTCATTTGGACTAGTTATGGTGAAGAAGAACATGGTTGATATGGAAGTTATCATTTAGCAAACCTTTTGGTTAACTAGTTGTGAACCAACCATTGTACACATTTGGGTACGGTTACACAAACCCAAAATCGTCAGGTACATGTGTGTATGGCAAGCTAAGTTTTTGATCTAACGGTTGAGGAATATTAGCTTGTATCTAATCAGGTTTTCATCTAACGGTGAATATTGAATGCTTTGTTACTAAGCTAACTGTAGTAGCAGGAAATCCCACACTACACCCATCACAAGAATTCATAATAATCAACACATCTTTTTAAAGATTAAAAACAACACTTTTATTAATTGATTCATAGAAATGTTACAAGAAATGGAGGAAAAAAAGAATACAATCGCTCTTTAAACTTTCTCTCTCCTAATGAATTGCTCAACACTCGAAAAATATCTCCCTTCCCTTACGCTTATTCACCTCCTTATATAAGGATTTACATAGTGGGTGACAGCTAATCTGTCCTTTATTTTAGGATCTGACTTGCGATATTCTCTCAAGCTTGTTAGTGATACTTCCTCGCAAACCTCTTTCGTTCGCAAGATTATCACACTTTCTTCATGTTTATACTACCGTCACCTGTTACGTCATTCTTCAAATTATTCTGCGACGCTCGCAATGTGTTGTTAACCAAACTTCGCAAGTGTGTTCTTCTTGCAATATTATGATCCTACATCTTTCATCTTCTCATGTCCTCTCTGCGAATGGGAGAATGTCATGAGAAACTACTCTTCACAATGCTGCAATTGTTCATCTTTTTAGGTTTTTTGTACTGACACGACTCTGTCCTTTTCGTAAACTTTGTTACACGTACTTCTTCTTCCACCCATATTTTGACACGTCTTTTTCAACCGTTGCCTTTTAACCGCTCACATCCACTCTTCGCATTAAATGCACTTATCTTCTCGAGAATTTCTACTCTCTATATATATTTTTCTTATTCTTCTCTTCACTTCTTTTTACTTTCTCCTCAGCTTCTCTGTAATTTTACTGTTCTTCCGCAAATTACGCTTCTGCTACTGTAACTTTTCTTGATCTTTCTTCTTTTGATTTTTACTTTCTTCTTCATTCACATACTAAAATGCCTCCAGCCGGTCGTAAGAATAAGATTGATTATGAATAAATTCGAAAGAAACTTCAAACCAGAGGTTTTAATTTATCTTTCATTCTTGGTCAAAACCCTAAATCTGAGCTTTCCATTAATCTATTTTCTGATCATCCTTGCAATCATGAGGATGTCATAGTCTCTCTAGGTCAGCTTCTCGCTGGCCTTCCCATTCCCCTTTATGATCCTGAACGTCCTTTATATTATGAAATACTTTCTCATATAAAGTTCTCGCGAGCTATATATAAATTAAGTGGGGATTGCATCTGTCGAATGCTTGAGTTTTCCAATCGTGGTTCTAGCAAGGGATCTCTTTATCCTAATGAATCTAAAAATCCTATGTTCAAAGACGTTGCGATGGTTCCTGCGAACTATTCCGTAGAAAATTTCTTTGCGAATTATGAGATAATTCCTATGAAGAAAGACAGAACTTGCTGTGGCGTTCGCTTAAGGAAGAAGGATGATGTTTCTGACGACAAGATACTTATGCAAGACATTGAATGACATCCTGGCAAAAACATATCCCCATGTTACTCCAACGATGATAAGTGGTGCATCTTCCCTTTAATTCTAAAGTGTCCGTATATCTCCGGATCTCTCATTTTTCCTGCGAATCTCGCAGCATATGAACCATGGGCATTTAATTGGCCTGAGAGAGAAACTGAGGTATATTTCTACACTTTTCTTGAGTTGTTATTCTTTTCACTCTCGTATATAATTTTGTTGACCACTCTAGTGTTTTTACTTGTGAAATTATCAGATCGAAAGGTTGAAGGCCAGCTATGTCAAGACTGGGAAAATCAGTACTTTATCATCTCTTTGATCGTTCACAAATGAAGTGTAGTACCAGAATATCGCTACAACGTTATTCCCGCGATATTAACAACATTTCTGCGAGAAGTCCAAACGTTTCTACAAGTATTAACAATACTTTGACGAGATTGTCGCAAGATTCTTCAACAACATTTGGCGAGTGTCACAAAAGAGTGATGTAACGATTAATGATTAAAGATATATGAAGAATAAGTCTGCTTCACGATGGTTATAAAGTTGGCGATGGTGAAGACTGAAGTTATGGCGATGAGATCGCAGAGTATATCTGAATTAGGGGAAAATCTTAGCTGTCTTCCACTATGTAAATCCCTATATAAAGGGCACGATAGACCCAGAAAAGGATGATGTATTTTTGAGAGCTGAGAGAATTTTGAGGAGAGAGAAACTCCAGAAAGAAAGTTGTACTTCTGAGTTTTAATATTTCTTGTAAATCTTCCTGAAAGTGAAATAATAAAAGTGTTGTTGTTCATTCACAATTATGGCTTAGTTTTCATAGATTCTTGACAAGGGTGTAGTGTAGGAAATCCTGCAACTACATTTTGGCGCCCGAAACAGGGAATGAATTAACGAAAATAGAAGAAAAAGCGAAGAAGAAGATAAAAATTGTTCAAGATTAGGGAAATCATAAAGTAAATCGGTGAGAAAATTGAAGGAAGAATGATCAGAATAAAAAAGGATTGTAGAAAATTGAAAGGTGATGTAATAACAAAAGAAATGATTGATAAATTTCATGAAAATATCAAGGGAAGGATACATAAACAGGATTTTAAAGGAAGGAAGATTATGACAGTGGAGAAGATATCATCATTGAAAGATTGGGAAAAATAAGAAATCACGTTTACAGCAGCAGAAATACCAGGAGAAGATTCAAGTCATACATCTCCATTGGTGGTCACAGTAACCACTATACCAATGAGAAAGGAGAAATCGATGAAATATGAAGAAGAATGGGCTATGAATAGAACTTTAGTAGACACAGGAAGTTCTGTAGACATGATATTTTATCATACCTTCAAGAAGATGGGATATAAGGATGGAGAAATGTCTCATTCAACGTATTATGTTCATGGATTCGGAAAGTCTATAACAAAACCTAAAGGAGAGATAATGGTGCGAATTATACTAGGAGAAATTGAAACACAAATATCATTATGTGTGGTAGATGTGGAATCGCCGTACAATATGATATTGGGAAGACCGTGGATACACGCAATCAAGGATGTGGCGTCAACATTACATCAATGTGTTAAATTTCCTATGCCTAGTGGAATTGGATAAATTAGAGGAGATGTAGATTTCGCGAGATTGTGCTACCAAATTGAAGTAAGAAATTGTGAAGAACGTCCAAAGCTGCGAAAAGCTCGCAGAAAATTGAACAGAAAAGCAAAGAAAGAAGAGGAATTTAAAATTTACATGATAAGGGCAAAAGAAGGAAAAGGGATACCAAGTGAAGTTTCGCGAGAAGGAGATGAGTTCGAGAGATTTATGAAAACGCCAACACGAATGGGAGAACCTGAAGCCAGCTACACTGCTGCTGAACCAACAAAAGAAATAAATATTGGAAGCAAAGAAGAACCTAAAATGCTGAAAATTGGGACTAGAATGGAGGCAGATGAGGAAGAAAGAACTATAAATCTTTTGCGAGAATATGCAGATATCTTCGCGTGGAACATGGATGAGATGCCAGGGATAGACCCGTCAATAGCATGTCATAAATTAGAAATCAACAAAAACATAAGACCATTTAAGCAAAGAATAATGAAGATCGTAACAACATATCATTCTCAAATAGAAGAAGAATTACAGAAGATGCTCGACGCAGGAATTATAAGACAAGCAAAATATCCAGAATGGATTGCAAACATGGTGGTGGTCCCAAAGAATAACAAAGGGATAAGAATTTGCATAGATTTTACGGATCTAAACAAGGCATGTCCAAAAGATAGTTTTCCGTTGCCAGATATTCCACAAATGGTTGAATCAGCAGCAGGAAACTCAAGAATATCATAATTGGATGGGTATAAAGGATATTATCAAATCCCTCTCGCTGAAGAAGATCAAGAACATACTGCATTTTTTGCTCCAAGAGGATTATATTGTTATACAAAGATGCCATTTGGCTTACGAAATGCTGGTGCAACATATCAAAGAATGGTGGAAAAGGTGTTTGCAAAGTGGATCCACAAAACATTAGAAGTGTATGTAGATGATATGCTGATCAAAAGCAAAGAAGCTGAGAATCATGTGCAAGATTTGAGAGAGATTTTCGATCAAATGCGGCAATTCAATATTAAAGTGAATCATGATAAGTGTACCTTTGGAGTAACTTCAGGGAAGTTTTTGAGGTATATTGTGTCAAAAGAGGGAATACAAGTTGATCCATAAAAGGTACAAGCAATTCGCGATATGCCAACTCCTGCGACGGTAAAAGATGTGCAAAAACTAAATGGACTCTTAGCCTCGCTAGGAAGGTTCATTTCGCGATCTTCAGACAAGTGTAAACATTTTTTCGACATACTCAAGAAGGGAACAAAATTCAAGTGGACAGATGAATGCGAAAAAGCTTTTCAAGGAATAAAGGAACATTTGGCGAGTATATCTATATTACAAAAAGTTGAACCGGGAGAAGAATTATTGATTTATCTCGCAACAACTCCATATGCATTAAGTGATGTGTTATTGCGATTAGACGCAGGGGTAGAAAAACCAATTTATTATATCAGCAAAACATTTAATCCAGCAGAGAGAAATTATTCAAAGATTGAGAAACTAATTCTAGCATTGGTACACGCAACCTTTAAGCTTCTAATTTACTTCCAAGCGCATAAGATCAAAGTGTTAACGAGAGTGCCAATTGAATCGGTGATGAAAATTCAAAAAGATCAGACAGAGTTGAGAGATGGAATGCACAAGTAGGGCATTTTAATATTCAATATGAAATTCTATCTTCGCCAAAATCACAAGTTATCGCAGATTTCTTAACTGAATTTCCTTTAGAAGATGACGAAGCTGTAGAAGAGATGATGGATATAGAAGAAGAACATGGAGACCCAAAAGAGCTATTAACAGAACCTGACAGATGGGAAATATTAGTGGATGGATCGTCAAATGGAGAAGGAAATGGGATTGGAGTTGTTTTCATTTCACCAGAAGGAGAAAAAACAGCTTTTTCATTTAGATTGGAATTTGGATCCACTAATAATGAGACAGAATATGAAGCTGTAATCCATGCATTTAAGTTTGCGATAGAAATGAAGTTGGAAAATGCTAGAATCACCAGCGATTCACAATTGGTTATTCTCCAGATAAAGGGGGAGTATACCACAAATGAACCATCTTTGAAGAAGTACAAAAAACTTGTTGAAGAATTGTCTGCGAGAATTCCAAAAATAAAATGGAGACACATATCAAGGAAAGATAATAGGCTTGCAGATGCTTTTTCTTTCATATCAAGTATGATGACGAACCCACTTGCGAGATGCATAAAAATTCAAACACTTTTGCAACCGGCGATAAACAAAGAAGAAGAAGAGGTAGATATAATAATGGTAGAATCTGGCGAGGAAGAAATAGGGAATAATGCTACAGATTGGCGAGCAGATCTTCATGCTTATTTGGCGAGAGGAGAAATCCCCAGAAATCGATTAGAAGCACATAAATTAAAAAGTAGAGCAACCAATTATGAACTAAGAGATGGGGTATTATATCGCAGATCATTTAGTGGACCATCGCTAAGATGTTTGACGAGAGAAGAAGGACAAAAGGTGTTAAAAATGTTGCATAGTGGTGATGCTGGTAATCACAGCGGGGGTAGATCTTTGGCATATAAAACAAAGATGCAGGGTTATTATTGGCCATATATGCATGAGGATGCAAAACAAATTTCAAGGCGTTGTGAAGATTGTCAGCGATTTGGGAAGAAGATACATGCACCAGGAGCACCATTATCATCTTCGTCAAGCGTATGGCCTTTTGGAAAATGGGGATTGGATATTGTGGGACCATTTGTGCCTAGTTCTGGACAAAGAAGATATTTAATCGTTGCTACAGATTATTTCACAAAATGGGGAGAATTTAAGGCAGTACAACACATCCGCGATAAGGACATTTTTACGTTCATATTTGAAAATATAATTTGCAGATATGGGATCCTAGCACAGTTGATGTCTGATAATGGAAAACAATTTGAAGGGCAGAATATCGAATTGCTTCTTAATGCATTTAAGATAAAATGTGGAAAGTCAACTCCTTTATATCTACAAGCAAATGGTCAAGCTGAGGCAACTAATAAGACAATCGCAGACATCTTGAAAAAGAAGTTAGAAGGTTATCACAAATCATGGTGTGAGCAAGTACATAATGCAATATGGGCATATAATACAACTAGACGAGAGGCAACTGGGATGTCACCTTTCTGTTTAACATATGGAGTTGAAGCTGTCCTACCAACAGAGGTTGCTATCCCAACAACAAAAAAAGAGGCATGGGAGAAAAATCTAAGTGCTGGCATGATTTTACATGAGTTAGACGAACTAGAAGAAAAGATAGAAAAAACTCTACAACATATGGAAAACTACCAGCAAAGATTAGCTCGCGAGTACAACAAACGAGTCAAGAAACGTCAATTCCAGCCTGGCGATCTAGTTTTGCGAGAAACACCAAAATATCAGCAAGAAAGTGGTGGAAAATTAGCGAGAAAATGGGATGGACGATACATCATTAAAGAGATAATTGGAAATGGAGCATACAAATTAATGGATCCAGAGGGAAGATATTTTGGGCAAAGACTTGATAGACCATGGAACAGATTGTTTCTGAAAAGATATTATCAGTAGCAATTTTTGCGAGGTAAGAAATATAAATGTAAGATGAAACAATTAAAAAAAATTTCTTTCTCTATCATAATTTATGCGAGCATCATCGCAAGAATAGCGAATAAAATTTCGCAGAGATTAAAAGAATGGTACGAACCTTTATGGCGTGCACCCTAGTTCGCGAATAAAATTTCGTAAGAGGAAAATGTAAGACCTAATAGCGCATCATATGAGGGGGTATTTCTTGACATGACTCAGCGATAAGGTTATACCATTTCTTTGGAACCGAGTCATGCAGACGATGGGGTTAAAGAAAACCTATCCGGGAGAGAGATCTTGGATTTCCAACTATATATGGTTATACCCTGGTTGGACGACTGAGAGTCTCTTCCAAGAAGTGCAAAGTATGACCAAGGCGCCGAGGTACACGGTTGAGCCAAGGGTGCCCAGAGCGTACGAAACTCTCTTGCCATCCTTGGTAAGTCTTGGATACAATGCACTTGGCCTGAAGAAAACCCCACTTAGGGTGCAGTCTTGTAACTATAAGCCATATAGGCATAAAGGACAAGAGGCTGCGAACACAACTGGTTGTTGGAAAATACGGATGGGGGGAGGTAGTCTTGTATGGCCGATGTTCCCTCCTTGAAGGGGAAACCAGGGGGAAGATAAGGGTGGCACCCTCCATTAGGGAGCTGATAAGTGTCATAAGAAGGCAATGTCATGGGGCTTTATGATCGCAAGAAAATTTAGGCATGTCATATTGACGCGTAACATAAATAATGCAGAGGCAACAATCCACGAGAGCAATGTTAAGATGATATCAATGGGTTTTAACATGAAATTATAAAGACGTCCTGCGATTTCATCGCAAGACGGCAATGTCATAAGGGTAAATTCTTGCGAGAGAATGTATGCTTATCATATTGTCGCAAAGATTTTGAAAGAAACATGGATAAGACAAGATCAAAGGGTCTTTACATGCAAATGTTAAGAAATCCTGCGATTTTGTCGCAAACAGAAAAAGTTTGGCAAAATAAGACCTTTAACTAGGAAGGAAAAATAATACCAAAAGAATAATCTTACCAATTAACTATTTTTCTTTAAGATGGCAGGAAACATTCATTTATCGCAGAATTATATACAAGGAGGCAAATTTTTAACATCGCGGATTCCCTCAGAATTTTTCAGAGAAGTGCAACAGTATTCCTCATATCGCAGATGTATTCATATTTTCGCAAGAATGCAGCAACACAATTACTCAAAGAAGATAATGAATATTCACCATTTCAAGCAAGATAATGAAGGGAAAGAAGGGGAATAGAGAAGTAATATTACATTATCTTACTTGAAAATATTCAAAGTAAGCTAAATCGAAAATTAAAATTCTGAAAGTTTCGAAGATTACATCACTCGCAAGATAAAAGAAGTAAAAGAAAGAAAAGATAAAATTCAAGCCTCGCCAGACTTATTGTTCTTGTCAGATTCATCAACATCATCAACATCCTTCTCACCGCGAGCTTCTTCTTCTCTGGATTCTTCATCAGCGATTACTTCTTTTGGAGGACTTTTTTCTTCTTCTTCACCACCTTCTTGATCTTCTTGAGTGGTATTTTCTTCATCATTAGTAAACTCTAACTATTCATCCATGGGAAGAGGAATTTCATCATCATCAACCTCTAGAGGAGGGACAGAAATAGGAGAAAGAGAACGGGGAAGCAGAATATTGTTCACGAGAACTTCAGCCCTAAGATGGACTTGGCGAAGAAGAGATTTTTCACGATTCCTAATTTCTATATTCTTAAAGTATTTAATATAATCAAGTCTTCTTTCTGCTTTGTCCTGAGAACTAAATCAATTAGAAGCAAGAGATTTATTTTCCTTGCGAACTTTATCCAATGTAGCGGTCAGATCAGTGATAGTAGAATGAAGATTTCTTTCAGATTCTGCGAGCAACAAAATAAAAAATCAGTTAGACAAGAATCTCACAAGGAACATAATATAAGATTTTATGAGAAGATAAACAAGAGAGGCAGTCAACTGACTACCTTCTTCTTGCGAGGTTAAGTTTTGGATTAAAGCAAATAAACAGTTCTCCCACTAATTCATGGCATCATCGAATTTATCGCCAACCATACCCTTCAGGCGAGATTTCATGTTTTCTTATTTGTTGGGAAGATATGAATTTTCCTTTGCTAATGAAGAATAAGATTCCTTTAACTGAGAGTATTGGTATTGAAGTTCGCTGGATCTTAAACTAATAGTTAACCTACCCTTGATAAGCTTATCCTTTTCGGCGGCAAATGATTCAGTTAAATCCTTGAGCTCCTTCTTAAGAGAATGAAGAGATTTCTCTTGACTATTACATGTACTTTGAAGATTACTTATTTGCTGCGAGGAAATCGTCATCAAGCTTGAAAATCTATGTTTTTATTGGGACAGGGTTTTATTCTCATCTGATAAAGATTCCATCGCCAAATTTGCCTTAAAAAACAAATATGAGAGGCGATCAAGCTCGCCACTCAAAAAGTTATGCCTTTGCAATAATTGATTGTTCTCATTAGTAAGATTATTTATGCAATCAATTGAATAAGTGTACAGATTGTCTAGTCTAGTATGTTGATCTATCCAAGAATATCTTTCAACGCGAACTTCTTCAGCAATAGATTCAGATTTGAGTCTTTCTATGAAACGAGCCCGATTTGAAACTAATATATGAATCAAGAATTTAAGAAGGAAGTCTAAGTACACAAAGTATGTATATGAAACAGAAAAGAAAAAAGAGCAGAGGCAAAGAAAAAATCACCTTTCATCTCGTCATTTCTTCTGCGAAGATTATCGCAATCTAAAGAAGAGTTGCGGAGCATGTGATTCAAGGTATCACATTCAACAGTTTTAGCTTGAAGAATTTTTCTCAGAACTTTAATCTCATTCTCCAAAGACGCTCGTGAATCATTACAATCAGAGCCAAAATACTTAAATAGAGTCTCGCAAGCTTGCTGTTGGAGTGGGTCAGTGGAAGACTTTCTAGCATTGTCTAAAATGTTAGACAAGACTTTAAAGGAAATATCAACACCTGCGAAAGTTTCACTTGATGAAGGAAAGGTTTTAGAAGGTGAAATAGTAGTGAGAGTAAGTTGGCGATCATTTGTGGTGGTTGAGTTATCAGGAGGAGTATGTAGAAAAACCACAGTCGAATGCCTTAAAGGACTATAAGGAACCTCAGTCACAACAACTTTAGAAGCTTGGCTTGTCAAAATGTCAGAAGGGGTAGAGGTATGAATAGTGATATTCTCGCGGATAGGAGAAGAAAGATTTGGTTGCGATGGTGTGGGAGTAATCTTCACAGATGTTAACGGGGGCATAATGAGATTTTCCCTGAGTGTCTTAAAATGACGAGACCTTTTGGGAGGTTTATCAGGATTCACGTCATTCTGCGAATAATAACCCAGATAAGAAACAGAGGCAACAATATTGTTATTAAAAAATAAAGGGTGTTTCTTACTACCTTATCATTCGCATAATTTCTCTTCTTCTTTTCTACTGGTCTCTTGCGAGGATTAGGGTTGTGAGTAGTAGATTGTGTGTTAGAAATCTTTCCGCTAAAAAGAAGACATAACAAGGAAATAAGAAAGATTGAAGAATGAAAATAAAAACTGGCTTAAAAATCAAGAAACAAACCTTGAGGACTCCATTAGAACAGTATCAGAAGAATATGAAGAAGAGGCAAAGTTGCAGACCGAAGATGAAAAAGATGGAGAAACAGAAAAGTAAAACTAATTTTGAAGATTAGTTCCACCTTTTATAGGCAAAGGGGAGTGGACCTACGGAGTAGGAACGTGTCAGTAAATAAAGGGATTTACAACACGTGTAAGAAAGGCTGGATTAACGGGATCTTGTCGAGGAGAAAGTATAAAAGGGGAAGAAGTTGCGAAGAATAATAAAGAATATTAGTTCTCATGATCTTCTCTTCTTCGCAGAAAAGACATGAGAAGAGGAAAGATGTAGTACCAGAATATCTCTACAACGCTATTCCCGCGATATTAACAATATTTCTGCGAGGAGCCCAAACGTTTCTACAAGTATTAACAACACTTTGACGAGATTGTCGCAAGATTCTTCAACAACATTTGGCGAGTGTCACAAAAGAGTGATGTAACGATTAATGATTAAAGATATATGAAGAATAAGTCTGCTTCACGATGGTTATAAAGTTGGCGATGGTGAAGACTGAAGTTATGGCGATGAAATCGCAGAGTAGATCCGAATTAGGGGAAAATCTTAGATGTCTTCCACTATGTAAATCCCTATAAAAAAGGCATGATAGATCCAGAAAAGGATGATGTATTTTTGAGAGCTGAGAGAATTTTGAGGAGAGAGAAACTCCAGAAAGAAAGTTGTACTTCTGAGTTTTAATATTTCTTGTAAATCTTCCTGAAAGTTAAATAATAAAAGTGTTGTTGTTCATTCACAATTATGGCTTAGTTTTCATAGATTCTTGACAAGGGTGTAGTGTAGGAAATCCTGCAACTACATGAAGTAAGAAATATTCTTTTATGATTCTTCACAATATATTGTTGCCTCTATTTCTTATCTTTATTTGTGTGTGTAGGTTATCACTGTAGTGGAAAAACCTGCCAAAGTTGTGAAGACTAAAGGTAAAGGCGCTGGTCGCAAGGGTAGATCTGGTGCTCCTTCTTTAAAGAAACGAAAAGTCCAATCTCCTTCTCCTTCAGATCTTAAATTTAGTGAAAGTTCTGATAATGATGATGACGAAGATGAATATATTAATGCTTCTTTTGTCCAAGAAAATTCTCCACCTGAATCTTCTATGACACAGTTGTCTGGTATTTTCTCCAATACTATGCAGGGAATTGGTGATACTCCTCTTACCAACGCCTGCAACTCTCTAGCGATTATCTGCGATGCCCCTATCTTAGAGAATAATGAATCTCTTCGGGGGTTTCAAGATCTATTTCTGCGAGTTTGTTACATTCACTTAATAGCCTGGTAAGTTTTCATTCTTATACTTTTCTTCTTTTATTTTCGCCTTGAATTCATAATTAATTCCTAAAATTCGCTGCATTATTTCACAGGATGGGAAAGATTCCTTTGGTGTTGCCTCAGATTTGGAGAAGAGGCGTGCGACTTTCGCAAAGAAGAATCTTAAACTTCTCAACAAAAATGAAGAATTGGAGGCTGAAGTCGATGGTCTTCGCGAGAAGGATGAGCAAAATGAAGGATTGGAGATCGAAGCTGCTAATCTTCGCGAAAAAAATCAAACAATTGGAATCAGACAATTCTCTTCAGAAGGACAAAATATCTAATCTTCAAGATGCCAATAAGAAACTCTATGGTATGGGATTCTTTTTCTTTCCCCTTTATTTTATTTTCTCAAAAATTTCTTCTTATAGAGTTTATCATTTCGCAGGCATCTATGGTCTTACTGATGAAGCTATTATTCTTCATACATTTCCCAATCTCATGGATGATGATACCCTTCTTAAACATCCAAACACTTCTCTCATTAGTTTTTCAAATGATAAGATTGAATCTCTTCCCATAAATGAACTTAGATCCAAACTTCGCCTTTTAGAAATTAAACATAGATCTGTTTTGGATATGGCTAATAAATTTAGACAATTCTTTCACAACTCTAAAGAAGAAATCTATAAGTTAAAAGCCAAATATAGTAATCTGATAGATGAGAAAGACCGTATTTCTCTCCAAGGTGCTCAGACATTAGCGAAATTTCAAGAAATTCTTCTTGAGATTCAAATTGAAAGAGATGACCTCAAACATAGAAATGCTGTACTCTGCGAAAGAGAGAATCAAACTCGCTCCCGCCTTCTCATAAATGATGATGACGAATTTGCTTGGGCTGCGAAAGTTCTAGATAATGCCAGGAATAATTTGGGTGTAGATGTTAGTCTTCAAGTTGAGAAAACGGCTTTGATTAGAGATATGATTTCTAACAGAGAAGGTTGTTAACTGTTCTTCCTTATTTGATTATTTATTTTTCACAACTTTCTATCAAATTGTTGATTTATTGTTGTATTTTCGCAGAAGCTGAAGAGAGATATCATAGTAGAATTGAAGAACTTGAGGATGAAAATGCGAAGCTCGCAAAGGATCTTTCTTCTCGCAATGAGAAATGTTCAAGATTGAAGTCTCAACTGAAGATCACTATTGAAAATTTTGGGAATGACGCAATTTCTTATCGTAATGATACTATCAAGCCAATCTGTGATGACAACAAGATTCCTCACTCCAAATATCCTTGTCTTTTAGACAACATCCCGGAGAATGTGCCTAACTTAGTCATCTCTGATAGTGAAGCTGATGAAGGAGAAGAATCTGAAGAGGATGGAAACGATGAATCTGATGAAGATAAGGAAAAAAGCTCAAGTAAATAATCTGATGGAGATAATGATAAATCAAGCTATAAATAGATTTTGCTTCCTTGCTTGCTCCCTTGTAAAACTTGTACAATCATTCTTCAATCTTTTACCTTGTAATCTATCACTATGAATTTATCCAATCTTTAATATAAGTTTTTTTTTTTTCAACCTGCATGTGTTAGAAATTTTTTCCCTTACGCAATATGACTATCCAAATATAATTAACTTTTTATGCGTAAATCTATCATGTGAAAACAAATAACACTTACTTATTTTATGCATTCCCATACTTGCCTATGTTATTTGAATTCAGATGAGTGATTGAGCAATCTGCCTCTGTTTAATAAAATAATTTGCGATAAAATCGCAATTATCTCTGCAGAATCTCGCAATCATAAATTGTTAGAAAATCACAATTATTTCTGCATAATCTCGCAATTATAAATTGTAAAATTGCATTCTTTCTTATATTCTGATGTGGTCTTATTTTTCCTTCATAAGTAAAGGTCTTATTTTGCAATCTTTTTTCCTTTGCGACAAAATCGCAGGACATCTTTACACTTTCATGTAGAAACCCATTGATCTTGCCTTAAATTTTTGTTCTTTTGTATTTTTGCTGCGACAATATGACGGCCTAAATTTTCTTGCGAAACTAAAGCCCCATGACATTGCCGTCTTGCGACAAAATAGAAGGACGTCTTTACACTTGCATGTAATGACCCCTTGATCTCGTCTTATCTTCTCTTTTGTATTATTGCCTCTTCAGGAATGTTGCACAAATATGACAAGTCTTAATACTCCCATGAGTAAAAAGTCTCATGACATTTGCGTCTTAAGACACTTATAATCTCCCTAATGGAGGGTGACGCCCTTATCTCCCCCCTGGTTGCCCTTTCAAGGATACGTACATCGGCCATACAAGACTAGCTCCTCCCATCCAGTCTTAACAACAACCAGTTGTGTTCGCAGCCTCTTATCCCCTTTGCATATATGGCTTATGGTTACGAGACTGCACCCTAAGTGGGGTTTTCTTCGGGCCGAGTGCATCATAGCCAAGACTTTCCAAGAATGGCCAGGGTAGTTTCATACGACCCGGGCACTCTTGGCTCAATCGTGTACCTCGGCGCCTTGGTCATACTCTGCACCCCTTAGGAGATCTCTTATTACCTTAGTCTCCCAAGTCAAGTCATATTCTCAAGTTTGAGAATCCAAGGTATCTCTCCTGGATGGGCTTTTATTGACCCCAAATCTCCATGAATCAGGTTCAAGCAGCGGTGTAACCTTATCGCTGAGTCATGTAACAGATACCCCATTTTATGACGTACTTTAGGTCTTACATTTTCCTCTTGTGAAAATTTATTCGCGAACTAGGGTGTACGCCATAAAGGTTCGTCCCATTCTGGATCTTAAATGATCATTTCTTGCGAAATTTTTGCACATTTTCAATCTGCTTTTGATATCTGCAATTTCGCATCCTCTTTTTCATAAATTTTTTGTACTCACTCATTTCATTTTAATCATTAAGGAAAATATATTTTTTGAAATTTTCGCAACAAACCAACAAACCAACTATACATCTTTTTTCTTTTCCTCAATATTTCTTTCATTTCACAGTTTAATTTTTTTTACCTTTACTGTTCTCTGCCTCTGCGAGATTGTTAGTTACTTTCTGTCCTTCTGCGAGATTTTCTCCGCTTGTCATTTTCAGCAAGTTCTGACTTCGTAACATCTTTTTTCTACTTAATCGACCATCAATCTCTCACTTCTTTGTATTTATTTGATGTTATACTTCCAATTCCCCTTCTTCGCAGCTCTTTCTTCGCAAGATTCTACATCAATTTCATAGCACTTCTTTCCTTCAACCCAATCTCCCTTTATTACTCCAATGCCACTAGGATGTGGAAACTTAATGCACTGGTGGAAAGTCGATGCGATACCTAAAATCCCATGTAGCCAAGGTTGACCAATTAAGGCATTGTAGGGCGACTCTATATCGACAATACAAAATAGAATCTTGGAAGATATCCCCTTTAATGGAATTCGCATTGTGATCTCCCCTTTAGGTTTATTGGGAGTGCCATTAAAACCATAAATTGTATAGGTTGAAGGTATTAGATCCTCATCTCTTCCTCCCATTGCCTTGTAAGTATGATAAAACAGGATATCTACAGAACTCACTGTATTAATTAAAACTCTATTAATTGCCCATGAATCTTCAGCCTCATCATCTTCATTTTCTTCTTCATCTTCTCTTTGTTTTGGGTTTATCTCTAGTCTCACCACCAATGGATTGTCATGCATTTCTCCAAGTTCAGGTACTTCTTGTGCAGTGAAAGAAATAGTCTGCTTTTTCCACTCTTCTAATGGCGAAGCTTTCGCAATATTCATTATTTCTCTCCCATCAGTATTTCTTGCGAAAACTCAGCTTAGGACATTGTCATGGAAATCTTCGATTATTTTGTATGAATGTACAATAGAGTTACAAAACAAATTTTTTGCCTTCGCCCCAACTTCTATGACAAATGTTTCTCCTCCTTTGGTCGCATTAACTCTGCGAATTTCTGGTGGTGGTTGTAAGAGTTGAGATTGAGGGTCCCCCATTAGAAAATGATTTAGCTTTCCCTAGTCTATCATTCTGAGAATGATTATCTTTATGTTTCTGCAGTTATTTGTAGAATGTCCATGAAAGTGATGATAAGAGCAAAATTCTTGGCTCCTGTTATTTGAAAGCAGTTCTTTTCCCATGTTCCAGGGTGTTGGTATATTCTCCATTAAAATTATTGCTTCCCAAATTTTCTCCACACTAGTATTCAAAGGCGGCATCTTGATCTCCTCCCATGTCATTCTTTGACTTCTTGATCCTCTCTGATAGTCTTGTATTTGTCCTCCATATGTTTCTTGTGGATTATCAAGTCTTTGAATTTTATTGTTCCCTCCTCGATTATAAAAATTTCTTTATCTTTCGAATTCTTCTTGATCCCTGCTTCCCATAGCTACCAACTTCTGTTGATTATCATTCTTATTTTCTTGTTAGACCTGCGAAGTGCTCGCAACTGTTTTTATCAATTTTGGTAGCAAACTCGCATTCGCTGCTGATGAGCTTGTATTCGTAACAGGATGCGATTCCATTTCATTCTGTTTTTCTTCAAGAGCAATGTACTCCTCCTGCAGCTCCCGTAATTTAGTCATTGTGATTGTATTTTTGATTCTAAAAATTTCAATGTATAGCAGATTAGTTGCGAACATTGCATTGACAAAGGATAAAATGAGATATCTCTCATCCATACGTCCAGCCATTTCACTGCACATTGTCTTCCATATTATGGTTATATGCTTCAAACTTTCTCCAATTCTCTGCTTTAATCCAAATACATCTTCTATTCCTGGTCGCGAGGAGTTGTTAGTCATATGTGTCCCTAAAAATATAGTCTGTAAATGGTTGAAAGATGTCATAGGATTCCTGGGTAGACCCTCGAACCATTTTAGCACCTCTCCCGTTAGACTTGATGCAAAATACTTGTACAACACAGCATCATGATTCTCCCACTGTAACATACATCTCATATAAGCTTTAATGTGTTGAATCGCATAAGTTGTTCCATCAAAGATGCTAGTTAACGCTGCGAACTGCATTTTGGTGGTATTCCTCCTAATTGTAATTCTTGTGAGAACGGAGTTTTCACAGCTTCTTCTATGGCTTCATCCAATTGTCTCCTACCTCCTTCCCTCCTATTATTCATCATTCCTCTCATTTCTGCCAGTTCTCTTAAGATTTGTTCATTTACCCCGGACGCTGATTCCATTGGTCTCTTCAATTCTACTTCTATTCTCTTGCGTTCTTGCCTGTCTTGTGCTGCGAGAGTTTGATTTCCTTCCCCAGCATTTTCTTCTTGTCTTTCTCTGCGATCTTCTCTTTCATTTCTTTCATGAATTCGCACACTATTATATCTATCATTTTCTCCTCTGCGATTTTGCTCACTCCTTATCAAATATTTTTGTTGTCTTTCGATTATCCTGTGTATTCTATCATATTCTTCATTGATATTACCATTGTTGCGGTTTTGCTCGCGTATTCTATCTCGATTATCATGGTTGACGTATTGCTTCTTGGAGTTCTCTTTCCTCCACTTCTGCTCTCAATCTCTCTCTTTCACGGGCTAAACGTGCTTGTTCAGCATAATGTCTCTCAATTTATTCTTTAATTATTTGTTCATTTCTGCGATTTTCTCTTCCATGTAATATTCTTCTTCCTTCCTCTTGGTTTTCTTCATCACCTTGATTATTTCGTTCCTGACGCTGCCTTTTTTGTGGAATTTCGCCATGTGGAATGTATCGATCTTTAATCATTTCTCTATTTTCGCGACGTTCTTCATCTAAATTTTGCACCTCCTGCCGAATATTTCCATCAACATTTTCTACAAATGAGTTTCGTCTTTCTTCCCTTCTAATTGATCTTGAACTTGATCTTGTAGTTATTTTTGACCTTCTATTTTGTAGTCTCATATTCTCCATTCTCAATTCATGATTCTATCTTGTCCAATTAGCACGTTCTTCTGCTTATACTCTCCTTTCTTTGTGTATTCTTTGTCTCAATTCCTCTAATGCTTCTACTTCTCCATTTCCATGAATTATTCCTCCAACTACTTCTTGATCTTCCTCTATTCGCCTATCGTTTCTTAATTTTTGCTCCTCTTCCGCTTCACCTGCTTAATCTGACTTCCATGTGTGTATACTCACTCTATCATAATCCATAGTTCTATTTTGCGCTGGTGTATGTTGAATTGGTTGTTGAATTTGATTTTCTCCATCATTTATTGTATTTATTCTTGATGGTTCTCCAGTTTCGTTTCTTCTTTCTCCAGCAAGTCTCTTACTCTTTCTCACAGTTGTTGGTTGTCTTGAAGCATTTCTTCTTCTAGCCATCTCTTCAACCTCAATGAATTGTTGAAAATTATATGAAATCTATTACAAACTACTCCAAATTCTTTCAAGTCACAATATTAATTTTCACACTAAAAAAAGGATCCCTGTTTCTAGCGCCAATATGTAGTAGCAGGAAATCCCACACTACACCCCTCACAAGAATTCATAATAATCAACACATTTATTTAAAGATTAAGAACAACATTTTTATTAATTGATTCACAGAAATGTTACAAGAAATGGAGGAAAACAAGAATACAATCGCTCTTTAAACTTTCTCTCTCCTAATGACTTGCTCAACACTCGAAAAAGATCTCCCTTCCCTTACACTTATTCACCTCCTTATATAGGGATTTACATAGTGGGTGACAGCTAATCTGTCCTTTATTTTAGGATCTGACTTGCGATATTCTCACAAGCGTGTTAGTGATACTTTCTCGCAAACCTCTTTCGTTCGCAAGATTATCACACTTTCTTTATGTTTATACTACCGTCACCTGTTACGCCATTCTTCAAATTATTCTGCGACGCACGCAATGTGTTGTTAACCAAACTTCGCAAGTGTGTCCTTCTTGCGATATTCTGATCCTACACTAACACTGATTGCAAACCCTGATTTGAAGACTATATAAGGGGAACTCTAGCTATTGGAAAAACTAATCCCCACACACTTTTCTTGTGTGATATTAGTTTTCTCTAAGCTAGAGTCGATCTCCATTAACCCATGAGTTTTCTCTCTAAACTCTGGTTAACGACTTAAAGACTTGATTGGGATTGTGAAGCCAGACCGATACTACTTTTATCATAGTTGTGTGATATGATCTTTCTCTTTCTATCGTACGAGTGGAATTGTAATAATTGGCTTGAGATTCTATCTCCGATAGGCAAGATAAAAGTAGTCACAAACATCTTCATCTCATTGTTTGTGATTCCTCAAAAATCTTCTTCGCTGCGTCGATTAAGTTTATAGTGAGGTGATTGATGAAACTGAGATGTTCTTCGAGAATATAAGTCTGTTTTTATCGATTGGTTCATGTTCACCTTGATTTATCAAAATACGGAACAAAACTCATAGGTTTATTCGTGGGAGACGAATTTATCTATTACCTGTAGACTTTTCTGTGTGAGACAGATTTGTTTATTAAAGTCTTCGACTTTAGGTCGTAGCAACTCTTGGTTGTGGGTGAGATCAGCTAAGGGAATCAAGTGCGCAGTATCCTGCTGGGATCAGAGGCGTAGTAGCATAACTATACCTTGGATCAGTGTGAGATTGATTGGGGTTCAACTACAGTCCAGACCGAAGTTAATTGGTAGTAGGCTAGTGTCTGTAGCATCTTAATACAGTGTATGTTTAATATGGACTAGGTCCCGGGGTTTTTCTACATTTGCGGTTTCCTCGTTAACCAAATTCTGGTGTCTGTTTATTTCTTTTCCGCATCATATTTTTATATAATTAAAATAATACAGGTTATGCGTTGTTTAATCAATTAGAATATCCGACATTATTGGTTGTTGGTTTAAGTCGATTGACACTTGGATATTGGTCTTTGGTACCATCCAAGTTATCTCTCTTTGATTAGACTCGCAAATCTATTTGCTTGAGCAAATCAAATTGAGAGATTGATATAATAACTCCTTGAGATATTTTCTATTGATTGAGTCTTGTTGATTCTCTAGAAAACAACTCGGAGTTGTCCATACAGATTGCTAATCAAATTATAGGGTGGTGTTGTTAGACCCCTTCTTTTTTAGACACTCATTTGCAAAATGACCAAATCCCTTACACTTAAAGCACTGAGGCATATCCTCATCATCAGTTTCATTGATATCCCTATTTTTAGGAGGAACACGATTATGAGGTTTGACGGATGACTTAGGCTTATCTCTGGAGAACCATTTACTTCTGTTCAACAGAAGATCCCTAAACTGTCTTGTGATCATCGAGACTAATTTGTCAAGATCTTCATCTAATGAATCTGTCTCAGAGTAATCATCTTCAGAGATATACACTTTTTTACTTTTATCAAGTAATTTAGTGTCCTTTAGTGCTTTGATCGCAACATCCTTAGATTTGGACGAATGTTCATGATCAAAGATCTTAAGCTTTCCAACTAGCGTATTTCTGAAGAGAGTATCAAGGTTATTTCTCTAAACGATGGCATGCTTCTTAGAATCGTATCTAGATGGCATCGATCTGAGAATTTTCATCACAATGTGCTTTTCAGGAATAGTCTTACCCAATACAAAAGATGTATTAACAATTTCAGAAACTTTGTGATTAAACTCATCAAATGTTTCTTCATCTGCCATACGAAGGTTTTCCTAATCGGAATTAAGATTTTGAAGTCTAGCTTCCTTTTCACTGGAATTTCCTTCGAATACGGTTGCTAAGATATCCCAAGCTTTTTGCGACTTAGTGCAATTAGACACATGGTGCTGAAGATTTGGGGTAATGGCATGTATGATGGAATTCAAACCGTCAGAGTTTTGATTTACAACAAGAATCTCACCAAGAGTGTATTCACAAATATTATTTGGAACGTTTACACCTCCAACTGCATCAACGGGAGCATCATAGCCATTAAAAACATATACCCATGATTGGAAATCACGTGCTTGAAGAAAAGCTCGCATAGAAATTTTCCACCACAAGTAATTAGAGCCATCGAAGACTGGTGGTACTTTAATTGAGATAGCACCTTTGTCCATAGAGTCATATCACTACAAACACAGACTTGTAAGGTCTTGAACGTGTTTGCCTGCTATGATACCAATTGAAAAAGCGGGGGCTAACAACCACACCCAATATTTCGATTAGCAATCTTTATGGACAACTCCGAGTTACTTTCTAGAGAATCAACTAGGCTCAATTAATAGAAAATATCTCAAGGAGTTATTGTCTCAATCTCTCAATTTGATCTTTACTCGGGTTCTCTTGGGTATCACAAATTCCCAGTTAACAACCACACTCTCCAAATATCAAGTCTTTATCTCAAGGAGAGATAACTGCGAGTCTTTATGGATGGTACCAAAGACTAATATCTAAGTGTTAATCAATTTAAATCATCAACCAAAGAGGTCGGATATTCTAATTGATTGAACAACGCACAACCTGTATTATTCAATTATATAACAAAATATAATGCGAAAAAGAAATAACACAGACACCAGAATTTTGTTAACGAGGAAACCGCAAATGAAAAAAAAAACCCAGGGACCTAGTCCAGATTAAACATACACTATATTAAGCCGCTACAGACACTAGCCTACTCCAAGATAACTTCGGTCTGGACTGTAGTTGAACCCCAATCAATCTCACACTAATCCAAGGCACAGTTATGCTCCTACGCCTTTGATACCAGTAGGATACTGCGCACTTGATTCCCTTAGATGATCTCACCCACAACCAAGAGTTGCTACGACCCAAAGTCGAAGACTTTAATAAACAAATCTGTATCACACAGAAAATACTACAAGGATAGATAAATTCGTCTCCCACGAATAAACCTATGAGTTTTGTTCCGTATTTTGATAAATCAAGGTAAACAGGGGCCAATTGATAAAACCAGGCTTATATTCCCGAAGAACAACTCAGTTTTATCAATCACCTCACAATAAACTTAATCGACGCAGCGAAGAAGATTATTGAGGAATCACAAACAATGAGACGAAGTGTTTGTGACTACTTTTATATCTTGCCTATCGGAGATAGAATTCTCAATCCAATTATTACAATTGTACTCACACAATAGAAGATACAAGATCAGATCACACAACTACAAGAAAATTAGTATCGGTCTAGCTTCACAATCCCAGTGAAGTCTTTAAGTCGTTAACCTGGTTTTAGAAGAAGAAATCCAAAGGTTAAAGGAGAATCGACTCTAGATTAGCAAACTAGTATCACACAGAATGTGTGGGGATTAGGTTTCCCAGTTGCTAAAGTTCTCCCTTATATAGTCTTTCAAATCAGGGTTCACAATCAATATTAGCTTAGTAACAAAGCATTCAATATTCATCGTTAGATAAAAACCTGATTATATTCAAGCTAATATTTATCAATCATTCGATCGAAAACATAGCTTGTTACACACACATGAAATACACGTTTGTAGGCTTATGAAAACCGTATCCAAACTTGTACATTAGTTGGTTCAACAATAGTTAAAAAAATGGTTAGCCATATGATAACTTTCATATCAACCATATTCTTCTTCACCATAACTAGTCCAAATGACTCAAATGAACTAGTTAGATAGTTGTTCAATTTCTTATATCTTTATGTACTACATAAGACATAATCGAAGCAAAAACGGTGTGATTTACTCGAATCGATTCATGAACTATAAAGCCACGGTTTGCAATAACATTTCTTAGTTTATTAACATAAGTTCACAAACATCGTTTTTAGACATAACCTACTCAAGTTCGCGCACTGGGTTCGCGGACTTAAGTTCTCGGATGGAGTTCACAAACTCCAACAGAAATTCTCGGGTTCGAAAACTTCATCAGTTCGCGGACTGAGTTTGTATGCTGATTTCGCTGACTGAGGTTACGCACTACTCCGGTTTCACTTAATCAACAAAGTTCGCAAACTTCAGTTCAAGCAGTAAGGACTTATACATATATGTGTTACCACAACAATGCTTATATCCTCCAATGGTTATATTGTCTAAATTCTCATTTCAATTATTGAAACGTTCTCAGAGGGCGTTATATAGTTATTATTCATAAACTATTTTTCGTCAGAGCGATTTCAAAAATGATTGAAACATAACATGACTTTCGTCACTAGGTAAATATGAACTTGGATAAAGCGAAAGCTTTACCAACACATATTTCGAGAAATAGATAAGCGAGATATACTCAACTCGAAATATCCACATGTTTATAATCTTAGTCTATATAGTAATACGACTTTTGTCTCAAGATAAGAGATAGAGTAGATAGACTTTTGAGTGATAGATAAATTCGAGTCTCCACATACCTTTTAGTCGATGAAGATCCACTGGTTCCTTGAGTAGTCCTTCGTCTTGTATGATGATCGCCATGGAGTTCTTGAGCTCAACTACACTTTCTATCCGAGCTCGACACCTTAGCTATAACAGACTAGAAATCAAGACTTTATAGTTTTGATCACTAATATTGACAAACATGCTTGAGATAGAAACGCATGCGAGTTTGACCGAGCAGTGCTCTAACACAAAGAAATCCTTATTTTCTTGTAAAATTAAGGTCGCTCATGTTGTTCTCTTGGGAATGACATCAAATGGTGGAGAGTTCTTAAATGAACTTGTGCTTAATTGCTATATCTTTGTGGGGAGTGCGGTTGTGGAATATTGTAGGAGTTATCTTGTATCTTTATGAAATCCTTGATGAATACACTAAGTTTCGACTATGTGAAATCATCGAAACAAAGTTTATATGTTCTCTTTTAGTCATGAATTATCGCTATTATAGGATCCAGATATCGCTCAACATATTTTGTTAGTGTGCGAGATTTAATTATTTACTTAGCTTGCGAGAATGATAGAGAGAGAGAGAGAGAGCCTGTGAAATTATAAAGTGAGCCTGCGAAATTATAAAGAGAGCCTGAGATAACGTAACAGGGGATCCGAAAATGAAGGGTAATATGAGCTGTACTACACTACTTGTGAGCTGTCATCCACTATGTAAATACCTATATGAAGAGAAGAGCAGGAGAGTGAAAGAGAGGAACCACATTTTTGTAAAGAGGAGACATTTTTTAGAGAGGACACAAAATTTGTATTATTATCTCCTTCTTCTTCATTCATCAACCTAGAGCTCCAAATATTTATTAATGGAGTCTCCATATAACCTAAATGTAATTTCAACAATCATAGTGAAGAACCCTAACCCCTTGGATGTAGATCACATTGATCGAACCACGTAAATCCTTGTGTCCATTTTATAATTTTAGCACTTTAATCTTTATTTTAATTATGAAATAGATTTAGATCTAGAAAATATTATATGGGGTGTGTTGTGGGATTTCCTGCAACTACATTTTGTCACTAGAAACAGGGAATTTCTGAGAATTTGGATTCAAAAATTGCGGGATCTTCAAAGCTCAGGGGTAAAAACAATAGTTTTAGAGAAATGTATACAGAGAAAGAGAAGTAGAAATGTTGAAGAGAAGAAGCAGGGGCGAATACGGAATATTTATCCGCAGAAAACAAGTTTTAGAAAAGAAATAGTCAAGAGCAACAGATGATTTAAGATTCAAAACAAAGACAATTACAAAGGAAGTGCAATGACAGTGAAATCAACCAACCGGAGTCTTCATCAATAATTAAAAGTAAAACAAATCTCTTCCTCTTTTTCTAATTTTATGTCCAAGATTATGTTTATGAATTAGATCTGGGAGTTTTAAAAAAAATGTTCATTTTAATAAAAATTCTTTCAAAATCAGATCTGCGAAGTACAGATTTAAAGATTTCATTCTACAAAATCATTCCGAGAATTTTCAAAAAAAAAAAAACATTAAATTGCAGAATTTTCATTTGGTTAGGGGATTTACGATCAGTTTCTTATCTAATTTTTCTGTTGTTTATTGAACAGCGGAGAACAACAACTTAGGTTACAAAAATACCACGAGTTGTTATCAGCAAATTCGCAGAAGTCATCAATCCAGCAAAGTTTAAGAAAGAAGTTCACTCGACATAGGTTCCAGCGAAGGTCAACCAACAGTTCACTTTACCAACCAAAAATGAAGATATTATGTTCTCGGTGATATTATGACTTCGCCAGAAAATTCAAAAAACAATTATCATGGGAGTTCAATTCGCCGAATACTGCTTCAGAATTTTATGACAGAAGACAGGGATACTTTGAGCAAAGAAATTTTATGAATGTCAGCGAGATTTTCCTCATGCCCCTTGGAAAACATTTCTCTTAGTAGACGTTTTCCTTTTGACAAATCAAAATGTCAGCGAGATTTTCTCCACACGAACTTTCTTCGCAAACGGGAATATCAAGTGAACAGCAAAAACCATTTCGTGAAGTTTCCTTCGCAAATATGTTACTGAGACTTCACATCAGCAGAAACCATTTCGTGAAGTTTACTTCGCCAACTATATAATATGGAGAAAAAACATGGTAGCAGCAGCTTCAAATCATGGAGTTCAAAGGAATCTACTGTTCATTACTGAACAGCTAAGAAAATGACAACACTTACCAAATAATGTATAAACTAAAGACTAAGGCAACAAACCTCCGGGATCATCAATGAAAGGGTAATTAATTGCGAACATGAGATAATATTGATCAAAGCAACAGGAGAAGAAGAAAGAACGAACATGAAATTATACAAAGAGCGATAATAAAATGATAAGTTAAGCGAATCTTATGTTTCTTTTGCAAAAAAGAAGTTGGAAAAGTTGGTAAGGGGAGTAATGAATAGACTTGAGATCAATCTGTCGAATCCAAACACATGCATAATTTTTTTTCGCACATTTTTTATAAAGCCATAGAGAAGATAGTTATAAGAGACGGCAGTATGGCTTGCTTTCGCAAATAGAAGCCAGTACAGATGGTAACAAGCGAAGAGAACAAGTTTGATGACGCGAGTTCGAATCCTATCTTCTGCGTATTTTTGAACTTCCATTTTTACAAAGAATTTCATTCTTTCGAAAACAAGAGAAGAAAGTCATCTTCGCATACAATAAAACTAGCATAATTGGTCAAGAGGCATGAATGCAAGCAGCAGGTCGCAGGATCAATACTTTCTTCTCGCACATTTATTTTTGTTACGCGAAATTTCGCATGGACTTTGATTATTTCGCAAAGAAGAAATTTGATGATTATTTCGCAAATTAATTTCACAAGAGAGGGTTATCACAGTTGGTATGGTGCGAGAATATGCAAGAGGCAGGTCAAGGGTTCAAGTCTCATTTCTCACACTCCTTTTTCTGCGCAAAAATTACACTTCTTCATTCAATATTTATACATTTCAAGGATGCCAATTTCGTAAGCAAACCATATACTTCGCGAGATACGACAACAACAGAAAATCACATGAAATCTACGTGCATGCAAGTGTATGGACATCCTACGATTTCGTCGCAAGATGGCAATGTCATGGGGATTTACGTTCGCAAGAATATTTAGGCATGTCATATGGTCGCATGAAAAATATCCTGCAGAGGCAATAATACTAGAGAAATGATAAGACAAGATAAATGGGTCAATACATGAAAGTGTAAAGATGTCCTGGGATTTTGTCGCAGTGAAAAAAGAAACGTGGCGAAATAAGACCTTTAACTAGGAAGGCAAAATAATACCACATAAGAGAGTACGCAAATAAACTTGCGAAGATGATTATATGTAAGCAAACAAGCTTGCGAACATGTATAAAGAAATGAAATGGAGATAGTGAAAATGATGCACCTTAACAGTGGAGAAAGTAAAACAATGAGATACAATGAGCTAAAGATGGACAAAGAATACAATAAAGCACATGAAAATGAGCATGCGAGGAACAATAAATACGCAAATAAGAATGCATATACTAGACACAAAGCCAGAGAAATGGAGAATGGAGGAAATTTAAAGCTACATCAATTTTAGTGTGCAAAATGAGCTAAGTAACACAAACATTAGCTACACTTTGCAATAGATAAGCATCCTCATCATATAAGCATCACACTTGCATCATGAAGCATCGCATACGCATTTCATGGCATAAACATCACATATATAATTCATAACATAAGCATTAGATTCGCACAAGTATTTTACAAAACTTTACGGAATAATATCGCAGAATTTCGCAGGATTATCAGAGTTTCGCAGAATGTGTCCGAATTTCGCAGAATGTGATTATTTCATAGAATGTGATTATTTCCTCAATTATTTTGCACAATTATAAGCAACTTGAAGAGATTATACTATCGCATGAGTACAAAACATGAGACCGGGGCAAGATAAGAATGAAGAAACAACTCGCTCATTCAATATTTTCTCAAGGATTCTACCCTCATAGATAAAGAACAGAGGCAACTAATGGATTACCAAGAAAATTTTTTATGTTCTTTATTTTCTCGGAAAGAATCATTTCTAAAATGGATGTTCACCAATGAACAACAAGAATCCTCACCAAAAATAGAGCAATAATTTCGCACGAATAGAGGCAATACTTATTACTCTTATTCAAAGACAGATACTTCTTATATTTCGAGGATTGAGTACTTCTTATATTTTTTTCAAGGATACTTCATACTTCACATACTTCAAGAGTTGATACTTCTTATTTACTTCGCAAAGCTTCGGAACTTCACAAAAGAATACAGGAAAGTACGTACTTTTCAAGTCCAATATTCTTTCGCTCGTTCCTCCAACAACTACTTCAAAATGGATTTTTCCTTAAAGATTGATCTTCAAGCAATATTCAAGGAAACAATGGCAAGATGTAGGATCCAAATATCGCGTAACACATTTTGTTAGTGTGCGAGATTCAATTATTTACTTAGCTTGTGAGAATGTATCAGAGCTTGCGAGAATGATAGAGATAGAGAGAGCCTTCGAAATTATAAAGAGATCCCGAGAGAATGTAGCAGGGGATCTGAAAATGAAGGGTACTATGAGCTGTACTCCACTACTTGTGAGCTGTCATCCACTATGTAAACGCCTATATAAAGAGAAGAGCAGGAGAGAGAAAGAGAGGAACCACATTTTTGTAAAGGGGAGACACTTTTTAGAGAGGACACATAATTTGTATTATTATCTTCTTCTTCTTCATTCATCAACCTAGAGCTCCAAATACTTATTAATGGAGTCTCCATGTAACCTAAATGTACTTTCAACAATCATAGTGAAGAACCCTATTCCCGTGGATGTAGATCACATTGATCGAACCACGTAAATCTTTGTGTCCATTTTATAATTTTAGCACTTTAATCTTTATTTTGATTATGAAATAGATTTAGATATAGAAAATATTATATGGGGTGTGTTATGGGATTTCCTGCAACTACAGTTATGGCTACGGATCTTCAACAACAATGATGTTGAGTTGAACACGTTCAGAATCTCTGGAGTACTTGGAGTAGCGAAGAATTCAAGGAAAGTTGAAGAGACAAGGGAAATCAAGGATTATGGATGAGAAGCTACAAAGTTTATTTATTTGTAATCCATATGTATTGATAGTTTTGACACTAAAATTGACAAAGGGAGAAATTGTTAGAGAACTGCTCTGTCGAACTCGCAAGCATTGTTATCTCAAGCTTGTTTCTCAAGTTTAGTTTATCAAAACTATATACTTGATTACTAGTCTACTTATAGCTATGTCTCGGATTAGGATAAAATGTGTAGTTGAGCTTTAAACTTCACGACGTTTACCAATTGAAGAAGAATATCTACTAAGGAACTTAGAGGAACTTCATCAACAAAAGGTTTGTGGAGACTAAAACTTGTCTATCACTCATAATTCTTTTCTATTTTTATCTTCTAATGAGACTAAGTCGTATAGATATACAAACTTTTACATTATACACATTTGATATTTCGAGCCAAGTTTATCTCACTTATCCATTTCTCGAAATACTTGTTGGAAGATTTTTGCTTTAGCTATGTTTATCGTATTCTGACGAGTTTAGTTGGAAACAATTTATTTGTTGGAAACTTAATATTAAGTCAAAAGATGATCATGTGAAAATTACCTTGAACATCTTACATGATTTGTGTGAGGCAGTTTAGCTCGTGAAGTTTGGTATTGATCATTCAATCACTTGAAAATTACTTGAAGCTAATGGTATGTGTGAGATTACCATTGTCGTCTTCTAAGGATGTTTCAATGATTGAAATAAGAGCTTAGAACGATTACCCATGTCTGGATACAACATGGTATGCATATCCAGTATGCGAACTGTATTGTGATGATTCAGGTCCGGAACTCTTGTTTGCGTACCAAGTATGCGAACGGATTTACATGAGAAGGTCCGGACTTTTGTTTGCGTACCTAGTATGCGAACGGGTTTACCTGAGTGGGGTCCGGAATGGTTGTTCGCGAACCGGGTTTTCGAAAAGCTTGACTAGGCCAAGGTCTGGAGCTGATGTTAGCGTACCCAGTTTGCAAACACAGTAGTTAAGTTCTAAAATTGGTAATGTATGATTCTCATACTCATGAACTAAAACATCTATGATTTAAGGAATGCAAATTAACTTTGGAAACCGTGGATTAATGTTCATGAATTAATTCTTGTGTATGTACTTTGTACGATCACGAATCAAAACAATTTCATTTTAATTTTTTCATGAATATTTCTATGAGATAGTGAATGATTGAACAACTCTATTTGAAATACAATTAGATTCATTTAATTATCTATCATGATTTATTGATCATCATATTTGATCTAGAAGTGTTAGATGAATACGGCTAAGTCAAAGTGTTCATATGGATAACTTCGGTTAACTGTTATTGAGCCAACCTAATATACACGTTTAGGTATGGTTACCCATATCTGAATATAAGTATATTTAATTTGTGTGTAACAAGCTAAGACCATGTAACGACGGAGATTAATTTCTTAATTTCTAAGCAGACTTAGCTTGAATCTTAAATCAGGAGTTCATCTTACGGTGAATATTGAATGTTTTATTACTAAGCTATGTTAGCTTTGATTGTAAGAAACCCTGATTTGAAAGACTATATAAGGGTGTTTGAGGGTAAACACTAATTCTGCTGTTTTTGGTAAATTTGGGTGTGTTGATGAGAAACGAATTCAAACCCTAAATAAATGCACTTCACGGGAATACTTTTAGATTCGAGAGATCAATATGTAAGACTCTGTCCTAAACCAATAAATGGTCGTTCCAGATTCAATTCGGTATAAGGTGAAGGAGAAGAGTTTATTTTAGGGAGGGAACCGAAAAAAGGTGTTTGAGATCAGAATATTGAATTATGAAGGTGTGGTTGTTTATGACTTGTATCAGAAAAATGGTTTATGGCTATTTGTGTTGATAACACTTGTGTTCCTGTTGTTGAAATAAGTTGAAAACCTATTTATACAAGTCATTTGAGCGCAACCCTGATCTCGTAAGAATTAGAGAAGATTAAGTAGTGGAGTAGTGGGGTTGTGTAATAGGCGGTGATCATCACGTGGTCATACCTTCACCCACTACTATTATCATTGTTAACCGTTCGTCCTTTCCTGACACGTTCTCGTAATGGGCATGTTGCATGCCGCACACTGTAAACCGCCATATTAATACCCCAGTAAGTATCCCCCAGTTTGTGACATGTTTGATGTCTCAAGTAAGTGGGTCAAGTCGTGGACTTACCACAAAGAATAGCATATGGTGCTTTAAATAACTAAGTTGTTTATGAGGCCGATATAAAATATAATATGTATGTATTCGATGCATGTAAAGCATTACCTTTAAGCATCTCAAATTAATCGATGTGCATGAAGCATCGCTGTTTTAGAGCTCGATTGAATAAATTACGGATTGGGCATCTTAAAATAGGCAGCATGGCCAACCACCTTTGGGTGATCGTTTGGTATCTCTAGGGACAAGCTATTGCTTGGTCGATCGCTCCTTGTGAAGGAGGGGTGGACGGTGATCGCAATGCTTCTTTGTTGATTTTCTGAAAAAAAATCTACGTCATCCAACTAGGCTAGCAAAGTTGGATGGACGAGATGATTTGCGGCGGTTACATATTGCCGTTGATGTAATTTAGGGTTTAGGGGATGTGCGGCCATCTCTGTTTTGGCTAGTCGAATCAAAGCGTTGGCCGCTGATTCGAATAGGCCGATTGTCCATGTGCAAAGATGAGCCACCGATGTGCATGCTGACATCTCTTGGGCCATCTAAAGTTGGATCTAAGACACTCAAATCGGCTGGCGAATATGGGTGGTCTTGATCGATTTGCGACAGTAATATGTTGCCGCGAACACCAATTAGGGTTTTAAAGCTGGCGTGTGATATTTTTTCTGAGACTGATATGAATAGTCTAGATTTTCCTTAAGGAACTTGATCAAGCTATCTTTTAATTAAAAGTGTATCGATACGAAAATCTCTTTATCAGAGAACGATGCAGCCTGTGTGAGTATTTTCGTGCAGATCTCAATACTGGCACTTCGGGACATTCATGCTACTCTGCTGAGAGTGACCATTAATCATCATGTCATGTCAATATTGGGAGTTCGATGAGAACATAGCATAGGAAAACACTAGGCAGGCTCCGACATTAGTGAGTAATGCAACTAGGAGCGTAAATACTCATTAGGCTCTATACTAATGAACAATTCATCTAGGAGCTTGAGTTTCAATATAATGTGAAGAGAGACATATGATCTCATTAGATTCTGATATATTTTCCAAATTCCTTGCGAAATATAGATATATCAAGGTCTACTACTTCTGATGCCGGGTCAGGTAGATAGACTTTTACAGTTCTCGCCCTAAGATAAAAACCACCATCAACATTAAGTCCCCTTCTTAGCACGTAACAGTGAAATTGTTGCGGGGTATGCACTAGATGGTGACAGACGAGAAATAAAATTGAAAAGACGAAGCAGGTATATATTACCAGGGAAATCCAAATCAACCTTCAGCAGCGAGATCATGCGGATAATGGCTTTCGTAGTAGCGTGTTGCTATCTCAGCTATGGGGTATGGGTGCGGTGCGCTCAGTCATCCATTCATGTTCATGGAGCAAGAAAGAATTCTTCGCATGTTCAAACTCTAGAAACTCCGTTCGGATGAAAAAGGGGTATCGACCCTCTTCTGTCTTTGTTGCTCGTCTGGCTCCGTGCTTTCGTTTGCAGCGGTCGGCTCCTCTTCATCACTATCAGCGGCTCGATCATAAGCATGCCAATCATCAGTGGCAAGTGTAGTTGCAGGAAATCCTACACTACACCCTCACAAGAATTCATAATAATCAATACATATTTCAAGATTAAGAACAACACTTTTATTGATTAATTCTCAGAAATATTATAAGAAATGGAATAAATCAAGAATACCACCGCTCTCTTAAACTTTATCTCTCCTCAAAACTTTCTCAACACTCTCAAATTTATCTCTCTCTTCTGAGTCTATTAGTTCTCTTTATCGGGAAGTTACATAGTGGATGACAGCTAAGCTGTCCTTTTATTTCGGATCTGACTCGCGATATTCTTGCAACAATTATAATTTTTATTCTCACAGATTCTATAATCTTCGAAGGATCGTCATGCTCTTCTTGTGTTTCAATTTACGTCATCCGTTATGTCATTCTTTGAGTCCTTCTGCGACACTCGCAGTGTTTCCTTGAAGAGCTTGCAGAAATGTTGTTAAAATATCGCAAGAGTATTGTTGTGGCGATATTATGATCCTACATCTTTCCTATTCTCATGTCTTTTCTGCGAAGGAGAAAAGATTATGAGAATTTTATCTCATCTTAATGCCGCAGCTATCCATTTTTCAATATTCTTCTCTCAACAAGGCCCCGTAAATTAATATGACCGTTTACACGTGTCGAATATTCCTCTTTTTACCGATATCTTCATTATTATCCGGTCACCATCCTTTTTTCTATAAAAGGTAGAATCTGGTACAGAAATATTCTTCTTCTTCTGCTTCTCCATCTTCCTCGTCTTTTCGTTTGCTTGTACTTTTTTTCTCCTGCAACTTTCTTTCCCCTAAGATTCATCTGCTACTGGTTTCATGGAGTCATCAAGGTATATGTTCTTCGGACATTGCTAAACTCAATCTTGCTTTTTATATTCATCAAAATTATCTGATCCGTCTTTATTCGATTTTATGTAATTCCCATACTGTGTTTTTGTTTCAGCGGAATCCCTTCTAACACCAAATTTGTAGTCCAAAACCATAATTATTCCAGAAATTCGCAGCAAAAATCCGCTAAAAAGAAAAGGAAGCCTGCGAATCATAAGGTAGTAAGAAACATTTGTTTTCTTAATAACAATATTGTTGCCTCTGTTTCTTATCTAGATTATTATTCGCAGGATAGTGAGGATACTAATGCGCCTCGCAAGAAATCTCGCTAAGTTAAAGCTGTTGATTTTTCCATTGCTATTCCCAAATTAATTTCTGCTAGTTCTATTCCAACAACTTTGCAAACTGAACCTTTAACTTCTGTCTGCGAGAACATCGCCATAAATATTCCTGCCTCAACTGATCTGTCATAAATGAAATTCCTGAAACTGCTGCGAATGAAGTTTCTTCCCCTCCTATTGTAGTTACTTCTCAAGTTAACTCTACTTCAATTCCAGTTATTACTTTTCCAGAAACTACATCTTCGGATGAATCATTCGCTGCGAACAATTCAAATCTCCAACTTTCTATTGTCACCGTTTCACCACCTACATCTCTCCCCCCTTCTAAAGAAACTTCAGTAGGAGTAGATGTTGATTTTAAGGTTTTTTATAATATTTTAGATGATGCTAGGAAGTCTTCTATCGACCCTGTTAGGCATAGTGTTTGCGAGATTTTAAGTAAATATTTTGGTTCTGACCGTATGGTTTCGCAAGCATCTCTAAAAAATGAAGTTGAAGCTTTAAGGGGAAGTCTTCAAGTCAAGACTTTAGAATGTGATACTCTTCATCATAAACTGAACAATTCTTCACTGAACTACGAGAATCTTCGCAAGAAAAATGATGAGTTAAAAGGTATAAATCTTTCTATCTTTGTCTTTAATTTTCCTATGTTAATTGTTTTTCTTATTTTCATACTCCATTTTATTAAAATCATTTGTTCGCACATTAAGCCTTAAATCATAATCGATTAATAGGGATATTCAAAGCTGAATCCGTTGCTGAAGAGATTCGTATTGATAGAGATTCTTGGATGGACCAATATAACCGATTAGATAATCTTCATAAGTATTCCCTTGATCAAATAGAGAACCTTACCAAAGATAACAAACAATTAGCACGGATACAAGATCTATTAAGTAACGAAATATCTCACATCTCTTATTTGTTAACCAAGGATAATTTAGCAATGGAAACTTTATCAGACGAAAATAAGATTTTATCTCAAGAGAAGCGGGATATTTCAAATAAGGTGGCGATCTCCTCGCAACAACTAAGTACTCTTCAAAGAATGTATGATAACCAAGAACGATCTTTTCATTCGCTAAAAGATGAACTTAAGGAAGTAATTGAATCATCTATCACTGAGAAAAATGCACTCATCCAAGGTAGAATAGCTTTAAGTATAAAGGTAAGCCAACTTAAAGAAGAATACTCCAAATTAGAAGAATCTGACTCTTCATTAGCAAAAGAAAATACTTATCTCCTTTCTAAAGAAGAAAGTATAAAATCTCGCCTAAAAGGCATAGTTGGAGATAAATTTGATGACGCCATGGACCATTGGGAGAATTATTGCCTGTCACTCATTCAAAAATTAACTTCGCAAAAGGAAGGTAGTCATTTTGGCTGCCTCAACTGTTAATTTCTCTATTAAATTTCTTTATAATTCTTCTTGAGAAATCTTCGCCTGAATATCTATTATGTTTACTCTTGTTTTTCGCAGAATCTGAAAGGAGCCTTCTTTCAACTATTTCTGTTTTGAATGGTAAACTGGATAAAGTTCACCAAGAAAATGGATTGCTTGCTGCTCATCTTTCCCATTCTCGCAATCGATAAGAAAGAAGATATGATTACCTAGAATATCGAAAAGACATGGAGATCAGAAACCGTGATAGGGCTTTTCTTCGCCAAGTTCATCTTAGCGCTGAAGTTCTTGTGAATGAAATTTTGTTGTCAAATTCTCTTTCCCCTACATAAATCAAACCTTTAGAAGTAGATGATGATGAAATTCCTCGTCCCCCTGATGATGATCAAGTGTATGAAAGTGGTGAAGAAAATGTTTCTCAAGAAGATTCAGTAGATAAAGAAAAAATCCCTCATGAGCAGTTTTTGGTTGTGAAGCTACAGTTGGCGAGACAGTTGGCGAGAAATCAAATGAAGAAGAAACTCGAGTTGATCATAATGAAAGAAATAATGGCGAAGGTGATAACACAAGCAAAGATAACGAAACTGGCGAGGCTAACATTGAAGCAGCTTGAGTTCTGTTTTTGTTTTCTTGAATTATCTCCTCTTTTTCTTTTTCTTGCGAGTGATGTACTTTACGCAACTTTAGAATTCAATTATGCTTCTATCATTTTAAGTACTTGCGAGAAAGATAATGATATTCAATTTATAAATTCCCATACTTTCCCTTCATTATCTTTCTTGGTTTGAACAAATCTTTCCTGCATTCTTAAAAGAAAATAGTTAATGTTTAGAATTATTCTGTTGGTCTTATTTTCCCTTCCTAGTTAAAGGTCTTATTTTGCCAATTTTTATTTCTGCGACAAAATCGCAGGACATTCTTACATTCACATCTAAGAACCCATTGATCTTGCCTTATCCTCATTTTGTCAATTTGTTGCGACAATATGACAGGCCTAAGTTTCCTTGGCGAAAACAAAGCCCCATGACATTGCCGTCTTGCGATGAAATCGCAGGACGTCTTTACACTTTCATGTAAAAACCCATTGATCCCATCTTATATTTTTCTCATGAATTTTTGCCTCTGTATATTTGTTGCACAAATATGACAAGTCTTGATACTCCCGTGAGTAAAAAGCCTCATGACATTTGCGTCTTAAGACACTTATCAGCTCTCTAATGGAGGGTGCCGCCCTTATCTTCCCCCTGGTTTCCCATTCAAGGAGGCATACATTAGCCATACAATACTAGCTCCTCTCATCCGATCTTAACAGCAACCAGTTGTTTTCGCAGCCTCTTATCCCTTTTGCCTATGTGGCTTATGGTTACGAGACTGCACCCTAGGTGGGGTTTTCTTCAGGCCGAGTGCATCATAGTCAAGACTTTCCACGGTTTTCAATAGGATTCCTTAGTTTATTATGATAAGTTCATAAATATCGTTTTTAGACATAACCTACTCAAGTTCATGGACTCAAGTTAACCGGTTGGAGTTCACAAACTCTAGTAGAAATTCTCGGGACGAGAACTTTCATCAGTTTGCAGACTGAATTCGCGGACTGAAACTGTGCTACAACTCAGCAAATATTCTCGGGTTTGAGAATTACGCCAGTTTGCGGACTGAGTTGATGGCTCATGTTCCAGTTTTATTTGATCAACAAAGTTCACAAACTTTGGTTCAAATAATAAGGACTTTTACATATATGTGTTACCAACTATGCTTATATCCTCCAATGGTTATATGTCTAAACTCTCATTTCAATCATTGAAACATTTTCATAGGACGTTATATAGTTGTTATTCACAAACTATTTTTTGTCAGAGCGATTTCCAAAGTGATTGAAACATATCATAACTTTCTTCACTAGGTAAAGATGAACTTGGCTAAAGAAAAAGATTTACCAACACATATTTAGAGATATAGATAAGCGAGATATACTTAGCTCGAAATGACATATGTGTATATTCTTAGTCTATATAGTAATATGACTTTTGTCTCAAGATAGGAGATAGAATAAGCAGAATTTTGAGTGATAGATAAGTTCAAGTCTCCACATACCTTTTAGTCGATGAAGATCCACTGATTCCTTGAGTAGTCCTTCGTCTTGTATGATGATCGTCATGGAGTTATTGAGCTCAACTACACTTTCTATCCTAGTCCAAGACCTTAGCTATAGTAGACTAGAAATCAAGACTTTATAGTTTTGATCACTAACATTGACAAACATGCTTGAGATAGCAACGCATGCGAGTTCGACCGAGCACATATCCCATAACAATATTGCAATATATGAAACCATAAAGATTAATACTGCACTAATCATCTTCCAAACAGTTCTAGATTATAAACAAATAAACCTAAAAACATGAAGATGAAAATGTTGGACATAGCTTTGTGTAATCACATTAATGGCTATTCCAAACTCTAGTAATCCTTATCAAAAGAAAGAATAAATTCTCATAAGAAGTTTCTTAGGCATCAAGACAAACTCATAATGCACATATAAGATGATTTGTCCTTAGAGGATATAATCTATATTTTTCGCCCGGATTTATACCAACAAAAGATACCAAAGGCATATAAAAATATTTTCTTAACAAAGAATAACATACAAAGTCATTAAGGACCATGCACCATAGTTCACTTAAAATGATTGTGAACAATCAAAAATCCCATTATTGAACATCCTTTTTTGTGATTCACCCACAACATTCTTTTAAAAGCTACAAATGAGCTTAGAAGAGCAGTACTCCATGAATTCAAGTTCCCAAGTCCAAGAGAAGTGGAACAAGTGCGACAAAACGGATCAAAACACTCAAAAACAAGAGACGGGAGAAATACCAACCTTAACTCATTCAAATTCAGGAATTCTCATCTTCAATTTGAATAGAATTCAAATATAAAGAGAATTCAAAAATAATGAGGTCATTCCGAGTCCGGACGAAGAAGTTACGGCCAAAACATGTTTACTGAGTATCGACGTCTACATGCAAGTATGCATATGGGTATGCGTACTTAAACCCCTGGATTTTGATTTTAAATGATGGTATGCACACCTGCTATGTGTACCATGAAGTTTAAACATCCCAAACCACTATTTTCAAACCTAAACATTGAAGAACCTTAAAAAATATCAAGTTAGGTAGAAATGAACGATAAGCAAGGTACATGAATCATTATAAGTACTCTAATCAAATAAAAACACAAATATTGCTCAAGATTATAAATATACCTTTTTAAAAGAATCCAATCGACTTACCGAACATAACATGTGTGCCCCAATTCTCGTGCTTCCCTAGTAGGGCATTCCTTTGTGAGGATGCACTTACAACATAATTAAGTTGTGTTGAGCTGAACAATGTTTTGCTCACCACAAGTGACTTTTGTGTTATCATGAAAGAGATCGCTTTTAGAACCTTTCATATCCAAATGCATCTTTCCAAATAACTTTTTATGTTCCAACATCATGGATACTGCCTTCTTCATAGTCATGGAACTTTCTGGGAGATCATTCCTTTTCACACTCAAAGCATCATTGACTTTCTTTGGTATCCACTTCTGAGTGTGTTTTGGAACAACCGGAACCTTCTTCCCATTACTCTCTTCTATATTTCTCGAAAGAGAATTGGATTGACTATTCTTTGGCAATTTAGTCTTTCTCCAATTGGGAGCATCAGATCTTGTCTTCGTCTTTACGAAGCTATCCTTTTGATAACCATTAAGATTATGAAAAGGCTCACAACACTGATTTATTTTCCTAAAGGTTAGACAGTTACAACCAGTACCGTTAAGGGGATTAGTCTTAACAAATGATCTTGGTTTCACAACTTCTTGTGATGCCCAAACAAGAACATCATGAAGTTTCTCATTCCTTATAAGGAAACGACATCTCCTTTCCAGGTGACCTTTATTTCCGCAATAGTGGAAAGCATAAGTAATGTTCTTACCTCGATCCGTGTGTCCTGACTTTGGAGATTGATATACTTTGGTATTTTGAACCTTAATTTACAATGAATATATTTCACTTTTTCCATCAGTGGAAACCTTTTGTTGAGAATAATCACCAGGCTTGACAAATTTTACCACTTTGCTAATACTTGGAGCATCTATTCCCTTATAGCCCAATCCTCGTGTATCATGATGATTTTTACTTTCTCCCAGCATAGTGGTTAATTTGCTTGAAATAGTATTGAACCTTTTCAAGTCATCTTCCAACATCTTGATTTTATCAAGAGCAGTAGCTAAATCAGCCTTAAGGCGTTTTTCTTGAGCGAGAAAAGCGCTTTCTCTTTACTTGCTTGCTGAGAGTTAATCCTTCCTTCAGTTTCTGCAAGTTTCTCTTCTTACAAAAAGTATTTTTGATATACACGATCACATTCAAGTGACTTTCTACTCAGGTTTTCCTCGGTATCTTTGAGGAACGATTCGCAAGAGCGATTCTGATCATAAAGACCACCGTAGATCCTTTTCAATTTCTTATTTTCTCGACATATAGGAGTCAGAAGAGATGTGACATGAGAATTTGTAATCTTCTTCATTTTCAACAAATCCAAAAACTTATCATACTTTGAGACTTCCTCACCAACATCTCTATCAATATCCAAATCACCTTCATCAGAAAGTTCATCCAACTATTATTCTAGGAGTGTTTCCCAATCAACAGTTTTTACATCAAGAGAATGTTTAGATATTAAATTTGATGTGACAGTTCTCTCAGGTGAATCCAAGATTTTTGAATCATTTGGTAATTTCTGAAATGGTACGTTATTAGAGATAAACTCATCCATAATCAGATCACTACAAACACAGACTGATAAGGTCTTTAAACGTGTTTTCCTTCTCTGATACCAATTGAAAAAGCGAGGGTATAACAACCACACCTAATATTTCGATTAGCAATCTGTATGGACAAACTCCAATATACTTTTTATGAGAATCACTAGACAGTCAAACTCAATAAATACAAAAGTATATCAAAGAGTTTATATCTCTATCTATCGATTAAAATCTTACTCAAGAAAACTGCGAGTCTCAATTTAAATACAAGAGATATAAACTTGGATGGTACCAAACACCAATATCCAAGTGTCAATCAATTTAAATCAACAACCAAAAGGTCGGATATTCTAATTGATTGAACAACGCACAACCTGTATTATTTAAATTATATAACAAATATAATGCGGAAAAAAAAAACACAGACACCATAATTTTGATAACGAGGAAACCGCAAATGCAGAAAAACCCCGGGACCTAGTCCAGATTGAACATACACTATATTAAGCCGCTAACGACACTAGCCTACTCCAAGCTAACTTCGGTCTGGACTGTAGTTTAACCCCAATGAATCTCACGTTGATCCAAGGTATAGTTATGCTCCTACGCCTCTGATCCCAGCAAGATACTATGTACTTGATTCCCTTAGATGATCTCACCCACAACTAAGAGTTACTACGAACCAAAGTCGAAAAATTTATTAAACAAATCTGTATCATACTGAAAAGTCTATGGTGTTTGATAAATCCGTCACCTACAAATATATCTACGAGTTTTGTTCCGTCTTTTGATAAATCAAGGTGAACATGAACCAATTGATAAACTAGACTTATATTCCCGAAGAACAGCTCAGTATTATCAATCACCTCACAATAGTCTTAATCGACGCAGCGAAAAAAGATATTGTGGAATCACAAACGATGAAACGAAGATGTTCGTGATTACTTTTTATCTTGCCTATCAGAGATAGAAATCTCAAGCCAATTATTACAATTGTACTCGTACGATAGAAACAACAAGATCAGATAACACAACTACAAGAAAAGTAGTATCAGTCTAGCTTCTCAATCCCAATGAAGTCTTTAAGTTGTTAACCTGGTTTAGAAGAAGAAACCAAAGGTTAAAGGAGAATTGACTCTAGCTTATCACAACTAGTATCACACAGAATGTGTGGGGATTAGGTTTCCCAGTTTCTAGAGTTCTCCCTTATATAGACTTTTAAATCAGGGTTTGCAATCAATGTTAGCTTAGTAAAAAAACATTCAATATTCACCGTTAGATGAAAACCTGATTAGATTCAAGCTAATATTTATCAACCGTTAGATCGAAAACATAGCTTGTTATACACACATGTAATGCACGTTTATAGGCTTATGTAACCATACCCAAACTGGTACATTAGTTGGTTCAATAATAGTTAACCAAATGGTTAGCCATATGATAACTTTCATATCAACCATATTCTTCTTCACCGTAACTAGTTCAAATGACTCAAATGAACTAGTTAGAGAGTTGTTCAATTACAAGGAAATCTCACGTACTACACAAGATACAATTGAAGTAAAAACAATTTGATTCAATTGAATCGGTTCATGAACTATATAGCCACGGTTTGCAATAGCATTCCTTAGTTTATAAATATAAGTTCACAAATATCGTTTTTAGACATAACCTACTCAAGTTCGCGGACTGGGTTCGGGGACTTAAGTTCTCGGATGAAGTTCACAAACTCTAGCAGAAATTCTCGGGTTTGAGAATTTCACCAGTTCGCGGACTGAAGCTCACGCACTTCTCCGGTTCTCTTGATCAACAAAATTCACAAACTTTGGTTCAAGGAATAATGACTTATACATATATGTGTTTCAACAACAATGCTTATATCTTACAATGGTTATATTGCCTAAACTCTCATTTAAATCATTGAAACATTCTCAGAGGACGTTATATAGTTGTTATTCACAAAACATTTTTTGTCAGAGCAATTTTCAAAGTGATTGAAACTTAAGATGACTTTCGTCACTAGGTAAAGATGAACTTGGCTAAAGCGAAAGCTTTACCAACACATATTTCGAGAAATATATAGGCGAGGTAAACTCGGATCGAAATACCAAATGTGTATAATCTTAGTCCATACAACAAAACGACTTTTGTCTTAAAATATGAGATAAATATACTTTTGATTGATATATAAGTTCAAGTCTCCACATACCTTTTAGTCGATGAAGATCCACCAGTTCCTTGAGTAGTCCTTCGTTTTGTATGATGATTTCCATGGAGTTCTTGAGCTCAACTACACTTTCTATCCTAGTCCGAGACTTTAGCTACAATAGACTAGAAATCAAGACTTATAGTTTTGATCACTAACATTGACAAACATGCTTGAGATAGAAACACGTGCGAGTTCGACCGATCAATGCTCTAACAATATCCCCCTCTGTCAATTTTAGTGACAAAACTAGCAATACATATGGAATACAAAAAAGTATATAAATAAACTTTGTAGCTCCTATTCCACATGTCTAATCTTCAATATTACTCGAAATCTTCGTCACTTCCAAGTACTCCAATGATCCCAAAGGTTTTAAGTTTAGCATCATCGTTGTTGAAAATCCATAGATATAACAACGAGAAAACAAGAGTTCTCAATCAATGTTATACAGTGTCATAGTATCATTATATAACGTCAAAGTCCAATTGCATCACAACTTCAAAAATAATACTATGGTGATATGTCACTCCCCCTTAGTCAATACTCCATCTCACATGGAAACCACTCCCCCTTACATAATGATCCGAAAACCATATGTATTTGTATTGTGAACTACATATTAATTCTCCTCCTTTTTTTCAATAAAATTGGCAAAGGTACACGAACGGGATCCTAATGAAATTTCCATAAGAGACGTTTCATGACCAAAAGTAAGTATATATCATATTATTTAGATGCAATCATAAATCCAAAGATAAATGCGTTCATCAAGGAGTCTATAAAGATACAAGATAACCCCTATAATATTCCACGGCCGCACTCCCCACAAAGATTTGGCAATTAAGCACAAGTTCAATTAAGAACTCTCCCCCATAATATGTCATTCCCGAAAGAACAACAAGAGCGACCTTAATTTCAAAATAAAAGAAGGATTTCTTTGGGCATAACAAATCACATACAAGTATGAATTTGAATCCAAAAAATATTCAATTAAATTAACCGTAAGTGAACCTATGATTAATTTAACCAAATATGCTCAACACAAGTAAACTTATGGAGACTTAAGAAACTCAATTAGATTAATCACAAGAGAACCCATAATTAATCTAACCGAAATATACAACTAAACTTATCACAAAAGTAATCAATTTAATTGTTCATACTCGACATAAGAAAACTTACGGATTCATAACTAAATAACCAAACAAGATGATTAATTTAGTTCAATAGGCTCGACATAAAGTATCTTACGGAACAACAACTAAGCTAATAAAAATAATCAACTTTGGTTGTTTAGTGCTCAACGTAAGTACATTACAGAGCCTCGGAGTAATACACAAAATATGGATCAGGGAAGATCAATTACTGCGGAATACACAAGGATTCATTCTATTTTCCATTACCATTTGCACAATGACAGACATAATCCTTCAAAACAAAATATTTTGACCTATCTTTCATCAAAAATTGACATAATAGGCTTAACTTTTGTATTTGTTAAAAGTCAATTCATTCCTTTAAGCATACCAACTCATGAAAAACTTTACTTTTGACATGGTATGGGACAATCAAGTTCACAGACGCAAACACATATCCCATAACAATATTGGAATATATGAAACTATAAAGATTAATACTGCAATAATCATCTTCCAAACAGTTTTAGAATTTAAACAAATAAACCTAAAAACATGAAGATGAAAACGTTGGACATAGCTATGTGTAATCAGAATAATGGCTATTCCAAACTCTAGTAATCCTTCTCAAAAGCAAGAATAAATTCTCATAAGAAGTTTCCTAGGCATCAAGACAAACTCGAAATGCACATATAAGATGATTTGTCCTTAGAGGGCAGAATCAATCTTTTTCGCCCGGATTTATACCAAGAAAAGATACCAAAGGAGTATAAAAATATTTTCTTAATAAAGAAGAACATACAAAGTCATTAACGACCATGCACCATAGTTCACATAAAATGATTGTGAACAATCAAGAATCCCATAGTAATGCGTACTACTGCCCATTCTTGAGATTCCTTCTTTGTGAGTCACCGACAACATTATTTTAAAAGATACAAATAAGCTTAGAAGAGCAGTACTCTATGAATTCAAGAGCCCAAGTCCAAGAGAAGTGGAACAAGTGCGACAAAACGGAGTAAAACACTTAAAAACAAGAGACGAGAAAAATACCAACCTTAACTCATCCAAATTCAGGAATTCTCATCTCTAATTCCAATATAATTCAAATATAAAGATAATGCAAAGAGAATAAGGTCATTTCGAGTCCGGACGAAGAAGCTACGGCCAAAACACGTTTACCGAGTATCGACGTCTACATGCAAGTATGCATACGGGTATGCGTACTTAAACCATTGGATTTTGATTTTAAATGATGGTATGCACACCTGGTATGTGTACCATGAAGTCCAAACATCCCAAACTACTATTTTCAAACCTAAACATTTAAGAACCTTAAATACATATCAAGTTAGGTAGAAATGAACGATAAGCAAGGTACATGAATCATTATAAGTACTCTAAGTAAATAAAAACACAAATATTTCTCAAGCTTATAGACATACCTTTTTAGAAGATTCCAATCGACTTACCGAACATAATATGTGTGCCCAAATTCTCGTGCTTCCCTCACCGTATCATTGCAGGGCATTCCTTGGTGAGGATACACTTACAACACAATTAAGTTGTGTTGAGCTGAACAATGTTTTGCTCACCACAAGTGACTTTTATATTATCATAAAAGAGATCACTTTTAGAACCTTTCATATCCAAATCCTTCTTTCCAAAGAACTTTTTAAGTTCCAACATCATGTATACTGCCTTCTCCATAGTCATGGAACTTTCTGGGAAATCATTCCTTTTCACACTCAAAGCATCATTGACTTTCTTTGGTGTCCACTTCTGAGTGTGTTTAGGAACAACCAGAACCTTCTTCCCATTACTCACTTCTAGATTTCTCGAAAGATAATTGGGTTGACTATTCTTTTGCAAGATAGTCTTTCTCCAATTGGGAGAATCTGATCTTGTCTTCGTATTTACGAAGTTATCCTTTTGACATTACGATTGTGAAAAGGCTTCATACGTCGTTTATAGGAAAATATAGGTTGATCACATCATTGATTCCTTTTCTTAAAGGCTGGACAGTTATAACCTATACCGTTAATGGGATTAGTCTAAACATATGATCTTGGTTTCACAACTTCTTGTGATTCACAAACAAGAACATCATGAAGTTTCTCATTCCTTATACGGAAATGACATCTCCTTTCCTGGTGACCTTTATTTTCGCAATAGTGGCAAGCATAAGGAATATTCTTACCTCGATCCGTGTGTGCTGACTTTGGAGGTTGATATACTTTTTTCTTTTGAACCTTAACTGCCGGTGAAGTATTTCACTTTTTCCATCAGTGAAAACCTTTTGTTGAGAAGAATCACTAGGCTTGACAAACTTTACCTCTTTGCTAATACTTGGATCATCTATTCCCTTATAGCCCAATCCTCGTGTATCACGATGATTTTTACTTTCTCCTATCATTTTGGTTGATTTGCTTGAACTAGTATTGAACCTTTTCGATTCATCTTCCAACATCTTGATTTTATCAAGAGCAGGAGCTAAATCAGCCTCAAGGCGTTTTTCTCGACCGACAAAAGCGCTTTCTCTGTCATCAAAACTTGCTTGCTGAGAGTTAATCCTTCCTTCAATTTCAGCAAGTTTCTCTTCTAACAAGAAGTATTTTTGATATACACGATCACATTCAAGTGACTTTCTACTCAGGTTTTCCTCGGTATCTTTGAGGACCGATTTGCAAGAGAGATTCTAATCATAAAGACCACTGTATATCCTTTTCAATTTCTTGTTTTCTCGACATATATGAGTCTGAAGAGATGTGACATGAGAAGTTGTAATCTTCTTCATTTTCAGCGAATCCAAAAACTTGTCATACTCCGAGACTTCCTCATCAACATCTCTATCAATATCCGAATCACCTTCATCAGAAAGTTCATCCAACTGTTCTTCTAGGAGTGTTTACCAATCAACAGTTTTTACATCAAGAGAATGTTTAGATATTGACTTTGATGTGACAGTTCTCTCAGGTGAATCCAAGGTTTTAGAATAATTTGGTAATTTCTGAACTGGTACATTATTAGAGATAGACTCATCCATAATCGGATCGCTACAATCACAGACTGATAAGGTCTTTAAACGTGTTTTCCTGCTCTTATACCAATTTAAAAAGCGGGGGTCTAATAACCACACCCAATATTTCGATTAGCAATATGTATGGACAAACTCCAATATAATTTTTATGAGAATCAACCAGACAGTCAGACTCAATCAATAGAAAAGTATATCAAAAAGTTTATATCTCTATCTCTCGATTTAAATCTTACTTAAGCAAACTACGAGTCTCAATTTAAATAAAAAAGAGATAAACTTGGATGGTACCAAAGACCAATATCCAAGTGTCAATCAATTCAAATCAACAACCAAAAGGTGGGATATTATAAATGATTGAACAACGCGCAACCTGTATTATTTCAATTATATAACAAATATTATGTGGAAAAGAAATAACACAGACACCAGAATTTTGTTAACGAGGAAACCGCAAATGCAGGAAAACCCCCGGGACCTAGTCCTTAGTTTATAAAGATAAGTTCACAAATATCATTTTTGGACATGACCTACTCAAGTTCGCGGACTTAAGTTCCTGTATGGAGTTCACAAACTCCAGCAGAAATTCTTGGATTTGAGAACTTTGCCAGTTCGTGGACTGAAGCTCACGCACTTCTCCAGTTCTCTTGATCAACAAACCTCGCAAACTTTGGTTCAAGAAATAAGGAATTATACATATATGTGTTTCCACAACAATGCTTATATCCTACAATGGTTATATTGCCTAAACTTTCATTTCAATCATTGAAACATTCTTAGAGGACTTTATATAGTTGTTATTCATAAACCATTTTTCGTCAGAGCAATTTTCAAAGTGATTGAAACTTAACATGAATTTCGTCACTAGGTAAAGATGAACTTGGATAAAGCGAAAGCTTTACCAACACATATTTTTAGAAATTGATAGTCGAGGTAAACTCGGATCGAAATACCAAATGTGTATAATCTTAGTTTATACAGCAAAAAAACTTTTGTCTCAAGATATGAGATAAATAGAATTTTGAGTGATAGATAAGTTCAAGTCTCCACATACCTTTTAGTCGATGAAGATCCACCAGTTCCTTGAGTAATCCTTCATCTTATATGATGATTTCCATGGAGTTATTGAGCTCAACAACACTTTCAATCCTATTTCGAGACCTTAGCTATAGTAGACTAGAAATCAAGACTTATAGTTTTGACTACTAACATTGACAAACATGCTTGAGATAGCAACGTATGCGATTTAGACCGAGCAATGCTCTAACAATAACAACCACACCTAATAATTCGTTCGGTAATTTGTATGGACTAAACTCCAATATAATTCCGAGAGCACCAACTTAAAAGTGAGACTCAATCAAGAAATATATCAAATAGTTTTATCTCTCTTTCTAAATACAATCCGCAAACCTAACAGATAGAAATATGTGAGCCTGATTGATATGAGAAATAACTTGGACGTTACCAAATACCAATGCCCAAGTGCCAATCAAGGTTAGGTTTATCAACTGATTGACCTATGCACTACCTGTGATATTTCAATTATATAAACAAATATAATGCGAAAAATAAATAACACAGACACCAAATATTTTGTTAACGAGGAAACCGCAAATACATAAAAACCCCTGGACCTAGTCCATATTTGAACACCATATTGTATTAAGCCGCTACAGACATTAGCCTACTACAAGTTAACTTTGGACTGGAATGTAGTTGATACCTAACCAAGTCTCACGCCGATTAAGGTACATGATAAGTGCATATTTCACATATATTTAGTGTTAATTCCATGCTAGTACTTATTGGTTTTCTTGCAGATTATTGTGTGTTACGCTTGTTTTCTCTTATTTGTGTGTTATTAGGTGAATAATCCAAAAAGAAGTGAATTTGAGCTTAGTTGTGCAATAAAAGAAGCTAGCTAAAAGTGAAGAAGGGCCAAAGACCAAATGTAACTCGTTCAAATACAAGATTTCTACTTTTCATTATGTAGAGGACGAGAAGGAAAAGGCAATGACGAAAGAACGGAGTCATTCGGAGTTCGTATGAAGAAGTTATGGGCGAAACAAGAGTGAAGTTGGAACTATACTGTCAGTCTTCCAGAACTGACAGTTAAACAAATATTGCTAAGGGGCACCCTCTTATTAAGAGCCAGAGTGCCAGACATAATTCAAAGGAACTGCTAAAGGCAGCCAGTCTCTTGGCTAAGGGGCTTCCAAGATTCAAATACTTCTAAAGGCACCCAGTTTTATTACTCGGGGCGCCACCATCTTCTTCATGTTCAGCTGGCTCGGTGATGTTGACGGAGCTCGAGCATGGCATGCATGGAGATGGTTCGAGTTTCCTTGGTGCTGGCATTTGCTGCTAATGTTGGAGCTCGAGTTTGAGTTCACATGGAAGATGAAATGACGAGAGTTCTGGTGGTTTGGCTGTACGGGAATGAGGAATGAGAGCTCGAGAATGCTGCCGCCAACAGAGGAAGGTGCTACTCGAGTTTATCCGGTGCTGAGTGACAAAAACTTAAGGTTCTCACTTCATAATTTTGTGTATTGATTGTGTATCTGATTCTTTACAAGGTGACCTATTTATATACATTACAAAAGACATATTGTCAAAAAGGAAAGGAAGAAAAATAAGGGATGTTGTCAAAAAGGGGAGGAAGAAGAAATAAGGGAGGAAGAAAATAATGGCCATTCTAGAAGCTAACATGTGTTTCATATTCACAATTAATACCCTCCCTCAAACTCAAGATGGTGCAACACACATGTTGAGTTTGGAAACCAAAAAACTCAGACGAGCTGAAGTCAGTGTTTTGGTGAATAAATCAGCGAGTTGCAATTCCGAGCGAACAAAAGGTAAAACAATAGTCTGTTCCTTGAAGTGATGTCGTACAAAGTGACAATCGATCTCAATATGTTTCGTACGTTCATGAAACACGTCATTATGGGCAATGTGAATAGCAGCCTTATTGTCACAACACAATGGAGTAGGTTCTGATAAATGAACTCCCATATCTTCAAGGAGCCATCGTAACCAAACAATATCAGAAGTTGTATAAGCAAGAGCTCGATATTCAGCCTCAGCACTAGACCGAGAAACTACACTTTGTTTCTTACTATGCCAAGAGATCAAAGATTTGCCAAGAAACACACAATATCCTGTGGTTGAGCGTCTATCTGTGATGTCACCAGCCCAATATGAATCTGAATATGCATGAAGACAAAGATCAGAAGTAGATGAGAACTTTATACCTTGATACAAGGTTCCTTTGATATAACGTAATATCCGAAGTACTGCAGCATAATGTGTGGACCTTGGAGCAGACATAAACTGACTAACTACATGAACTGCATGGCTAATGTCTGGCCTTGTGATAGTCAAGTAATTTAGACTTCCCACAAGCTGACGATATAATGTAGGATTGGATAAAACTTTTCCTTCGAAGGGATTAAGCTTCACATTTAGTTCAAGAGGTGTATCTGCAGTTTTACTATCTGTTAACCCAGCACGTTCAAGAATTTCGGAGGCGTACTTTACTTGTGAGATGAAATAACCATCAGATGACTTATCGACCTCGATACCAAGAAAATACCTTAAAAAACCTAAGTCTTTCATTTCAAAACATGAACTAAGATGAAGTTTAAGAGCAGTAATTCCTTCTAGATCATCACCTGTGATAACCATATCATCAACATACAAGAGGAGAATAACCATACCCTTCTTAGTTGATCGAGTAAACATTTCTGAATCATAAGCACTTTGATTGAATCCATACTGAAGGATAGCATTAGAAAACTTCTAAAACCAAGCTCGTGGTGCTTGTTTAAGTCCATACAAGGCTTTACGAAGCTTACATACTTGATTTGGAGAATGAACCATTCCTGGTGGTGGTCTCATATACACTTCTTCTCGAAGTTCTCCATTAAGGAAGGCATTTTTGACATCCATTTGATGCATATTCCAATTATGAGCAGCAGCAACAGCAAGGAGAGTACGTACCGTAGTCATACGAGCAACAGGAGCATATGTTTCTTCATAGTCTATACCATATTCTTGGGTATATCCTTGAGAAACCAAACGAGATTTGTAACGATCTATCTTGCCTTCTGAATTTGTTTTGATCTTGTACACCCATCTACTTCCAATAACTGTTTTCCCTGGTGGTAAGTCAACCATATCCCATGTACCAGCGTCCTTGTGTCTTTGTGAGTTCTTCCCCATAGATGTTTGCCAGACTGGACTTAAAGATGCTTCCATGTATGACAAAGAACAATGATAATCTGCAAACCTGGCTGGTGGTCGACGAGTTCGTGGAGGCAAAACATCATTTTCAGGTACAAGATCCCCTTCTGGAGAAGCAATGTCAGGATTTTCCATAGAGTGGTCATGTGGAGTTTAGAAATTTTCAAGAGGAGTGACTTCTGTGGTGGTTGATGGAATAATTGTAGGCTAAGAGTTGGATAGAGATATATCCTCAAAAGGATCTAGATACGTAAACTGTTCTAGAGTAGAAGACTTGCTACTAGGAAGAGACCAAAAAGGTATATTTTCCCAAAATGTAACATGACGAGAAACACGTAAGCGTCGACTTTCTGGATCGTAACAGCGATAACCTTTTTGTTCAATACCATATCCTAAAAACACACAAGATAGCATTCTTTTTTATCGAGTTTGTTTCGTTCTCTTTCGTGAGAAGAACAAAACAAGTTGAACCAAAGACACGAAGCTCGAATAATTAGGTTTCTTATCATAGAGACGTTCATAAGGTGATATTCCTCCTGTGACTATAGATGGAATGCGGTTTATTGTGTAAACTGCAGAAGGACCGACTCACCCCAAAAATTAGATGGAACTAATCTTTGAAAGAAGTTGGGTTCTAGCTGTCTCTATGATGTGACGATGTTTTTTCTTTGGCTATACCATTTTGTTCTGGAGTTTCTGTACAAGATAACTGAAGAATAGTACCTTCTGTTTTGAGAAATTCTTTGAAAGGAGTTGATATGTATTCACCTCCTTGATCAGCACGGAAAGTTTTAATGGATTTTCTAAATTGAGTTTTGACCATTCTAGAGAAATCTGTGTATATTTTCAAAAATTCTGATCTGGAACTGAAAAGGTATAGCCATGTAAAACGAGAAAAATCATCAATGAAGATAACATAATATAAAGCCCCTCCCTTAGAGGCAATGGGAGACTTTCCCCACACATCTGAATGAATAAGATCAAAAGGTTCAACTGAATGTGTAACACTATTATTAAAAGGAAGCGCAGGTTGTTTACCCAACTTACACGAAATGCAATAAGGTTCTTCATCAACTTGAATTGTTCCTAACAGTCCTTTATTGATCATATATGTAAGACGCGGAAAAGAGACATGGCCTAGCTTAGAATGCCAAGACATAAATGGGGACACAGTAGAAGGAAGGGAGTTTGCAACTGCAGCAGTAAGTTCATTCTTTGATTGTTGAGGAACATTGAGAGTTTCAAGGAGATATAATCTACCAACTCTACGGCCTATCCCAACAAGCTTCTCTGTCACGGGATCTGTATTACACAACCAAAGGAGAAGAAATAAATGTTAAAACCCTGATTACACAGTTGCCCAATTGATATAAGATTCATCTTGATCTTTGGAACAAGTAACACATCAGGTATACGTATTTTATCTGAGACTTTAACATGTCCAATATGACTAGCAGCTATTTCGGATCCATCTGCAGTTTGGATTTTAGGTGTAACGATAGGATGCTTGCTTTCAAATACATTAGAATTGAATGTCATATGATTAGAAGCACCTGAGTCAAGAAACCAACCATTTGAAAAGGTACCTGTGGGAACTGAAAAAGCAGAATCTTGTTGTAGAATTATTATTACCAATTGCAAGGGCTTGTTTGAGCATCTCTTGAATATCAGCAAGATTATTTGATGTAGATGATGATGATTCATGGCTTCTTTCTAACACAGGTGCTGCAAGAATGGAAGGCATAGATGTGTATGCGAGTTCCATTTAACCTTCTTCTTTCTCTCATGTTTCTTGAAAATGGAGATGTACAGTTTCCCTCTTTGTATGACCGGGTTCTTTACAATAATTGCATTGAATTTGTGAGTTTGATCCTTGGTGAGTTGGAATTTGAGATGCTGATGTTTGTGACATACTCTGTGTTGTTGGTAAAGTGCGGTTCTTGGCCAAGTGACCAGGCTTCTTGCAGGTTGTAACACTGAACCTGTGACATGTCACGGTAGTTTCTCCGAGAGTTGATGTATTATTAAAACCTCCACGCGAAGGAACGGCAAACACAGCAGGTATCTACGGCTTGATCCTTTTCCGAGTTTCTTCAGTAATAAGCTCAGACAATGCAGCTTCAACAGTAGGGAGAGGAGATCGATGAAGGATTGAAGCTCTTACAGTCTCAAAATCATCTCTTAACGCCATTAGGAGTTGAACCAGTCGCGACTCTTCTCTGTATTTCTGCCACAGTTCGATATCTATAGTCCAATTGGGTTCCATCAGTGCTAGCTGATTCCATATAATTGACATCTCAGAATGAAATTCTGAGATAGACTGATCCATCTGCTGCTTCATAGAACGAATATCTTGTTCTAGTTTGTAACGTTGATCAAAGTTGATTTGGGTTTACCTTTTTGAAAGAAACTCCCATGCGTCTTTGGCAGTCTCAAAACCAGTAAGTTGCATACTTATGGAGGTGATTACTGTATTGCTTATCCATGTGAGTATCTTGTGATTGTTGATCTCCCAGTCTTCAGCGCTTTCTCCTTCAGTTCCTTTGTCTTTGCTGCTAGGATCAACTTCTTTATCTGTAACAACAACACCAGTAGAGACAACACTGGGCTTCTTGGCTTTACCATCAATATATTTCCACATAGATTTTCCTTTGAGGAAACTTCTCATAAGGAAGGACCAATGGTTATAGTTTGTTCCATCAAACTTTACGGTGATAGGTTGATAATCTTCACGCGACATATTGAACGATAACAGAAAGGATTTTGGATACTAGAATTTTTGGATACTAGGCTCTGATACCATGACAAAAACTTAAGGTTCTCACTTCATAATTTTGTGTATTGATTGTGTATCTGATTCTTTACAAGGTGACCTATTTATATACATTACAAAAGACATATTGTCAAAAAGGAAAGGAAGAAAAATAAGGGATGTTGTCAAAAAGGGGAGGAAGAAGAAATAAGGGAGGAAGAAAATAATGGCCATTCTAGAAGCCATCCATTCTAGAAGCTAACATGTGTTTCATATTCACAATTAATACTGAGGAGACGAGATGGACGAATAAGAGTTCGAGCATGGAAAAGAAGCTCGAGTTGTTGGATGAAGTGAGCTGTCGTTTCCATTAATGGCAGTGCTGCATGTCATGGTGATGATGCTCGGTTTTTGCTGATGATCAAGGAGACATGGCAGTGATGACGAGCTCGAGAATGGTGCAGTCGAGAAGAGTTAGTCTTGGCAGTAATGAAGCCGGTGAAGTGGTTGATGGAGTTGGAGCTCGACAGTGAAGGTCATGAGCGCTCCTGTCAAAGAAGATGAAGACGAGCTCGATGTGGAGATGGCACGAGTTTGTGTTTTTGCTAGCATGAAACTAAACGAGTTGGAGCTTGGTGATCTATTGCTGCTACCATTATCAGCGACGGAGATCCATTTGAAGTTCAGGGAGACGCTACTAATGTTGGAAGCTCGAGTTTTGGGATGATGAGCAGAGAAGTGACAATTGCTGATGTCATTGGAGGGACCTGACCAGCACTTGCACCAAAATAAAATAATGACCACCAATTCTTGTCCGGTGCCGAAAGAGAAAGCAAAAGAGAATGCCAGTGAGAAAGTGCCACTCAACTCTCTTTCATGAAGGGGCCATTCAATATATACTAGGTGCTACGCCTGTGCGTTGCACGGGCTCAAATTCATCGTCATCGGATGGCATGAGATTTGCAATCAGAACCACAATCCAACTTGCCAAATGGAAGTAGTATGATTTTAAAAAAATTAAGTCGAAGTTTCAACAAAATGTAGCATTCTATTACCATTCATAACAATTCTTAAGTCAACACTAAAATAAGGGAGAAGCAGATACCGTTATTATTACTTTCAAAAGGGCCAATTGTGATGCAACACTATATGAGAAGAATAAACATAATACAAAATCTATGAAATAACAAACCGGAAAGAAAGAACCACAATATTGTCCAAATCAGTATTCAAATTTGCTCTTGATTGCAGCCGAGGACATCATAAGGGAACTTTTCATTTGCATAACTTGTCGTGATTCTCATTGGTATCCATTCAAGATTTCTGTAACCCACATTTATTGGAACGTTCATATGTCTTCTTGGATCCAGGCAGTGAGTTAAAATCTAAGGAAGCCCCCGTGGTCATCCTATGATGCCAAGACACTGAAAAAGAAAAAATGACATCACATCGACAATTAACATGAATAAAAAAATATACGAAGAAAGAAAGTTGCCAATCTTGACATGATAGTATACTCATCGATTATTAAAATTAATATTTAAGTTACAAATTCCCGGTTTCTTACTTTCTCACATTTTGCTGAAACACATTTATACATCGTATTGTCAAGTAAGACCATTAGGTTTCCTAATGTACACATTCAATGTAGAAAAATGTTTTAGCCTACCAACTGCCGATTGAAGATTTCCAGATGTCGTGCAAACATATTGTACATATCCCTAAACCCCAAGCTATGTTATAAAAGGCGCTAGACAAGCCGAGGCGCCAAGCCCAGCGCCTAGAGCCTTTGGCGCCCCAGGCGAGGGCCTTTTATTTAGAAAAAATCACAATTAGGTATAATTTGGAGCCTGGGAGCTTTTTTTTGCCAGGCGACAGTCTTGAGCTTAGTGCGCCTAGAGCCTTTGGCGCCCCAGGCGAGGGCCTTTTATTTAGAAAAAACCACAATTAGGTATAATTTGGAGTCTGGGAGCCTTTTTTTGCCAGGCGCCAGTCTTGAGCTTAGTGCGCCTTTGGCGCTAGCCTTTTATAACATAGACCCCAAGCATTAACAATGTTTTGTATATATGACAAATGATTTCTTTTTGACAATCCTAACACTATAGTTCTTTGATGTAGGTATCGTTTCTTAATTGATCCCTATAAATTTCATCCTTGGGTAGTCTAACACGTACCTAGTGATACATGATAACCGTATTGCATCAATTGTCTTCTTGTGTAGTCCTTCTACCGATAGTTCCATTAAACCATAAGGTTTACTGCTCTTAGCTGATATAGAATATAAATCGGAGAATTCATAAAGACGGAAAACTTATGAAAAACAATAATTAACTGCGAGTCCATTATTAGTACTATTTCTGTTATCCCCTGTCAGCTGCAGTTGTCGTCAAACTATCCTCGTAACTATTGGTGGAACCGGAATTGAGCACCCTTTGTCGTTCAGATGCACTTATGTACATGGATTTGTGTCTATCTAACATTTTGTCAATTTGTTTTTTAATATGAAGTTATATCAAAGAAACGAAGGTAATAATGGTGTAAAACAATACCCCGAATCAACTATTCACAAAAAATAAGCTGACGGTTTACCAAAATTTAATGGGAATCAAACTCTTGTCGATCATATTTTCAATGGTATCAACCATTAGAAACTGTTTCTCTGAAGAAGGAAATATATAATTTCCATGTAAATTCAAAATATGGTGCTAGTAAAACACACACAACGGAATAGCAAAATAAGAAATTAATCTCCACATTATTGGGTTTTCAAAGAAAAAGTCAACACTGTTAACGGGGACCAAAATTTAGCAGGGATACCATTTTATATAAGACAAAAGAGTTACATCCGATCCTGGCAGTCGGATCACTCAAACAGTACTCCCCTGCTAAATTCCAGTCCCCCATTAGTAGCCATGGAAAAAGTGAAGCAAGTCTTCAAGATGAATCAACACAAAGAAGAAGAAAAAAACACGTAGAAAGAAAAGGGAAAAAAACTAATAAGTAAACCATGCGCCCCCATGTTTTCTGATTTTATATAGTTGACGCGCCGATAATAAAACAGAGCAAAGAATTTTAATTCGTCGCCTAACCCATCTTACGCCGATAATAAAACAGAGAAGCTTTTCCTTTTCGATCACAGCAAAAAAAAACACAAATTCACGTCAAAAAAATCTCTCTCCTAAAGCTACTTTTGGTATTTCATTTTCTCAGGCACAATACCATAATCTAATTGAAAATTTTCCCAAAACAGCAACCCTTTTTCACAAGAAAAATAACAACCCTAATAAAAAAACACCCAAGCACCTGCCTTTCGGAAATAATATTTACAATATAATAAGAAAGAAGAGAGAAAATCACTCAACCTGATTTCGAATGAGAAAAGTAGCCTGCTTCTTCTGTATCATTTATGACCCTGCAAAAATAAACGACAACCACAAATCAGATGTAAAATTCTGTATGAAAGCATATATAGAAGAACAAAACCCTAAAAACAGGCAGCGGAAAATTAAAATGAGCTTTGGTTTTTGCCTAAGCGTTTTTATACAGGAGAAAAATTATTATTTTGGAATTAGTGTCTCATATTTACCAAAAATAAATTGTATAATATTTTTCCTTCTCTAATTTGAGAGGAAATTTTATATTTACCATAACTTGAAGAATAAAATTTTATATTTACCAACTATAAGATAATTTTATTTTATTTATGGAAAATATCTAAAATATTATTATTTTAGGAAGATATCTAAAATATTATTATTTTAGGAAGATATCTAAAATTCGCACTCATTATGTTAAAGTATTTTGATTTTTATATTCATAGAAAGATCTATAATATTATTATGGAATGTTTTTTTCCCAGTAGAAGGAACATTGTTGAAAAATTAATAAGAAAAACTATATTGAAACAAAATTGAATTCTTTGTTTATTTTTTTTCTACTCACTAAATGATATTTTGATTTTCATTTTGTAGCTCTTCTTATGATTTTTTGTGTTTTTATTTTGTTCAGGATTGATGTTCAAAGTTCTTTTCCACTATTTCTTTCTTCGGCGAAAAGAAGTAGTATATTCCGTAATCAACCCTAATTTCAGGTATTTTTATTTTAGCTTTGCATTACTATTGATGTAAATAAATTTGATCAACAACTATATGGCGATCATGATCACGATCGAAATTGTAATTTTATCTTGATCAAAATTGCAATTATAAGATTGCAATTAGAATTAATTTAGGTATTATCAACTTGGAGTTGTAATTAGGCTTTTTTTATTGTAAGAAGCGGACATTGGACATTGGATTTCTTTTTGATTTTTTTAATTTCATGATCGTTTGATGATATTTATGATGATTAAATCGTAATGTGGTATTTTATTTCAGTTTTTTAGTTTATACGTACTTTAATGTTAGGATTTAACATTTCATTAGGTAATTAGTTGTTTTAGGTAATTACTTTGATTGTGAATATACATATTTTGGGGTAGAAAATATTCTTATAGATTTTTAACTAATAACAGGGTGGAAATTATTTTATTAAAAAAAAAATTTATGCTAAAATTTTATAACATTACCAAAATAAATAAAAACGGTGGGGCCAGAATCAACCAGAAACGAGAATCAACCAGAAGTTAGAATCAACGTGAAGCTCCGGTGAATGAGAACGCTCGAAAAAACTCTGTTATTATATAGAGAATAGGTGTACGCCCGTGCATTGCACGGGATCAAATTGGTTGCCACAAATTTAATTAGTTGATTCCTTGATGGTGTTTGTGGCTGGTAAATGCATTTTTTGATTTGTTATTGGTTTTCTGGTAACTTAATGTCTCAGACGACTTCGCAAATTAACCGAAAGAAAAATAAACTTAAATAAATTTAGCAAAAAGGAAAAGCAACATTAGATATCGACATGGAAGATATAGTTGATTAGCCCTAAGAGACACTCTAGAAAAGAAAAAGAAAAAAATATTCTAGAGATATTGATTTAAATGTTACAATTGGAACAAATAGCAAAAGTTTCATTTTTGTTTTATAACCCTGTGTTGTTTTTGTTTTTTCTTAGCATGAGTCCATGACCGGCCTCTTTGCCAGAACCACATTTTCTCCCAGGCATTCTCTTTAACTTTGATAAATCTTCTTCTGTCGGAGATTATCTTTCAGAAGCATATACAGCTCTAAGATTGTACCCAGTTAATAAACTCTTTTTATTTACCCTCTTTAAATAGTCTCGAGTCTGGCCTGATCACACTTACGTTTCTCCTCCATATACATCTGGAAACTTTCCCTAATTCAACTGTGTTACAACCTCTAATGTTAATGGGAATATTGGTAGGGTTTTGTAGTGATGGAAATATTCAAACACAATTAGGACTCTGATGAACCGACATGCAAATTAATATGCAAGTAATCCGATTCTCTCTTCATCAAAAAAAAAAGTTATGCTTCCATTCTTCTTCCTTGTAATCATTTCTCCATAATCCCAAATCATAAAGGTTGGCTCAAACAGAAGTATTTATTGACTAAAAAATGATCTAAGAAAATGAAACACCCATTTTACACAATTGATTCATAGGACAACGGATATCTATACCTGCAAAAAAGATAAGAAGACCCGAATTAGACATATTCGTTGAAATATACGCAGGAAGAAGAAGGCTATCTAGGTTTACGAAAAGCAAAATAGACTGCAAAAGCGAGAATAAAACTTAGGGGGGCTTTGGGAGAATCCGCAAAATATTCCCAAGTGGTATGGAAAATACAGAATATTCGTGGTACTTAGGGTGCTTTGGGCGAATCCGCAAAATATTCCCAAGTGGTGTGGAAAATACAGAATATTCGTGGTGTGAAAAAACAAAAAATTCTTATTGGTTGAAATATATTCCGGTGGGGCCAGAAGCTCTAGAATCTGAGCTTGATACAACTTTTAACCACAACAGAGTATTTTCTCCTAAAACTATATATATAATATCTCGTTTCTTGTCGGGGAAAACAAAGAAAAAGAAAGGAAAAGAAGCAAACAGATCGTTGCGTAACCCACCCAACACACCCGGCGCCGAAAGAGAAAGCAAAAGAAAAGAAAAAGTAGTTCCCAGCAAGGTAAATGGAAAAAAACAGTGCGCACAGGGAAAATGGTCGGGTATCTTCTCATATAAATAGGATCGAATCCCACATCCTCAAAAAACATCTTCCAATACATCTTCCGAGACAGACACTTCTTCTCACACAACTTATTCCTGGTTCTTAATTTATACTCCCTCCGTCCCACATATATAGGCGGAGAGAGACAATTCTCTTAGATTAAGAAAAGTGCATTGGATTCATAATATTTTATGTTTTTTCATGTTTTACCACTTGTCCTATTAGTAACACAATTATCTATACACCATTAATAAGGGCATTCGTGGAAATATTCATCTTGGAAATAGTAATCCGCCTATCTAATGGGACAAGTAAAATTCAAAATTCCGCCTATATAAAAGGGACGGAGGGAGTATATCTTAGGGTTTACCCCCTTTGGGGGGAAACCAAGTTATTCTTTCATATATTTTTATGGGTTTTAGTAAATCCATGTCTATCTAAATTTACTGATTAGGGATGATTTCAAGGTCCTGAATAATGGAATTCTAATTCTTTTTATGAGTTTATTTTAAGTTGATTTTTCTTATCGATTGTCTCTATTATTTTTAGTGTCTAAGATTTCTATTGGGTTCTTCAATTGGCCATTTGAATTAATATGATAGTAATTCTTCTACTAGTATTGGGGTTGGTGATACGTGTAATAGTCATTCAATTCCATACACAAGTAGTACATCGCAAAAGCTGACAGAGGGATTCTGTTAAGAAATTGTGTATAGAGATGAAACTAGTAAGCAGTCCGAGCTTATGCGTCTGATGCTAGGATCAACCTAATTAACAAAACATAATGCATTCTTCTGGGTTACACCTTGAGAGATTATTCATGGTGGCTCAGATGGATAGAATCTGGTAGTCGAGCGCTTCCGTATCCAGTGGCAACAGGAATTCCGGGGATAACAGATCTTATTTCTATTCTACGGTTGGTGATAATATAAATTCTACAAGAGGCAAACAAGTATTTTTATTAAGTTTCTTTTCAGTGGCGGCGAATGATTCCTTAATCATCTTTGTTTTCTTATTATATTTTTATTTTACTTTCATCAAACCAAACCCCCCTTTGTTATTTATTCTTGCTGATCAAATAACCTATCAATTACACAGCTCTCTGCGGGAACGATCTCTTACTACCGCTATATTACCAGTTAATTAGTGAGAAATATATGTAATTAATTTGTTGCGTAAATGACACACACCAGTATAGTCATGTTCCTTACGCCTCTAGAACCAAGCCGGATTCAAAAGACTTGATTCTTTTAGCTGTCTCACCCACAACTAAGAGTTTCTATGACCCAAAGTAGAATACTTATTAACAAATTTGTCTCCCACAGATAGGTTTATCCTTTATTCTTTTTTTTCCATCTTTAAATACAAAGATCAAGGTGAACAGGAACCAACTAATAATCCGGTCTTATACTCCCGAAGAGAAGCCTAGAAATATTACTCACCTCACAATAACCCAACTGATTAACAGAAGAAGTTATTGCGGAATCACAAGAGTCTGAGATGAAGAACTGTTGTGATTACTTTTATATCTTACCTATCGAAGACAAATATCGAGTAAATCTCAGAGAAGATAAAACTCAATACGATAGAACAAGTAAGATCAGAATACACAACTACAGAGAAAATAGTTGGATCTGGCTTCATGAATCCCAAATGAAGTCTTCAAGTCATTAACCTAATAATGGTTTTGGAAAAACCTAGGTTAAAGGAGAATCGACTCTAGTTTGCAACTAAGACATAAGAAAGTGTCGGGATTAGGTTTTCCAATTTCTAGAGTTCTCCCTTATATATTATTTCAAATCAGGGTTGCTTACAATCAAATATAAGATAGATTAGTAACAAAGCATTCAATATTCACCGTTAGATAAATTCCTGATTTAAGATTCAAGCTAAGTCTGCTTAGAAATTACGCAATTAATCTCCACTGTTAGATGGCCTTATCTTGTTACACACAAGTGAAATATACTTATATTTAGATATGGGTAACCGTACCTAAACGTGTAGGTTGTCTCAATAATAGTTAACCGAAGTTAGCCATATGAACACTTTTGACTTAGCCATATTCATCTAACACTTCGTGATCAAATATGATGATCAATCAATCATGATAGATAATCAAATGAATCTAATTGTGTTTCAAATAGAGTTGTTAAATTGTTCACTACCTCATAGAAATATTCATGAACAAATTAAAACAAAATCGGTTTGATTCGTGATCGTACAAAGTACTTACACAAGAATCAATTCACGAACATTAAGCCACGGTTTGCAAAGTTAATTTGCATTCCTTAAATCATAAATGTTTTAGTTCATGAATATGAGAATCATACATTACCTATTTTAGAACTTAACTACTGTGTTCGCAAACTGGGTACGCGAACAACAGCTCTGGACCTTGGCCTAGTCAAGCCATTCGCAAACCAGGTTCGCGAACAACCGTTCCGGACCCAACTCAGGTAAACCAGTTTGCATACTAGGTACGCAAACAAGAGTTCCAGACCTTCTCTAGTAAATCCGTTCTCATGTTAGGTACGCAAACAAGAGTTCCGGACTTGAATCATCACAATACAGTTCGCATAATGGATATGCATAGCGTGTTATATCCAGACATGGGTAATATTGCAATCATTGAAACATCCTTAGAATACGACAATGGTAATATCACACATACCATTAGCTTCAAGTAATTTTTAAGTGATTGAATAATCAACACAAAACTTCCCGAGCTAACATCAAATGATTATCTCACACAAATCATGTAAGATGTTCAAGGTAATTTTCACATGATCATCTTTTGACTTAATATTTAGTTTCCAACAAATAAATTGTTTCCAACTAAACTCGTCAATAATACGATGAACATGGCTAAAGAAAAAAAACTTCCAACACGTATTTCGAGAAATAGATAAGCGAGATAAACTCGGCTCTAAATATCAAATGTGTATAATGTAAAAGTTTATATATCTATATGACTTAGTCTTATTATATAATAGACTTCTGAGTGATAGATAAGTTTTAGTCTCCAAATACCTTTTGTTGATGAAGTTCCTCCAAGCTCTCCTAAGTATATCTTCATCTTTAATCGATTAATGCCGTGAAGTGTAAAGCTCAACTCCATATTTTATCCTACTCCGAGATATAACTATAAGTAGACTAAAAATCAAGTATATAGTTTTGATCAACTAAACTTGACAAACAAGCTTGAGATAGAAACGCTTGCGAGTTCGACCGAGAAGTTCTCTAATATAAACCTAGATCAAAAGATCAAACAAAAAATCAAATTGGACTATCTGTTATAGGCAGATTGGTATCAAAAGTCTTCACTTAGGTTGAAGCAACTCTTACGCTGTAAAGGATGTCATCTAAGGGAATAAATTGCGTAGAGCCTTGTAAGATTTAAGAGATATAATGATCACGAATACAAATGAATTAATTGGAGGGTTAACTCATTTTCAACTATATTTCAGTCTGAAGTATGATAATAGGCTATTGTCTGTAGCGGCTTAATAAAATTTGTTGTTCAAAGACGGACGAGGACCCAGGGTTTTTTCGCACATGCAGTTTTCCTCGTTAATAAAACTTTTGGTATCTTGTATTTTTCCATTACTGCAATATATTTTTATATCCTTATAATAGTAATAACACAAGTAATACATAATCAATCTAGGTAGTTTAATTCCTTATTAATTGTGGTCAATAATGATACTTGTTCTTATTGAATTTGTATCTTGAAAGATAGATTACAAGTTTCATACTTGTTAGACTTCAGATCCTCTTGATTTGGAAATGACTAGATTAATCTTCGGTATTGATTTGTGAGATCATACAAACTCTTCTACACAATCAGGTTCACGGACTTATTAGTCTAGACATATTGATTTTGGAAGAGATAAAATAAAGCACTATATACATATTGTTCAAAGATCTTTAATTTAGATCTACTTGAAATTTTATTAGTTTTTTTCTATACAAGTTGTCGAACGAAAAAGTTAATGGTGTACTTGGTACCCTTACTTTTTCAATTGGTGTCAGCGCGAGCAAACACCGTTATAACTAACAAGTCTATGTTTCTTGTGATCTAAATCTATGGACAAGAGCTCAAACTTTGACAACGTATCACTAGTTTCCGAAATTAATATTTTTATGGATTTTATTAATGAAATCTGATCTTCCTCCTTCTCATAAGTGGACGAACATTTCATTCCCATAAAACTGTCAAGTGTTGATAATTGTAATCCTTATTATATCACTAATTAATATGAATCATAAGTAGTACGGAATGCAGCCAAAAAAAATGTTGAAATTCTTAAACATCTCACAATTCAGGCTTCTGAGGTCAACATGCTAAAAACCCAAACTCAATATTCTCATTGGTAAGGTTAATGAAAAAGATTCACGAATAAGGATCTTTATCGAAGAAAAAGCCTTGGTGGATAAGAAAATTATCTCACTCGAGTTGCATCTAGAGGAAAGAGCCTTGGAACTTATACGTTTAAAAAATATTCCTCTTGTTACTTGTAGTACTATCTGTGAATTAGAAAAATTAGCCTTATCCATGTCTTTTGAAAAAAATTAAGGAGTTAGAAAAAATGAATGCAAAAGGTACTCATGAGGTCCTAGAAAACTCTCCTTCATAAGATCATGTTCAAAGTATCTATACTTTGATAAGGGGTGAACATTTAAATTTCTCTGATCAAGAAAAGTGGTATCTTTAAGAAGGAAAAGTTCTCCTGGTGTTTCTTATGATAAATTAACACATTCCGATCCCATCGAAACTCAGAAGTTTTGCTACTTCTATAATACAGAAGGACACGTTCATAGAAAGTGTAAACTCAGGTTGGAGAACAATCGATTCAAGAATCCACAAAACACCTTGAATCTCATTCTAAAAGGTGTAACTGATATTCAAAATTATAAACCTCTCGGTTCAAGAATAACGAGTGTTTATCCTCGCAAGACATCGTATCCCAAGAATGTCAACTTTTCCTTCTCCACTAATAAATGGGCAAAAAGCAAGAGTTTTGACATAAAACACTCGAAGAAGAACTTGAAGAAACCTTCGAAAATATGGGTGCCTAAAAGTACTCATACACTATAAAGGATTCCAAGGAGCTAACGGTTAGGAAATTTTTTCAACTGGCTAACATGAAAATGAAGATAGCTGGGTACAACGATCTCATCAAAAAGTTATTTTTCACATTCAAGGAAAAGCAGACGAACTCAGGTACAGATTCTAACTTTATCTCCTTCCATGATGGCATCGAGTTTTATGATAACTTCTTTATACCTAATGGCAGAAAATCTCATGCGTAAATCTAAATTTTGGCTTGTATCTCATGGTGAATGTGGAAATACTCACCCTTGTGTTTTTTAAGAAACATATTTTTAGATACTCATCATCTCCAAAATCTTTTAAGATGAGTATTTTTATTTAACATGTGTTCTCTTTGGCTCAAATAATTCTGCAAGTGTTTGTTAAGTGCATATTTTACATATATTTAATGTCAAATCCATGCTAGTATTGCTTATATTCTTGCAAATTATTGTATATTACGTTTGTTTTTCTCTATTTGTGTTTTAGTAGGTGAATCATCTAAAAGAAGTGAATTTGCACTTTATTGTGCATCAAAAGATGTTAGCTACAAGCAGAGAAGGGACAAAGACCAAGTGGAATACATTCAAGTCTAGGAGTCCTTGATATCATCTCAAAGCGGACGGAAAGACAAAGCTAAAGGCGAAATAAAAGAGTCAATCCGATGTCGCATGAAGAAGTTACAAGCATTTTAAGCAAGATAATGTTGCAGAATTCCTAGAGCGCACAGAACTATTAAAGGCACCCGAAAGATTTACTCGGGGCTTCCACCATCTTTCTCTTCAACCTACGACCAGCTTAGGGAATAATTGTTGATGCCATTAATACTTGCTGATGATCATGAACTTGATGCTGGTTATTTTGGTTGGATTAACTTTCGATTTTGAATGAGTCAGTGGGTTATTAGAGGTGATAGAAGACTTGGGTCGTGCTTGAAATGGAGATAGTGAAGCTCGATTAACCACATGAGACAGAGGTTCATGGTAGTGATTACGAGAGAAACCAGTGAGTTGCAGCTGCCGATAGAGTTCATCTCGAGATGAAAATGCAGAAAAGACGACAGAGTTGAGCTTTGGTCGCTGCTGCTAGTAACGATGCAGAAGGCGATGGAAGAACGTTGCTTTCATTGGCATTTGACTGAGATGTTAGTGCTGTTACTGATGGTTAAATGGATATGGATAACTTGAGTTTGGTTGATTAATGTGAAATATCAGAGAAAGAATTGAAGAAGAAAGAGTTTTGATATTATTACGATAATGGTTCAAGTTACATACCAAATAAAATCAGACATTATTAATACACTTAGACAATGACCTTAGCCAATACTAACCAAGACAAATATTTACCTTGAATGTTGAATTTTATGACCTTGACTATTATTCTCCTAATAGCCCCCCTTAAGTTCATACAGTTTAACACAAGATATGAACTTGAAAAAAAAAAACAAAGTTAAAAACAGTAAAGCCAAAACATTAAACAAAGTTAACTTAGTGAAGTAAAGCTAAACCAGTAAACTGAGAAGAAGAATCAGAAGCTTCAACATCTTAATTTGCAACAGGTGTACCCAGAAGTTATTGAAGTAAGGAAGAAAAAGATGGAAAGAAAATTCCTTTGGTGAAGAGATCTGCCAGTTGATGTTGAGAAGCAATATGTTGAACTGTAACAAAGCCATCTAATACCAAATCTCTGACAACATGATATTGCACCTCTATGTGTTTTGCCCTGGCATGAAACACATGGTTAAAAGCCAAGCAAATAGCTTATTTGTTATCATAGTATATTGTAAAAGGATAAATCACTGAAATGTCCAATTCTTTAAATAGATTAGACAACCACTCTAATTCAGATGCAGTAATAGACATGCATTTATACTCAGCTTCTGCATATGATCTTGACACTGTAATTTATTTCTTACTTGACCAAGAAATTAAAGAAGTCTCCATAAACACAGTATAAGCTGATATAGATCTTCTTGTATCAGGGCAACCAGCCCAATCAGAATCAGTAAAAGCTGTGATTGAAGAAATATCACTTTTTCTCAATGTAATTAATAGTCCAATGGTACCTTTCAAATATCTGAGAATTATTTTTACTAACAAGAAATGTACATCTGTTGGAGCATGCATAAACTGGGAAACATAATTTACCCCAAATGCAATATCAGGTATTATCATTATTAGGTATTGTAAACTTCCAAATAAAGTCATATACTTAGCAACATTTTCAAGTAAAACCCCATCATGTATAGAATCTCTAGATTCCTTCATAACTGGAGTATTAACAGGTTTACATTCCAACATATCTGCCTTAGTAAGAAAATCTAAAACATACTTTTTCTGTGTCAACACCATAGTATCCACTGTTCTTGTGACTTCAATCCCAAAAAAATTGCTCAGATCACTTAATTGCTTCATTGTAAATTCAGTAATTAAAGATGTGACTAATTTATGCAGAAGAGTATCATCATTACCAGTCAATATAATGTCATCTACATAAAGTAATAAAATCATCATAGAAGAATTGTAAGTATATATGAACATTGAGTAATCAAAAATAGATCTGACAAAGCCAAACTGTACCAAAAAAGTGTTAAATCTATCAAACTAGACCCTTGGTGCCTGTTTCAAGCCATATAAACTTTTCTTCAATTTGCATACATAATCCGGATGAGAAGGATCAACAAAAACATTTGGTTGAGCCATATAAACATCTTCATTAAAAAAAACCATGTAGAAAAGCATTTGGCACATCCAATTGCTTAATGTGCCAATTATGAGTTACAGCTAACACCAAAACTACTCTTAATGTTGTAAATTTAACCACAGGACTGAAAGTCTCAGTATAATCAACTCTATCTTGTTGATTATATCCTAAAGCCACCAATCTTGATTTAAACCTGTCAATAGTACCATCTACTTTTAATTTAATCCTATATACCCATTTGCATCCTAGAATATTCATATGTGGTTCAGGTTTAATAAGATCCCATGTGTCATTGGCTTTCAAAGCTTGATGTTCTTCTTTCATTGAATTTTTCCACTTAGGGATTGTAACTGCTGACCTAAATGTTTTTGGCTCAGGAGGAATATCCAACAAAGAAGTGAAAGCACAAGGAATTATATGTTTAATAGAAGTATTCATAACATGATCAGGATACATTTTTGGTTTTGAAATGCCTTTCATAGATCTTGTAGTAATAGTGGTTGAACTACCAGGAGAAGGATCAGCAATAGATAAATCAGGTATCACAGAAGATGAAATATTAGGAGAAGAAGAAGACAAAGTATGAGTTGAATAGTAAAATTTATTTTCTGAAAGGGTTATTTGGTTTTTTATACTTACATTTTGTCCAATGTTAGTGTTTGGTCTAACTTTTGTCCAACTTAGGGATTGGTACCTGGACTTCACGTTGACTTTCATTGACTCATATTTCTGTCTATCTATAAATTAGTGCTTTTACTTATATATCCTTAAGTTTAATTAATATTTCAAATTAAAACCGATACACGTATTACAAAATTTCCATTTTCATAGTACTTCTCTGGTTTCTTTCGAGAGCACCACAACCGCCATTAACGAGTTTATTCCGAGAACACAAAGACTGTCACTAGCAAAAGCCCAACAGAGTAATACAATTTTTGAACAAATTCTTCTTCTCTCTTGTATAATCCAGCATCAACGATAGATACAATCAAATCAAAAAAATAATCAAAAACACAACAAACAAAACAATTATAAAATCCCAAATCCCCCAAACTCGTACCTTCTGTAATTCTAAGCTTCTCCGGAAATCAGATTCAGTTGGTCCAACAATATAAATTGGTTTGCAACACAAGCTTATTCTTCCTCGCCATTGACAGAGAAGGTGATAACTCACTCTCACCCTCCAATACCCCATCTCAGAAACCCTAGTTTTTATTTTTAGTTTATCCAATACACAAAATAAATTTCTGATAGAAGAAATCCAAAATTGCAAAGCCAATAGATCAATTACTCTTCAAATCTCAAATCAAAACCCCAATTTCACAAAATCGAACCCCTAATTTCTGAATCAAACAAAACCCATAATTTATTAAATTTAATAAAACCTAATTTACAGAAACAAATCATAATTCCAATTTCACTAAGTTGAAATGTTCCGGAATCAAACAAAATCCTTAATTACTGAATCAAATCAAACCCCAATTTCTGATTTACTGAATGGGTTTTTTATTTTTTTTTGAATTGGTATGGTAGCTATGGGGGGGTGGTGTTACACTGGAAGTGGAAATGGCGAAGCTAATTAAGGGAGATGGAATGGAGGATATGAGATTGTACTAGAGAAATAATTTTCTCCGATAGGTTTCTCTTTCTCAACCTCACTGTGTAGTGGCTGGTCGGAAGATGAAAGCAAGAAGGAGGGGCGGAAGAAAAGAGAGTGAGATGGAGATTTAGGTTAGGTTAGGTTAGGTTAGAATTAAAAAGCATGTAAAAAGTATGTGTGACAACAAGGGTAACATCGTCAATGCATAAATATTTAGATAATAAACTTAATTAAAATAAATTTAACAGAGTCAATCGAAGTCAACGTTAGGTCCAGGTACCAAGCCCTAAGTTGGACAAAAGTTAGACCAAACACTAACATTGGTCAAAATGTAAGTATCAAAAACCAATTAACCCTTTCTGAAAATACAACATTCCTAGAAATACGAAGTTTCCTAATAACTGGATCATAATACTTATAACCCTTGTGTAAAGAGTTATAACCTAGAAAAATACATCTGACAAATTTAGGAGAAAGCTTGTCCTGTCTAGATTGACCCAAAAATGGATAACAAACAATGCCAAAAACTCTTAGAAAGCATAATCAGGTATAGTTTTATAAAGAACTTCAAAGGGAGATTTATTTAGGAGTTCTATTAATCAAATAATTAGAAGTTAAAAAAGCATCACACCAAAAATGTTTTGGACAAGATGCATGAAAAAGAATAGTATTACCCATTTATGTAATGTGCCTGTGCTTTCTCTCAGCAAGCCCATTTTGTTCTGGGGTTTTAGGACAAGAAATTTGAAGAGCAATACTATGATCAGTAAGATAAGTGCCTAAAGAACCTTTAATAAGTTCACTGGCACCATTAGTTTGAAAAGATTGAATTTTGGTAGAAAACAAATTTTCAGTGAGAGCTTTGAAATGATTAAAGCATTTTAAAACATCATATTTCAGTTCCATTGGATAAATCCAATGAAACCTACTAAAATCATCTATAAAAAGAATATAATATCTATATCCTTGCAAACAAGATACAGGGGAATGACCCCATTCATCACAATGAATTAAATATAAAGGAACAGAAGCATGAGATAAAGAAGTGGAAAATGGCAGTCTTTTACTTTTTGCAAGTTGACAAGGAAGACAGACTTTAGAAGAATTTGAAGAATTTAGAATAATATGTTTATTAGAATGAAGTTGATGAATAATTTTAGATGAGGGATAACCTAGTCTATTATTCCATAAATCAGAAGAAGCATGGAGAGATGAAATTGAGAAGAAGAAATAGGGTAAAGATTGTTAACTATTCTCCCCTTAGCCAAAAGCATGTCGTAGATAAATATTTAATTTCATAACCACTTGGATCTAGTCTAAAATAGTAATGATTGTCTGTGGTAAACTGGCCTACAGATAGAAAATTGCGTTTCATGTCTGGCACATGTAATATGTTATGTAGCTTAAAACTAGTATCAACAACATTCAAAGTAGAATCACCTTACAGGGCTATGGATAAGGACTTACCATTGCCAATACTGCACCATTTCCATTATAAGAATAAGCATTGTAAAGTAGAGAAGAATCCCCAGTCATATGTGCAGAGGCACCGGAATTTGACAACCATTGAGTAGATGAAGATGGATCATCATTAACAGGTATAGTATTCATATGTAAACCAGTAAACTCCTGAGAATGAGTAGTATGGACTGTGTTGTTATCTTGAGAAGTATAAGGAGATTCGATAACACCCACAAAACCAGAATTATAAGGAGGATAATAACGAAACTGGCATCTGCTGGCATAATGGCCCTTCTTCCTGCATATTTGACACTCCACCTGAGAAAAATCCCATTGACCTCTTTTAGTATCACCATTAGGTACTGAAGTACCAGTTCCACCACCAGGTATAGTATTACTACTACCAATACTAGCAGTCCTATTTCCAGTAGATTTGGTATTAGCATATGGAGTACTAGAAACATTCTTCTTCTTATTACCAGGATGAGAATTATAGCTAGAGCTAGCTCCATTTCTACCATAGAAAGCAGTTTGCTATTGAGAATAAAAAATAGTTGTATTGTTCTGTGCTTGATCAAGAGGCCATTGCTCATGTATAATTAACCTTGCCTTTAACTCACCAAAAGTATAAAGAGTATCTCTATGCTGAGCAGATATCACAAAATTGTCATATTCCCTTCCTAAGCCATTTAACACATGCATTAACAAGTCTGAGTTGCTCACTTTTTCTCTAATAGCATCCAGAGAGTCTGCAATAGTCTTGATCTTTTGTAAATATACAGAAACAACTAAATTTCCTTTTTTAAGACCATACAATTGCTGTCTTAACATATTTTTACGAGCCATGTATTGTGTTTTAAAAGAACTTTCAAGAAATTCCCAAATATCGATAGCAATAGTTAATCTTAAGACAACACCAGAAATTTATGCAGTGAAGGTAGCCTTTAAACAACTTATGAAAAATCGATCCATTCGTCTCCACTGAACCCATTTTGGATTTAAACTAAGAAACCCATTAATCATAATTTTCCCCCCAGGTTCTTGCAAATCCCCATTAACATGACCATAAAGATCAGAACTGACTCAAATTGATCACGCCATAAAATAAAGTTCGAAGAATCCAGTTTGAGAGATACAAAGTTTTAAATATTTGTGAAAGGTAAAGTAAAATTCACAAAATTACCAGAATCAGAATTGTCTGCTGCGGAAGCCATATTTGATTTAATGACCAATGTTGTTGATGACAAAATTTCCTTTGCTACGCCTGGTACTGACTGGCATAACACAAATTCACAAACTGATCAAAAGAATTTCAAGATTAGGTTTAATCTTGAATAAAATTTGTTATGAAAAATTTGTTTTGAAAATTTGTTGAAAGTAATTGTGAATCAAACAAAAAAAGGTATTGAAAAGATTGTTATGATTGATGATGGAAGATTTTTAGGTTTTGGATCAGAACCTATCTGATACCATGTGAAATATCAGAGCAATAATTGAAGACAAAAGAGCTTTGATATTATTACGATAATAGTTCAAGTTACAAACTAAATAAAATCAGATAGTATTAATACACTCAGATAATGACCTTGACCAATACTGACCAAGACAAATACTGACCAAGACTGTTGAATTTTATGACCTTGACTATTATTCTCCTAATAATTAACAGAGAGTGGGTCTGATATGCCGAAAATGGAGGTTAGCAGTGGTGTTGAGGTGATGTGGTTGGAGAGGGACTGAGTCTGTAGAGAAGGAAAATATCATAACTGTGATAACGAACATCTCGAGTTTGATGGGTGTTGGCTATATTTCAGTTAAGAGATGAAGTTGCCAGTGTTGGTCCATCCGTGATTGATGGTTGAGCTCGATGGTGATTGTTAGTGGCTATGAGCTACTCGGAGATTGGCCATGGCTGATGTTGGAGAATTGGAAGGAAAACAGAGACGTGCAACTAACATGGAATAGAAGTAGTGGCCATTAGAGATGACAAGGAGCTCGAGTTTGTGATCCTTGAAGGAGTGATAAGACTGAACTGTGATAGCTAAGAATAGTTTGACAACGTTGGTGATGTTCAGTATTTGAATAATGAGTTGAGGAATGAATAGAGAAAAGTTGCCGGAGAAGTTGGAAAAGTAGTTGAAAGCTACCGGAAAAGTTAGGGTTGAAATTCCCAGCCATAAGTTGAAAAGAAAAAAAATAGTAAACATCCAAAAGAACATACGGACAGAAAGTCCTAGCCGTGATAGAAAGAAAGAAAATAAGACAAACATACAGGAGAAGTTACGTATAGGATATCCTGTCCTAGCTGGATCTTTATTCCTCAAGATGCTTTAAGTTGGATCCAATCTATCACTGAGAAAGCCGTCTCCAATATAGCAAGGAAGCCACAACAATGGACTCAGAAATTTAATCAAATAGTGATTCTGGTGGAGATGTGTTCTAACAGTAAAGGTGTTTATCTCAAGATTTCAAGATTTGAACCGGATTCAAATTTTAGCTTTATCTGTATCCCTAGTGGAAAGGATGGAGAAATCTGGAATATCTTCTGGGAGTCTTTGATTCCTAAAATTCAAAATAATTTTGTCCTGAAATCAGAGGAATTCCCGATACTAAATGTACATGAAGAAGCTAGTAACCATCAATTGGGAGTTGCTGTCGAAATAAAAGGTCCAATTCTTGGATGGAAGCGTATTTCAGCAGGATTGAAGAAGCTTTTTAGGTGTTCGGGTGAATTGGGACTGAAAAGTATTACTTCTCGTATTGCTTTTTTGGAGGCCAAAAATATCTCTATTTTTGAGCGGTTCAAGGAGGAACAAGTTTTATCTTTTGGAAAATCACAAGTGTTCATAAGGCATTGGAATTCTGATGAACAAATTTCCTACACATATACTGGCCTTCACTGGATTGGTATTAGAGGTCTTTCTTTTCATCAATGGGATATTAAAACTTTAGAATCAGTCATTCACCCGTGGGGAATATTAAGGGAGATTCATAAATCATCAAGTGATTTCTCAAAACTAAATAGTTTCAAGGTAAAGGTCCATGCTGATCTCAGTAAAATCCCTGCTGCTGTTTCTTTCAAAGGCAGTTGGTTGAGCATCGAATGGATCCATGATTGTACGAATAGTCTCTCGAATCAGCAAAATATTTTAGTTCCTTCAATAAAATCAAAATTGGTGATTCCGGATCAGCAAAATTTTCGGGATAACAATACTGATTTAATGCATTCAGATCCGGTCGGTACGCAGTCAAAAGAAATTTCTCGAAATATTCCGTCAGTACAAGCTAGTAACTTGCCGAAAAATAAGTCTCAGAATAAGTCTACTTCAATTTCAAACTCATCAAAAAAGGCGCTAAAACGGCTTGAGAAAGTTTGGAAACGTGTATCCCATATTCAGTTAAGGGGTGCCCAAGATTCAAGTAAAGAAGTAGAAAATGATGGGCCTTTAATAAATGCTGATGGGATCTTGAAATCTGCTACCGAACATATTAGAGATGAATCAATATCTCCAAGTACTCAGGAATCATCTCCAAGTGATGAAACAATAATTCCGTGGGTTACTGTAAGGAAGAAAAAAGCGGGTCGATATATGAGCCAGATGGGGGGAGCGTTATCTTCGGGTTTGGAAACAAATCCAGGTTTCGGCTCTAGGTTTTTGAATCTTACTCCTGCTCATGATTCGCGAAATCAGGATTCTTGTGATCAACATATGGGCCAGATGGGGGGGGGGGGTGTTTATGTCGGATCCTTCTGAGGACCACGGACTCGACCCTAAATTTTTGAATTTAACTCCTGCCCATGATCACTCGGATTCGGTTTCGAATTTGGGTCCAGTTTCACCAGAAATTAATAATTCAAGCCAAATGAGTAAGTCTGATTCGCAAACTAACTCAGCTCGGGTTTTGGGTGAGTCTGACTCTTTACTTCCCTCTGAATGTTCGCCGTCTAGTTCAAAAAATAAACCGTTGGAGAATTCAAAAAGAAATTTGTTTCATCCACTTCTCTCTTCTACTCCTAAGGTGAATAATGTCTCTTCTAAGATAAATTCGCACATTGAGTTCAGTAGGAGTTTGGTAATTTCATGTGATCATCCTAAAACAGTTGAAATTTGCGAAAGTATGGTGATCAGGAATGCTACACAGGCCAATAACATGGAAATTCCTGAAGCAGAAGATGCAGATGGTTTGGGATCTTTTGACCAGGAGGAAGATGAACCAATTGATGAGTCCACTGATAACATTTGTATTGATTCAATATCTGGTGTTGCTGAATTCGAATCTTATGATTTGGATGGGTTTAATCCAATTTTGAGTTCTAGGGTTTCTCAAGACATTAATGGATCATAGAATCATGTCATGGAATATCAGGGGCTTGGGTCAAGACACCAAGATAATTGCTATTAGAAATGCTATCCGGCGAAATAATATCACTGTTTGCTCTATTCAGGAATCTAAGAAAGAATTAGTTGATGATGCTCTTATTAGGTCTCTTTGGGGAAACAATGGTTGCAATTATATTCACATTCCTTCTTGTGGAATTAATGGAGCTTCAGGAGGAATTATTGTTATGTGGAAAGATGGAGTGGTGGAGATGGAGGATCATATTTTGGGGGCCTTCTCTATCACAATTAAATTCAAGAATGTTGCTGATGGATTCAAATGGGCTTTTACTTCTTTTTATGGTGCTTCTGACAATGGATATTATAGACAATTTTGGGCAGAAATGAATGATATTCGGATTCTTTTTGATGAACCTTGGTTAGTGGGAGGGGATTTCAATGCTATTTTATTTCAATCAGAAAGAAACAAACCTGGAGGGTGTGTGGCTTCTAGAAAATTTTTCAAGAAATTTGTTAGACAACACTCTCTCATTGACTTGCCACTGAATGGAGGTAAGTTCACTTGGACTAATTCACAGCAACACCCTCTATTAATTAGATTGGATAGATTTCTAGTTAATGGAGATTTCCAGGATCATTGTCCTTCATTAATGCAAATGAGACTCAAAAGACCAATCTCAGATCATTGTCCAATTATGCTAAATTGTAATTCTACATTGAAGACTGTTTCTCCTTTCAGATTAGACAATCACTTGTTATTACATCCTTCTTTTTTAGATAATATGAAACTGTGGTGGAGTAGTCTAGTTTTTTCTGGCAAACCAAGTTTTGTTTTTGCTAAGAAACTTCAAGGCTTAAAATCTCATATAAAGGCTTGGAGGAAATCTTTGGGTGACCTTTAAAATCAGTTGGATGTACTAGAAGAGGAAATAGATGACATTGATTGTATGGAAGAATTTCTTATCCTTAACACTGAAGATATTGTTCAGAGAGAAAATGCAAAACACAAACATGCTTCTGTTTCTTTAAATCTAGCTAGGAAATGGGGTCAAAGAGCTAAAGATAAGTGGTCAAAAGAAGCTGAAAGAAATACAAGATACCTTCATCATCTTGCTTCTTATAAATTCAAGTTGAATAGCATCAACTGCCTAAGAATAGATGGTGACTTATCATATGATAAATCAAAAATTGCTGAAGAAGCAGTTAACTTTTATTCTAACCTTTTTTCTGAGCAGTTCCCTGTCAGACCAAGGTTTGATGAGCTGCAAATTCCATCCATTTCTGTAGAAGAGAATATCCAACTTGAAAAGCCATTTTCAGAAGAGGAAGTAAAGAATGTAATTTGGCATTTTGGAGCTAACAAGGCTCCTGGTCCAGATGGTTTTACTATGGAATTTTTCAAGATTTCTTGGGATATAATTAAAGAAGATCTGTTGAAGGTGATTAAAGAATTTGAATCCACTTCTTCTCTAAATTGGAGATTAAATTGCACAAACTTGAAGTTGATTCCAAAATGCAGTGGTGTAGTCACTTTTCATAACTACAGACCTATTAGTTTAATAGGTGGAGTTTATAAGATAATCTCTAAATTGTTAGCTCAGAGAATGAAAATGGTAATGCCTTCTATTATTTCTGATTTTCAAGGAGATTTTATCCATGAGAGACAGATAAATGATGGTATCTTGATTGCTGCTGAGTTGATTGACTCAATAAAGAGGGAGAATAAACCAGGCATTGTTTGCAAGGTGGATTTTGAGAAAGCCTTTGACAACATCAATTGGGGTTGTGTAGACATTGCTTTGGAGAGATTTGGTTTTGGGCACATTTGGAGGAGCTGGATAAAATGGTACATCTCTTATTCCAGATTTTCTATTCTCCTAAATGGTGAAGCTACATATTTATTTAAATCTCAGAAAGGGATCAGACAGGGTGACCCCATTTCACCTTTTCTGTTTATTTTAGTAGCTAAAATACTCTTTTTATTGATCAAGAAAGCTACTTCTGCTGGATTGATTTCTGGTTTCAAAGTTTCTTCTAATGGAACTTCAGTTCATCATCTCCAGTTTGCAGATGACCTGATTGTATTCTTGGATGACACTCCTGAGAAAATTTCTAATTTAAAGAATATCTTATTCTCTTTTGAGATGATATCTGGGCTCAAGGTAAATTTCAGGAAGAGTACCATTGTGGGGATTGGTGATGCTCATAATGGTGATGAATGTGCTAATATTTTTGGTTGCATCTTATCACAATGGCCTATGAATTATCTAGGCATTCCATTAGGAAGCAATTCAAAATGTAAAGCAATGTGGGAGATCATAATTCAGAAAATTCACCAAAAACTTTCAACTTGGAAATGCAGGTATCTTTCAAAGGGTCAAAGATTAATAATGGTAAATAGTGTTTTAGCTATCCTACCAGTTTACTATATTTCTTTGTTTCAAATGCCTGCTGCTGTGATGAAGGAAATTGAAAAGATTATGAGAGACTTCATTTGGGGCTCTTCAGCAAGCTGTAAGAAAAGAAGTTGGGTAAAATGGACTAAAGCAGTTATTTCAAAGAAGAGAGGGGGAATTGGAATTAAAAAGCTGAAGTTAGTGAATAAGGCTCTACATTGTAAATGGATATGGAGATATGGATCTGAAATTAGAGCTTTTTGGAAGAAAATTATCCAACAAAAAATTGGTGGTGATTTGAATGATTTCTTTCCAAAAAAATCAAATTTGGCAATTAAAAGTAGTTTATGGGCTGGAATCTTAAAGGCTAAAGATTATGTGTTGCAGAATACTTCATTTTTGGTGAATGCAGGTGATATGGTGCTTTTTTGGGAAGACAAGTGGATTGGTGAAAATCCACTTAAAGAGACTTATAAGTCACTATATAAACTCTCAAGAAAAAAGCATGTTCCTATTAAGGACTGCATTTCACATGAAGTTGCTTGGAACTTTGATTTTGCAAGAAACCTAAATGCTACTGAACTGGGTGAAGTGGTTCTTATGCTTCAGGATTTGGGTGACCCTACTAATATTATTGATAGCACAAGGGGAGGTGATCAAAGACAATGGATTGCTGAGGGAGGAGAATTTACAGTAAGTAACTGTTATAACTCTTTGGATGTGGATGGTTTTCTGATTTTCCCTCATAAGCAACTATGGAATTCTAAGGTCCCTTTGAGGTTTCTTTTTTGGTTTGGACCCTTTGTTATGGAGGTGCTCCAACTCTGGATTTCCTACACAGAACTGGCAGGATAAATAGTAGTGCATGTTTATTCTGCAATGTTAATCAAGAAACAAACAACCATTTGTTCATGCAGTGTTCAGAAACTTTGAAACTCTGGAACTATTTCCTTAACAGTTTTGGCATTGACTGGGTTTTTTCTGATTCTGTCAAATCAACTTTGTGGGAATGGCCTGCTAAGAAAGGGAATGCTATGCACAAGAAACTGTGGGGTTTGTTTCCATTTGCAATTTAGTGGAACATTTGGACTGAGCGCAACAACAGATTGTATGGGAACAGAAGAAGAAATGTTAAACAGCTAATCATTGCAGTCAAATGCACTATTTACAGCTGGTGCAGGTCTACTAAGATCTTTGATAACTTTTCTTTGAGCACAATCATTTGTAACTGGGAGGCTGTACTGACTCCATAGCTTGTCTATGTTTACTCTCTGATTACTTAGTCATGCTTTTATGACTGAGTTCTCTTTTTAATGAAATTTGCCTTTTTCAAAAAAAAAAAAAATAAGAGAAGAAAATTTAGTTGCCAGTCTCCTGAAACTGACAAGGTAAATAAAGCTGAGAATTTGGATTTGGGCTGGGCTTTATTGTTCATGACCGAGCCCATGAAGACTGTGTGGACGTGAGTTTTGGTTGTTTTACATAGGGGTGAGCAAAAATTCGGAACCGCGGATTTCACCCGTATCCGTTCGCAAAATTGCGGGTGCAACCCAATCCGCAAGATCTATGGGCCGAACACAGGTGGGATTCTCAAATCCACATTTTTAGCGGTTTGGTTGCGGTTTACCCACACCGCAGCTGCTCGTGACCCTTCCTTGGGAAAAATATAATCTAGCATTTTTTTTGCATGTGTGGTCCTTGCCAATACATGGTTCCCATTCTCAATCAAGTCAGTCTTGAGTTGAAAGAGAAAATACAGTTGGTGAAAATCGACATAGAAAAGTATACAAAAATTGATGACCAGTACAAAATCGAGGCACTACCTACGTTCATCATATTCAAGGATGGGAAACCTTGTGATCGCTTCGTAAGTAAATCTTCAAAGTTTCTGTCCCCATAAAAAAATGACGGTGTCTTCAAACTGTACTCGTTTAATGCTTTTACGGACGTGTGTCTTTCTGCTAATCATTTCGGATTGCTTGTTTTCAATTCTCAGGAAGGAGCATTGGCAGCTGACAAGCTCGTCGAAAGAATTGAAACTGTATTAAAAAATACTGGTGCACAGTAAATAATTCCTGTAGAGGCTTTGATGGTTTTTATTATTACTAGTGTCTAACCCGTGCTACGCACCGGGGCCAGTGGGATCGGCTAATTTAGCATGGCGGGGCTTCGCTCCGCACCCGTATACAAATGCATTAATATTTTTTTTGAAAAAATTGTGATTAGTTTTATTTTTAAAGAGATAGGAAACTTTGATACCCATCAGGTGTTTTATTATTCGATGGTTTAAATTTAGTATCAGAAATTTATGTTCATATATTAGTTTTATGGCCAGATATTAAAATAATTGAATAGACATTGACCCCATAATTAAATTAAATTTTATTTACAATTGAACAAAACTATACACTTATTTATTTATGTAACCCGTGTAATGCATCAGGTACGATGGAGATTGTATTTTAGGTTGTGACGGCCCCGCTCCTTGCACAATTACATTATGAATTTCCAAAAATCTTGATTAGTAATATTGTTTTTAATGGATAATATTTTTTTTTTGATACCGTTGGATAATCATATACGCATGTTTGCAAAGTTATTTTTATTGCCTATATTTGGCTTATATAAAATCTTAATGCCACACCAATTAATAATTCACCTGCCGATGTCGTTGTAGTACAGTGATAAAGTCACTGAGTGATGATATCAATGACCTGAGTTCGAAACTCGTCAACACCAAATTCTTTACCGATCAATTTTTTTTTTAATGATTCATCTAGTATGTAACCCATGCTATACACCAGACCCGGGGGAGACTGCTGACCCGTGAGCCATATGCATGGGAACATCTTTAAATAGAAAATGCATTATTTTATTCGAAATACCTAAACAATCGAAAAAGTGATTGTACTTTTAACCCATGCTACGCACCAGGCCCAGTGGAGACTATTGATTTGGTGTGGCGGGGCTTCACCCCGCACCCGTGGGCCATACGCATGGAAACATCTTTAAATCGAAAGTTCATTTTTATTAGAAATACCTAAAAAATCAAAAAGATAATTGTACTTATGCATGTAACCATGTACTACTTTTTTCTGATATATAACCTGCGCTACGCACCAGGTGCGATGCTTTTCAACTCGCTTTCAACAAACTCGGTCACTTCCATAAAATGTCCATTCGAATTAAGACATTTTTGGCGCATATAAAAGTAAGTTGCATATGCACCTACTAAAAGGAAGATCCATTCACCATCCACACAAAACACCTGTGTAGAGTAATGCACAAATGAACCAACGGAGTAATGTTAAAATCCCCTTATATACATATGCACATTATTGGTCATGTGGCTCAAAACCTGTTACACAAAATCACGTAACTTATAATACAATATCAAACCATTAGAACAGTCTAACTTCAAGTCTACTTACTTACTTATGAATAAGATTATTGAGGATGAAGATATGCTTACCACTATCCTATGTATATGTTCAATGCACTGTAATCATGTCATCCAGTAATGATACACCTGCAGATGGATCGGTGTGTTGTTCATAGTTAGTGCTAACACGATTGACAGGGAATTCCAGTTAAAATTGCATTTGGAAAATTAAGCACCGCCAGGTATGTTTTACTCTGTTTGCTCAAAACATTAAGCACCTTAAGGTAGATATGTTGTTTTATACTTGGGTACTTTGAGATATGCAAGAGAATCAAAAAGTCCTTTTGTTTCAACAATTTTTTAACTATTAGAATGTGGGCATCTATAAACCGCAGGATCTTAAATAAATCAGATAATGTGGGACTAAGACTAATAGTCTCAACATTAACTTTGAAATGGACTAACGCCCTTGAAAATGACTTCAAAATGTTTACTACTAAGTGGGAATTATCATGCAAATGAGGGAAATTGATACACAACCCATTGCACCTCTCCTCGGACACGTTAGGAAGATCAAGATTTGCATATGGAGTAACACCTTTCTCAATCATGTAAGTAGTCAACTTGTGATAATAAGAAACATCCTTCCAGGTCACCTTTCCTGTTCCATGTGGAAATATCCTAGACCATGAGATCGAGAAGCGGTACGCATCGAAGTTGAGCTTTTACATAATATCTATATCTTTGCTCTATAGTGATGATACTGATCCACTGCAACGTCTGCAATAGCATTGTTGTGATTTATCCTGGATAATTTAACATATTAAAGCAATTCATGAGGAAGCTAATATGATATGTAGTAGGAAAAAAAAACAATTGGATGCAGTTTTAACTGGAATTTTAAATTAACTTTCACATCCTAGATACTGGGTCCTATGCAATTTTAAGTTGCAATCCAAATATGTACAGCTTTGAACCCAAATGTCTTAGGAGTTAGGAATGCAAGTGACATAAGATTCACTAATATAAATAAAACTACACAACCTAAATAATGGGACGAATAAAGAAGTATTAGAAGCTTGCTCAAAGTAGGAGAAAAATACATGAACATACCGGCAATTCAGAGTCTGCAACAATTAAGAACGTAACAGGCTCACACCCAAGTGCATGAATTTTATCTCTTGTATTCATTTCAAACAATTACAACTTGGTTTATATAAACACGTAAAAGGCTCACTCTCAAGTACATCAATTTTTTATATAAATCAAATGATCGTTTAGTCTGTGGCAAAGATAATGCCTTCAGTTTTGCGATTAACTTAAGTCAAGTATAGCATTCAAACCGTTTAGTACACCTGTCTTTTCCTTAAATCATCGATTGAGATTTGTCTGCCAGGATACCGTCGTGGTATGAGCCTTGAATGCTACTTATGTCTGTTAGTTCTGCTGTCAAGAATTTAAAACTTCATATTCCAAAGCATCTAGCCATTTTACCCCGCTCTAAGTTCGAAAACTATACGAAGGCCATGCACAGCAAGAATATGTGCAGTTTCACACCCAATGCACCGATAAATTACAGAACTATAAATTTTGAAATTGGTTGTTTGACAATTGTTTCAGTATTTCTGTCAGATGATGAAGTTGGCTTTCCTAAAATTTGGCCAATATAACTCGATATGGAATTGGATCATTGTGCACTATCTTTAACGAACGACTCTCTCTTTTTGGATGTGTGTGGTTTTGTTTGAGATGATTGCTTCAGAATATCACTGCAATTGCCAGTTAATGGGAGCTAAACTTAGTTTTTTTAAGTTATAGTTTCACTTGAGATGCAAAAAGATATCCAGCTTATCAATTACATCACCCATACTCTGCTTCCCCATTTGATACTGAGAAAAATTAATTATTTCACCCACACCTTGCTGCCCCATTTCATACTGGGAAAAAAAAGAGGACTAATCAGTAACATTAAGTAATATATTCTAAACGACATCAATTTTACACGAACTTACTCTAAACTTTCCAAATAGATGACACCATTGAAAGGAAATCTAACAGGTGAAATTTTGAAGCCTTGAAATGAAGGTATGAATATAAATTAGAAGAATTCGTTGGGTAAGCTATTACTTAATGTAAATCATTTGTTTTATTTATATGCATTTACACTGACTTGCATTTTCAATCTTTCCAAATTGCATCTATAGTTAATTGTGTTACCATCTACGGTACCTGTTCAGTATAGAAAATCCTCGAGACTCATATGTTTTTTTGTGGTTATGTCCTTTCTTTGGAGAATTTTTATTCATAAATATTTATTATTATTTTATCCATTGGCGACAGATGATTACAGATAGCACTGGAGGTAAATCTTGCTTCTACCTCATACTAAGAAAAGTCTTTTAAGCTGCGGATCTGTCGCGCAATAATTTTTACAACGGCTAATCAAGTATATTCTCCATGTTGCGCAATAATTAAGTCTTTTACCTCATAATATGCAACGTTAATCGGTTGCGCACCTCCGAAAATGAAACGTTGCTAAAAGTAGGATACAATGTAGTGTATATTCTCCATGTTGTAATTTAGGAATATAAAATACATCTCTCATTTGTATTCGGATGATCAGCATTTGGCACATTAATTTTCTGTATGCATGCTAACCAGTCTAGCCGTGTAATTGGAAGTAATAGCATTGAGTTCCTTGCAATATAGACGTTACTCGAGTTAGATGTTGGTATGTATATCTAACTGGGGGTTTTCTGTGTCAAATTTTTCCAATTACCACACCATTCTTTTGAAATAATCATGCAATTATAGTCATGTTGTGGTTGTGTACAGTTCATTTGCTTCTTCTTTCATCATTGGATTTTTATTCTTTTTAGTTTGTTAGCAACAGAGGTTCTGTTGCTTCAGATGTTTCTGGGTCTTTCACTCCAAACACGACTTCTAAAAAAAAGTTGCAGAATGGAATTATTTGACCACAATACTCTTTGTTTTTACATCCGTGCTTTTTGTTTTTGACCAACATGTGTCTCAGTTGACCTATATAAAGATTAAACTCTAGGTTGATCTTGTAAACTTAATCGACACCATATCAGCTCTTTTAACTGCGGTAGATGTATGTTAAGAATAGTATCACAACATCCGATATGATGCAGGATTTCAGAATAGGTTACCCGTTACTTAGATTTTGCTTCAACAAAATGTACGTTTTTAGCTAAATAACTGCATCTCCAAGTGGAGCTATTTTGTCTCCACTTTCAGGTTCTTCTACAAAGATTTTCATGATCCAGATCTTTATTGATATCCCAGTACTGCTGTTACTACTCTTAATGGAACGCATATTGTATCAATTAACTTCCTACAGTTATCGATTCTATTATGCTATGTTGTTGTATCCTGTTTAACTCAGCTCAAAAATGTTTTAGTGCAACATAAGATCAAACCTCATAAAAACTTGAGAAAAAAAGATAAACAGAAAAATACTGAAAGCAAACTTTTGTTTTCATTATGAATACCGGAAAATTAAGTGCATGATAGTGCTGGTGATCAATATGAAAAATAAAAGCTATTTTTGGCTATCTTCATCAAGTAAGTGATAACATATCAACATGATAAATAAAAAATATTTTTTATTCTAATCGTGCTGCATAGGGAAAAAACATGGTGAATGACTACATAAAATATGAATCCCTTCAGAATTTTTTCTAATCAATATGAAGAGTTGAAATCTGCATTACGAACGGCTGATTACTAACCACCGACTTGGCTTCGGCAGCAATTGCATGAAATTTTGCTTGTCCAGAAAACATTGAGCCTGACTTCCATATTGAATCAAGGTTTTTGGTGGAGCGAGGCCAACCCAGCGCAACTTTTAGATCTTAACTTTATGCTTCGATTAACGCAAAATGCCTATTTATCAAAAAAAGAGCGACATATTTGTCCATTAAAATGGAAATGAAGCCAATAATGGCCTTTCTTTCTACAGAACCCTAGTCAGACCCCCATTTCAGATTCACTTTTACCATTTCTCTAAATCATCTGCTTCATTTCGCTCCTGAGAAGTATTAATTTATTTTCCCCTCCAGTCCATTCTTGGTGCTCAGAATTAACGAAAATTTGAATGTAAATACATAATTTAACAGTTCGGAAATAGTCTAATCATGCAGTGAAAATCTTTAGTAGTTCAAATATATGGACCGACAAACTTACTATTATTCTTTCAAATGATCCCGAGAGAGCCTTTCAAAATATGAACGTCGACTCATTTAGCAGTTCTGTCATACCAACCATTTCATCTAAATAAGAAGACTTAAAAACTATCAATTGGCACATCAATTGAGAAGATATCCCATAATTGAGAACATGATTAGACTTTTACCTGGAGATGGCAACCCTGCAGCTTGAACCAATTGAGCAGTTAGATCTTAGAGCTAACACACAACTCTGATAAATATGAGTTTTTCTTCGATTACCTGATCAAGTACAAAGTTTTTTCCCTCGTACTGTAACAACAATAATATTCACTAAATTACATTTTGATCCGACTGATAGGAGTAAATCTTTTGTTTAGACCCCAAATTCCTCAATTGATTACGGATCTAGTGAAAGCCCAGCAACATTAAAAGCACATCCACCTACGCGACAGAAGCACATCTTTTGGTAATTCCATTAAACATTATGAAAAATAAAAAGATAAAAAGGATTATAAATAGGATAGGTTTTGCTATTCAAAAAGGGATAGCGGCACAGCTTGTCGCTCGCTTGCCTAGTATGTAATTTTTATCTTTTAATATAATTTTCTCATAAGGAGAATATATTATAAATATAAATTTTTTGAGAGTGTGCGAGAGATAATACTAACCCGAATAGCATGCAGACAAATGTCCCATCTGTTGGTAATTCTAGTGGCCATGGACCCTTAAAAAAGTGAATGCAAAAATCTGAACTGGCCAGACAAATGTCCCATCTGTTGGTAATTATAGTGGCCATGGACCCATAAAAGTGAATACAAAAATCTGAACTGGCCAGTTGAAAAATCAAATGCCATGACAACTTCATGTCCCTCTTGTCCCCTGAAGCTTATTCCCACATCATGCATTTGAATATGCATTGAAAGGAATAATTATAGGGAGTGGAATTATAAAAATCTAAGAGAAATTATGAAAGGTGATATCATTTCATTAATTTTTCTTTGTACATAAACTTGACAATTTTTCATATAGCGGGAGAGCTCATCTAATCTTCTTAATACGAAGAAGAGAAGCAACACTATCTAAAGTACCCACTGTATTTAAGCTACTTGGTAGGTGCTTTATGAACAAATATTTTAAATACATGCCAAAGTAACCTAATTTGCTTAAATAAATTCAATTAGGAACCATGATAAAGTGTATTCAGGTCATCTCAAAAATAAAAGACCTAAAAGAGCAACTTTTCTCATGACGAAGTCAGAATCTTTATGATCCGTAAACTTGGCATTGCTTATTTTATTATTTTATTTTTTGACAGTAGATCTACCACAAAAAAAACATCCATAAACTTGGCATTGCTTACGTCTTCCTGAGTTTTCTCAGTTCAGGAATTCATCCAAAGAAGCAGGCCATCTCTCTAATGCAAATCCAGCTCTCAATATCGTGAGAATCTACAACAGCTTGCAAAATATACAGTGAGAGCCCCAACCAAAACAAAAAATAAAACTACACTTTTCTGCAGAACACGGTTAAATACCGGCGATTGGACCTGACATGAATCAAACACGTAACCTTCTGACATGAAGAGTTATCATTGCGCCACATATCCGTAGTTTAAAAGATTCATCTTAGCATGGGACAAAGAAAAAGGTTTACCTCCGTTGCTAGTCTTTTTAATAGACTTGATAAATCTATGCAATAGCCATGTACAACAGTTGTATCCTTGTAATTTTCTTGCCATCTGCCTCCAATAAATAAATTCATATAAAAATAACATAACCACATCCCAAAAGAATATTTAAACCAAAAGAGATTACCTTAAAAGAGTTAAAGTGGACACAATTTTAAACCCACTTAAACTTACTTACTAATGGTTCCACGCCATAACGACGACAATCAATTGTCCAAATTTCAAAATAGAAAACTATTAGTTGTTTATGTACTAATTCCCACTCACAACTTTGGTTTAAATTGTACCTGAGTTGTTAGTAAAGTATCACCAAAAAACTGAAGGCTATTATTGCAAGATCAAATCCCAGTAAGTCCAGTACTGAAATGTATGCCTGCACAGTGGAAAACAGGCAGTAAGCCAGATTTGCTAAATGGGTGGTCTCTATTCAAAACACACCCCTTTTTCTGGGAAAAAAAAAAGCAACAATGTGTAAAGAGGAAGTGAACAACACCTATCAGATCAATAGTCCTACTCTCTGTCTTGTGGTGGCATTGGTGGTGGTGGAGGCAGCGACAGCTGCTGTTGCTGCTGATCATAGTACTGCCCTTCATTCTGTTCATCATATCCATTAGGAGCGTTACCATCATTGTTATTATTAGTATCCCTGTTGTCACCCTTGTTGCCAGGATCTGACTGTTCTTTCTCTCTATTTTATTGCTCGATCTTGGCCCTTCTCTTTGCACTACCTTCCCTAGCTCCAGGACTCCTGTTCCTCCTTCCAGAAGGTGGACTCCTGCGTCTTCCTCTTCTATGTCTAAGGCTCCGGTTCATGGGCCTCCTGTTCCTGTCATCATGGTGATTTTTGTCATCATGCCTTACTACCGAGTTTGTAGTGTCAGCTATGTAAATACTCCCACATTCATCAATTGTAAGCCCTTTTGGATGACTCATTCGTGTTGATCTTGGTTTTCCATCTACATATTCCCATATCCGTCTCTTGGTTTCCCATATACATATTCCCATACCCATCAGCTAAGCTAAACCAGCTATTAGCTTTATCTACTATCTGCATCGGAATCCATGATGTATAAGCATCCTGCTGGTTGTACACACTGATTCAATGAAAAATCCACAGGAAAAAAAAACTCAAATATAAAATTGATAAAAAAGCAATAGTACTGGTTATAATCTTGCATTTCGAACCTATTGCACTAAATGAAATGGATAAAAAGCAAATCAGTGTAATGAATGTGTGTGTTATTGGAATCCATGACGTATGAGCATAGTACTGGTTATGTGTGTAAGGCTATCCAACTTGTACACAAACTGAAACCACATATAATCTTGTGCAAAGATATATACGACGTAGTCTTGCCCATTACCTTTCTACAAAAACTTCCAACTTGTCCAAATTTGTAGAACAGATTATACCTGCAGATGTGCAAAATATAATAAAGCCAGGGACCTTGATAAATATTTCTCTCCATCCAACATTTTGAATCAATCCCATTAGCCCCCCCGAATCAGATGTAACAACGTGCTTTCCCATTTTACATTTCACAAATATTGTGAATTTGGTTTGTAAAATTTCTTTGGCATCACTTGAGCTTTCTTGCAATCAGGAAAAGAAAAAGAAGAAATGAGAGCACGACACATACCGATCATCAGTATATTATTAAAAGAAGAACTATATTAAAAACCCAGAAAAAGCAACAAAGCCGAAATCAAAACAGAAAAGAGAGAAAGAGCAAACCCTGCTTGCATATTCAGTTAATGTCTTCTTAATTTTTGTAGAAATATTTTGGATGTTATACTCAAAAGTAAAACAATTTTTTTTTTTTGGATAGGGGCGCAATGGGTTAGTATTTCAAACACTTTTTTTAATTGAAATAGTTAAACATTAACATTACCTGTTGTTAGCATTAGCACGTAGTACTGGTTTTAAGTCACCTCCGTGTTTTTAACTTAATCTGGGTTAGTACTCATATTTCTAATCACAAACTCTTCCAACGGCAACGGAAGTACAGATTAGATGTACAAATACTAACATAGGTCAGTTAAGACTGAAGGGTGGTTCTCTTGCTTGTGCTACTACCCGGGGAATCAGGCATCTTGTGTCACCTTTACATGTTCGCAATGATGAATATTACGCAATCACATTCAAATGTTCGCAGTGATGAATATTAACCAACCATAATTAGCCTCGATACATATTCACTGCTTCTCAGTTCCTGACCATATCCAATAGGTTCGAAATGCTTTCCTGCACTGGTGGCCTATTCTGCTTAGTTATAAGGTGTTTCATCCTTGGTTATCCACCCACCCGTGTACTGAAGTTTTAACTGCCAACAAATTGTCAAAACAATCACAAAAATTAGAAAGAGTATAGCACCATCTGAATGCACTTTAATCCTCAAAAACCGATTTACTACAAACCTAAAACAGATTTGATAAACACTAAAGATGCCTTTAAGTTTAGTGTAGACAAATAACAAATATATTAGAAAAAGAAAATAAAGACAAATTTTTAGTAAATAAGTAGGGATTCCGGCATCACAGATAAAAATAAGTAAGTTCATTAGAAAATGTAAAAATAGCAAAAATCCCATTACAATAGTCATACAGCAATGGACTTGTTAGTTGTTACTGCTCTGGAAGTGCTGTGGTACTGAAACAGTGTTGATTCCATGAAACCAAATAAGTTTACTATCAGTTATATATTTCTCCAACCTCTCAAAATGCAATTGTTGAAAGTTATGAAACTGAAACACCAGAATTATAATTTACCTGTACCAATTCACCATCGTGGATCACAGACATCCACTTTTGTTCAATCTGTGAGATCCCGTCAATAACATCCCCTGATTCTGACATTGAGTCTTATCACCATTAAGCTCTACGGATAACACAATCCATGCATCAATAACCTAAAACAGAAAAGCATAGGGTTAGCTACAATAAGGAAGAACAAAAAGTAAATCAAAAATATAAATTAAAAAAAGTTCGGGAACCATTCACTGATTAAATATCTCATACAAAAGAAAACTTGATCGAGCATAATTCATCAAAATAAAAACAGGAGATAAACTAAAAGATTAAAATAGTAGACCCTAGATTTTGCCTTTACTAACCGTCGTATCTCTTCTCATCTCTGTGCTTCAGAGAGAACATGCACCTTTTTTTAATTTCTCTCGGTAAGAATTTTTATTAGGAAAATTGGTGACGGAGAAGAAGAGTTTTCGGTAAGAAAATACTAAATTTAATACGAACTTTTTTGGAAAACTCAGATTACTCAAAACTTCCATCTTTCTCCATTAATTGCCGAATCTCATTAAAAACTTATGTGCATTGATTTTTCCTATGATATGGAAATTCTCGGAATGCAATTATATTCTTGCTGAAAATATATTAAGAAATGCAGACATTCCATTCTTAGATTTGTTTCTCAAAATAGATTTAATAGGAATGGTAAACAACTAAGTTAATTTAGCCGTTTTAGATTTGTTACTCAAAATATATAAATGCTTGCCAATTTATAGAAGATATGCTTTATTTTAATCTGGTTTGTCTAAATTCGTTTTTCGTTTTTCTATTTTTTTTTTTAAATGCGTTATGAAAATATTTTCGTATCAAATCTTTTTTTACCGCGTAATCTGGAGCATTAGATTGAATCAATTAGATGTAAAATTAACGGTCATGAAATGTAAGGGGGCTAACTTTGATTTCGGCCAATCAGGAGCGATGGTTTTGTTCACCGGCCAATGGGAGAGGAGGTTACCGCAACTCTCGACGTGGTGTGAGAGATGTGGTTGGGTGTTTAGGTTATTGATTATTTTTTTAATAAATATTTTTTATTATTGGATAAAGAGTATTACATTAACTAGTTGGAAGCCTAACAAGCTAAGCTCCAACAACATACTACTACATTAATTGAACAGATTGATGTGCTAACCTACCAGCGAGCCTCATGGGTAACCTAGCCAAGGGAGCCGAAGCGGATGGGGTGTTAAGATTGTGTCACAAGGGGGGCAAACTAACACTACCTTCCATGTTAATTCCTGCAATATTACGCCATTAGGGGCTTGAACCTGGGACCTCCTGGAACGTATGAAATTTTGGGGAATGGGGATGACCAGATGAGGTAGGGCCCATTTTTTTTTTGACTTAATTCACGGTTAATACGCATCCGGCCCCGGATTACCCACATCCGCAGGTGATTGGGCCAGACACTGTTGGATTTTTCAAATCCGCAACTTTGACGGATTGGACGCGGGTGACCCCTAATCCGCATCCGTCATTTTTTCGTTGCACACCCCTAGTTTTACACGAATTTGGCTAGGTTTTGGTGGAATTTTGGCAAGTTTGACACCTTATTTCGACCGGGATTCGCGCATGGGCGCAGCTACATCTTGGATACTATATAAGAGACTCTTCTAAAAAATTTAAGATATATTTTAAAAAATTTATCAAGCTTTTGGAGAGAAGAACACAAGAGGAGAAACCTAGGGTTTTGGATCTATTTTCATCACCGTAATTATTTCTCTTACTTTTTATATGAAACTCATTGGTTTTGTTAGTACCATGAGTAGCTAAACTTCTTAGTGATTGGGGATGAATTCTAAGTTCTAATAAATGATTTGATTCAGCATATAAATCTATTTTAATTCTTCACATAGTTATTGATTGTTTTTACTATAACTAATTTTATGATTAATTGATAAATTGTTTAGGTGGCCAACTGAACTAGTTTATTAGTTAACCTAATGCTAGTAGAGAATTAGGATATCCGTAATTGTTGAATAATTCTCTACACAAGTAGAAATTGCGAAACCTTGCAGAGGGATTCTGTGGAGCAATCGCAAGTAAAAACAACACTAGAAAGTGAACCTTGCGCTAAGAGTTCAACTACTAGGATTGACCTAAATTCACAAAATATAAAGCATTCGACCAAATTATACTTAGAGTGCGCTACTTCTAGGTGGTTTAGAGAATATAATCTGGCATTCGAGCGCTTCGGTGTCCAGTGACTTAAGGAATTTTGAGGATAGCACAGCGCTAGTTGCTTTCCTACGGTTGGTAATAATTTGTGATTTACAAAGAATAGATGGATATGCTACTTTGATGAATGTTTAGTAACGAAGAAGGATTCCCTGATTATATTTCTCTCCATTTCTTGCAACTTAATTATTTTTAATTGCTTTGATTTTACTTTGAATCTAAAACAAAAACCCCCATTGTGACACTTTTGATAACTAAAACTCCCTGCTCTTCGTGGGAACGAATCTTATTTACTGCTATATTATTCATTAGTAAAGTAGAATATAAGTGAATTAATTTGAGCACCTACGACACGCATCTAGTGTTTCGTTATATTTTAATATCCTTAAAAACTCTATTGCTTGCAATATTGCTCAAATATTATATCAAAGTGTTATGTCCCACTAGCTTTATAGAAAGACGTAAATTGACATCTCCCTTTGTAGAGATTCTGCTCCAAGAGATGTATCTATCCTTCAATAGTTACGTGGATGATTAAGTAGAGTGGTTTAATGATTAAACAAATGTTTACTATTATTGTCTTTTATGCACCTTCATCATAAGTCATTGACTTGGTGCAACCACATAATTTGATAAAGTCCAAAATGTAATGACTTGATGTAGATATCAACAAATCTTATGCTCTTTGTAGTATATTCTCCCTGCCTATTTGAATCTTAAGCAAGAGACGAGAACAGGATCCACGGAAATTTCTACATAACAAGTTAAGATGTAAGTATGCTCTTAAATTTATCTAATCATCTAAGTTCATACTTGACTTAATTTAAAATTGTTGGATTTGACATTGGATTATAAAAAAGTGACCTCCACATATTATTATATAGCTCTATGCGTAACAATATCCTTTTAGGAATACAAAGGTGTCTGCGAGATTTCTTAAAGATATTTATGTTTAGCTAAAACTCTTCCATAAGAAAAACGGTTTGCGAACTGTTTTGCTCAAAGGTAACTCCTATGTTTCTTACTTTGAACCACCTTCCATAAACTGGTCACGAAACCGGCCTTATTTTTGGAAATGCCTATTGAGGTCACCTTATATAACATATGTTTGAGTTGAGTTCTCTTATTCAAGTTTTTTGAAATTAAGCATTGTTGTTATGCCACGTATCTTGTCTTAATAAAACATAGAAGAAGCTCTTGGTAATGATTGCAATGATATTTGGTCTAAATAAATAAATAAAAGAACTCCGGTAGAAGATAAAAGTGAAAATCCTAGTACCATTGAGGATCATCCTGATGTGAATTGTTACTTTTCTTATGATCATCAAGATGTAGTGCAAGAAGAGATGATTTCTGCTAATGTTGTTTATGATTTTCTAGAATAATTTGAAGAAGTAAAGATTCAACTTGTTGAATCCTTGAAGGTTCAAGAAATGTTAAGAACTGAGTTAAAAAAGGTTTCTTATAATCTTGTTCTCATGAAATCACATATCAGTGATCTCCTCAATGAAGGGATTTTTCCTGTAGAGTTCGTGGATGTTGTTAAAGACAAACTCAAAGGCATCAAAACCAATGATGTTTCTATCGGCAACTAATTAGATGTTCCTTCCTCTCTTTTTTTAGTTAACTCCTTGTAAGAATTTTTATTATTATTGTTTTAAGGAGGAACATTGGCTTTTGGAGTAGCATATTTATCTGTTTTACATTAGTTATTCCAAACGTTATTATCTTGGAATTATTGAAGTTTATTTATTTAAATATTATTTTGGAGATGATTTCAATACTTAATCTTTATAGATTATTATGTATATTGTTAATTTTGTGATATTTGTTCTTTGCTATCATATTTCTGGTAACTAGAACGGATGTCTAATATGTTCTCATATATTAAGCTCAAACTCTTTGTGTTCATCACTATTAGAGAAGTAAACTCTTTTTAGAATTGCAATATTGATCTTCCCACGAATACACATTGTGAATATATAGCAGGGACTCCATAAGATGTTCTTATTGTTCGCTTTTCCTCCCCGAAACCGTAACTGGAAGGAAATAAGATCGAGAACTTTAATCTCTATGTCCATACATGGCTAGAGAAGATATAATTCTTATGTTGAATCATATGGCTAAAATTATGATCTTTGTTCGTATCTGGCCAAGAAAATAGTTTTTGTCAATGATTATTTTTCTCACAAAATTAATGTATCTTATTTCCTCTAACATAAAGATATTTGGTTTTGTAGGAGCAGAATCTAACAACATATTTTCTTAGCATGCGAAATTAACTCATTTCCTTAGCCTGCGAGAAGGTAACAAGAGTCTGCGAGAAGGTAGCAAAACTTGCGAGAATGTAGCAGGAACATGAGAAAATATGAGATGTACTCCACTATATGTGAGTTGTCATCCACTATGTAAACCCTATATAAAGTGAAAGGAAGGAGAGGGAAAAAGGGAGAGAGATATTTTTTGTAAGAGAGAGAGTTTATTTTCTTTATCATCTTCTTCCCCAAAACTAGATCTAGAGAGCTCCAAATACTCATTAATGGAGTCTCAATGTAACCCAAATGTAATTTCAATAATTATAGTGAAGAACCCTAACCCCGTGGATGTAGATCACATTGATCGAACCACGTAAATCTTGTGTCTTATTTATAACTTTAGCACTTTAATCTTTATTTTGGTTATGAAATAGATTTAGATCTAGAAATTATTATCATGATATTATATGGGGTGTGTTGTGGGATTTCCTGCAATTACATTTTGGCGCTAGAAACACTACCTAATCTTGTTGGTTCAAGAAAGTTTAGAAAAATTGGCTACCGTTGGTGATGAATTCCACTAGATCTGTAAGTTTTAAGGGCGAAAATGAAAGTTTAAGCCGAGGATTTTTGTCTCCAGCAAACAATATTATTAGCCATTCAGAAATCAGATGTGGAAATGTCCAAGGTACATCAAAAAACCAAACCGAAAGAAAGTTGCATTCAAAGACTTCATCAACGATTAAATCTAACAGCACGAAGAGAAAAGAGGGAAAACTAAGGGGACAAAATAGAGAAAATGAAGATTAAAAGATAATCTTGAATCAAGGATTTCATAAAAATAACAAAAATTAATGAAGAAAAGCATCAGAGATGAGAAGAATGGAGGAGTAGCACATGAGAGAATAAAATACCAGATTCTTTGTTACACCAACCCATTCCATGCGAAGAAAAGTCTGCGAAGTTTATTCCATCAGCAACTCTGGAGAAGGATACGTTGGGAGATCTTAAACAATTTATGCTACAAATTATTTCATAATTGTGTTGATCTAATACTTGCATCTAGGAACATTCTATGTAACAGGTGGGAGTATAAAGCAAATTGCAAGCAACATTGAAAACATTTCTCAACAATAACAGGAAAAAAGGAAAACCAAGGAGACTTCGTGTAGCTCAAGATAATTAGCATCACACAAAAGAGTCGCATCCTACTTATTACACAAAACCACACATTACCCAGATTAGCATGGAGGAATCCACTTATCCGAAAAACTTCCAAAGAACAAATGGAGCTCATAACATTGATACCTTCAATCTACCAATTAAGAAGTAAAGAAGAATAGAAAGGGAGGTATAGCCAGCACAGAAGAAGTCAGGGAATAACAATTTAATTCGATCAATCATCTCAGTTTGCATCAATTAATGCCTGCGAAGTTTATAGTTCATGTGAAGAAGTCAGGGAGAAAAGGAAGGAATAGTAAGTTTAAACACTACATTTTTAGCAACTACATTAGTTGACAACAATTTCAGCTAAGTTAAAAAGCGTGAATTCATGATCGCACCAACAAGGCAAAACCAGAACCAGTCACTTCGTTCTAGAGAAGAAAAATCAACACAGTGATGCAACCCAAAGCAGCATATTTTCGTATGCATCAAGCGAAGCAAACCAACCCGTAGTCATCAACAAAGAAGAAGATACCAAGAAAACTTACTATATTGGAGATACCAAGCTGGTTTTAAAAGGAAAACGAACAAATACATAAGACTCCGGAGACAACAATTCTATAACAATGGTTCGCAAGAGATATTTAGGATATATTAACAAACCATAAACGTCAACAACATTGAGCGAATATCAAAATCAACTTGTTTACTCCCCACGAAGAGTCAACAACATCGACTCAGTTAGCAGAGAAAAGGTTTATCAGCACGAAGAGATCAATGGACGGTGTGAAAAAATTAATTATGCTAGCCGATATACATCACGCGAAGTAGAAAAATCATAGAAATTACGCGAAGCTTAAAGATCAACAGCAGCAACAACATGAATAAATTCGCAGGGAAAAACAAGGCAAAGTTGGTAGAATATTCTTCTAAACAAAGTAAAACCAAATAGAAGCATGCACAAAGAGAAGTCATACATCAGTTTTGCGAAGATGAAATCAGCGAAGAAAACAATGAACAAAACTAGAGGAGAACTAACGAAGAAGGGAAAAGATAAAGTGCTCTCAAAAGATCTAGAATTTATCAGGAGAAAAGAAAATTCATGAGAGGCGGTCCAAAGATTTTTAAAAGAGCCATCAAGATCGAAAGAATCGTTAGCAGCAGAATAAGCCGTATGGTTTAGTTTTTACCAGAGGTAGCTGCAATGCAAAGAACTATGAAGTGTGCGGTATGTTAGAAAAAACGTATTTGGTTTTTAAAACAATAATGCATGGACCATGTTTTGAACCCAAGACCTATTGCCCCCTAGTTGCCCCTAGTTAGTTTTTTCATTTGAATGAATAAAACATTAGTCCCACATAGACTAAAATCCTAAGGATTTTAGACTTAAACACCATGGGTTTTGCCTTAAGGTCATGGGCCTTTGGATCTTTAGATCTTTGTGTGGTTGGGGGAAGACCTAGACTAATGGAAAGGTTTACTTACCCGTACAACTTTATGGCAAAGTTGTATTTCTCGTTCACGCGGTGCTTCGCACAGAAGCACGCACGCCGCCGCCGTCCGTCAGGTCGGGTCGGGCTCGGGCTCGGGCGTGGGAGTGGGTGAGGGTGAGGGTGTGGGTTCAATTAGAGTATATCTTTTTACTGAAATTTTGAATTTGGTCTCATGGTCTCACAAATTATACACGGTTTTTCTTAACACCCGTGCGCACGGTCCTTCCTCGTGAAGAGTCAGTCACGCTTGGGATTCCTTCTATCTTCTTGACACCTGTGCATACTGTTTTCATCGTAACGAATCTCGAATTTTAAATGTCCGACCAAAAGAAATGGCACTGTTATTTTAACGCCTGCTTTTACTTAAATTTCGTTAAGTGCTCGACAAATTGAAAGCGTGATTTACGGATCTATGTCGCTCAAACGTTCGAATTGATTTTCTCACCTATAAATACGAGTTAAGGCTTCAGTTTCAAAATACACTAGAAGAACATCTTCTTCTTCTCTGCTACTTTTAGAAACTCTCTTAGTCTTCAGAAACATAAATTTTCTGATATACATAAAATCAATAAGTTATTTTTAGAAACTTCATAAAGAATTAGTTCTTCTGCTACTACTCCATTTTTAGAAACAATAAGTTATATTATTACTCTTAAAACGTTTTGAATAATAACTTTGTTTTTAAGATTATTGTTTTTGATTTCTGCTGCCAAGTTCTAAGAAGTATTTTCTTTGTATGCTACGAAGAGGAGTACTAACAGTAGTTGTATCCTGGAGGCGATTTTCCAAATGCTATAGCATCTCAGAGGAGTAGTAGGCAATATTATCTTTAGGTCAGCGTATTTTATACGTGCCTCTACTACAGTTTTTTGTTACTATCATCAGTGCATCTCCTGGGACAACAATCACACATCAGTGCAAGCTAAGTATTTTTCACAGTTGAATACGATTGTTATCAATATTTTCCAACATTCTAAAGGTAATACTGCGTTGTTATAATTCTTGCTGTAACAACATGGGAAAAAATATTGTAGAAAGACCACCAAAGTTTAATGGAAAAGTCTTTAAACGGTGGCAGTCAAAAATGCTATTTTTCTTAAGGGACCTAAGGTTAGATGAAGTTGCCTTACACAGACCCTCCAGAAGACTTCGTGACCGTGGTTATGAAGAAAAACTGGATAGGTGGAATATGAAGAATTATATGTGTAAAAATCATATCCTTAACTGTCTCGAAGACTCCTTATACGATTTTTACAATGCAAAAGAAAACTTTAATGCTTTTGACTTGTGGAAAGCCCTTGAAGATAAATATCTTGCTGAAGCTGCTGGAAGCAAGAAGTTCTTGGTGGCTAAGTTCTTGGATTATAAAATGACTGACGAAAAGACGGTAGTAGAACAATTCTTAGAACTGCAGCTGCTCATCAATGAAATTCTCGTTGAAGGTATGCATATTGATGAAGCACTACAAGTATCTGCTGTGATAGAAAAGCTTCCACCATCCTGGAACGAGTACAAGAGGAGGCTGCGACACAAGAATCGAGAGATTACCATGGTGGAGCTAGGAAAGAAGATCCAAGTTGAGGAGCTCCTGTGCAACAAGGATAAGAGCCTGATGCTGATCAAAGACATGTCCAACAAAGCTCATGTCCTGGACGATAAAGCTGCGTTAAATAAACATCTTGGAGAATCCAGTAAAAGTGGTAACAGACGTAAAAAATGTCGAAACCGAGGTAACAATTTAAAGCCTAAGGGTGGTGTCTCCAAAAACACCATCAAAGGCGACTGCTTTAATTGTGGAAAAACTGGTCACATGGCCAAGGATTGTAGGGCCCCTAAAAAGAGCAAAAATATTCCACAACTGAAAAATAAGGAACACGTAGTAGACAATTCTGGATATTATACTGGCATGGTGTCTGAAGTCGACCTTGTCTCCAATATGACCAATGTGAGAGACTGGTGGCTAGATTATGGAGCCACCAGGCATGTCTGCAAGTTCAGAAATGCTTTCTCCTCCTATGTCACAGTAGGAGATGATGACAAACTGTTTATGGGAAACTCTTCCACTGCTAAAGTGTTAGGGAAAGGAAAGGTCGAACTGAATCTCACTTCAGGAAAAACTCTCACATTGAATGACGTGAACTACGTCCCAGACATATGCAAGAATCTTATCTCAGAAACCATATTACTAGGAAAAGGTTTTAAAATTGTTGCCGAGTCTAATACTGTTATACTCTCTAAGAGTGGTGACTTCGTAGGAAAAGGCTATGTCACCGAAAACATGATTAAGCTGAGTGTATCTTCTTTGAATTTGAATGTTAATACATCATGTTCTGCTTATGTTTGTGACTACTCACATGTTTGGCATGATAGACTTGGACATGTTAATTTCAAATCTCTAGAAAGACTTGCTAATTTAGGTTGCATACCAAAAATAAACATTGATAAAAATGAAAGATGTGAAATTTGTGTTGAATCTAAATATGCAAGAAAACCTTTTAATAAAAGTGTTGAACGGAGAACAGTTCCCCTAGAACTGATACACTCGGATTTAGGAGACTTGAAATCAACACCAACTAGAGGTGGTAAAAAATGGTATATCACTTTTATAGATGATTACACACGGTACTGTCAGGTTCATCTTCTTAGAAGTAAAGATGAGGCCTTAGAAGCCTTCAAATTTTATAAACTTGAAGTAGAAAACCAAATAAGGGTTAAAATTAAAACTCTAAGGTCTGACCGTGGCGGTGAGTATGTGATACCCATAGGTGAGTTTTGTAAACAAAATGGCATCATTCATGAAACCACTGCACCTTTTTCACCTGAATCGAATGGTGTAGCCGAAAGGAAAAATAGAACACTCATAGATATGGTGAATGCTATGTTGACAAGTTCAGGGTTACCTTCGAACTTGTGGGGGGAAGCTATTCTCTCTGCATGCCATATCTTGAACCGAGTTCCTTTTAAAAAATCGGATAAAACTCCTTATGAATTGTGGAAAGGAAGACAACCTTCCTATGCATACTTTAAATTGTGGGGGTGTTTGGCAAAGGTGGCCATTCCTCCTTCCAAGAAAACCAAAATTGGTCCTAAAACAGTAGACTGTGTTTTCTTAGGATATCCTGAGCATACAAAAGCACATAGGTTCATGGTCATCAGTTCTGACCACAATAACATTGGTATGAACACCATAATGGAATCAAGAGATGCTGTGTTTTATGAACACATATTTCCTTTAAGGTCTGGACCTCGGAAAAGGGTCCATGATAACATATCTGATGTTCCTTCGACTAGTCAAAACCCAACTCTTGAAAAAGAGATTGAACCAAGAAGGAGTAAGAGGGTTAGAACTGAAACAAGTTTTGGCCCAGAGTTTGTGACTCTTACGGTAGAGTCTGAACCTCAAACCTACAAGGAAGCTATGACTTCTCCGGAAGCACCTTTCTGGAAAGAAGCTTCAATAAGTGAATGGGATTCCATTCAGCAAAACGAAACTTGGGATCTTGTAAACTTACCTCCTGGTAGTAAATCCATAGGTTGCAAATGGGTGTTCAGAAGGAAACTTAGAACAGACGGAACTATAGAGAAATATAAAGCTAGGTTGGTAGCTAAAGGCTATAGAAAAATTGAAGGATTAGATTTCTTTGATACATATTCACCAGTCACAAGAATCACTTCTATTAGGATGTTGATTGATATTGCTTCTATTTATGATTTTCATATACATCAGATGGATGTTAAAACTGCATTTTTATATGGTGAATTGAATGAAGAAATTTATATGGACCAACCTGAAGGCTTTATTGTGAAAGGTTGTGAAAACAAAGTATGCAAATTGAACAAATCTCTGTACGGTTTAAAACAAGCACCTAAACAATGGCATGAAAAATTTAATCATGTAATGATCTCTAATGGCTTCAAGGTTAATGAATCTGATAAATGTGTTTACATTAAATCTGTGGATGATTCTCATGTTATTGTGTGTCTGTATGTTGATGATATGCTCATACTAGGCAGTAACCTTGATATAATTAATACCATTAAAAGCATGCTTAGAGAAAATTTTGACATGAAAGACTTAGGCCCTACTGATGTAATCTTAGGGATGAAAATCAGAAAGACTTCTGATGGATATAGTCTTAGTCAATCTCATTATGCTGAAACTGTACTTAAGCGATTTAATCATGAAAGTGCTAAACCTGCTTCTACTCCTTATGATCCCTCTTGTAAATTGAAAAAGAACAAGGGTGAGGGAATTGATCAACTTGAGTATTCTCGCATTATTGGTAGTCTTATGTATCTGATGAACTGTACAAGACCTGATATTGCTTACTCTGTGAGTAGATTAAGCAGGTACACTTGTAACCCAGGGTAGGATCACTGGAATGCTCTCTCCAGAGTCCTACGTTACCTGAGAGGCACCTAAAACTATTGCTTAAGATTTAGGAAGTATCCTGCTGTGCTGGAAGGGTATTGTGATGCCAACTGGATATCAGATTCAGATGAGTGCAAGTCCACTAGTGGGTACATCTTCACACTTGGAGGTGCGTCTGTGTCATGGAAGTCTTCCAAACAGACATGTATAACTCGATCCACTATGGAGTCGGAGTTTATAGCCTTGGAGAAAGATGGAGAGGAAGCTGAATGGATACGATGTTTCCTAAGAGGAATTCCGCTCTGGCCCAAGCCTGTGTCTTCAATCGCAATCCATTATGAAAGTCAAGCTGCTATTGGTTGCGCAAGGAATAGCGTATACAACGAAAAGTATATATATCTACAAAGAAGACACAAGATGGTAAAACAACTACTCTCTACTGGTATTATTTCAATAGACTTTGTAAAGTACAAGGATAATATTGCAGATCCTTTGACGAAAGGATTATATAGAGAGGTAGTTAGATCTACATCGAGGGGGATGGGACTTAAGCTCATAGAATAAATCACCATAAAGGATACTCAACCTTGTGATTGGATCATATCCAAGATCAAGGTTCAATGAGACAACTAATTTATGGTGATATTAGAAAGCACTATCTTTGTCCCTCCCTATGGTGTAACCGCGTGATAGTGCTGCCTGCAGAATTTAGGATGATCTGTCAAGATCTTAATGGGTTCCATGGCTATGATTAAAGCGGGGTGTGGCAGGACACTTTTTATGGACTCACCTTTGTGGATGTTGGAAGTGGGGCCGCTTCCTATGAGAATCTGAGCTAATTCTCTAGAGACATTCATTAAGTCCGGGATTTAAGCCCACGGCCAAAATGGGCACAACGGCAAGAGCTTGGAAGCTTTCGGTTGAGGTATCAAGTGTGGCTGTTATTTCTGAATTGCATTCAATGTTGGCGGTTCAATACATTGCGTTCACCGTTACAACAAGCATTTCGGGTAACCTCTCACTAAGTTAAGGTTCAATCTTTGGGAAACCTTAGCCTATATTGATTCCTTATGTTTTCTCGTGTTTTATCGATATGTTTTATTATTCATGTGGGGGATTGTTAGAAAAAACGTATTTGGTTTTTAAAACAATAATGCATGAACCATGTTTTGAACCCAAGACCTATTGCCCCCTAGTTGCCCCTAGTTAGTTTTTTCATTTGAATGAATAAAACATTAGTCCCACATAGACTAAAATCCTAAGGATTTTAGACTTAAATACCATGGGTTTTGCCTTAAGGTCATGGGCCTTTGGGTCTTTAGATCTTTGTGTGGTTAAGGGAAGACCTATACTAATGGCAAGGTTGCCTTACCCGTACAACTTTATGGAAGAGTTGTATTTCCCGTTCACGCGGTGCTTCGCACGGAAGCATGCACGCCGCCGCCTTCCGTTGGGTCGGGCTCGGGCGAGGGCGTGGACGTGGGAGTGGGCGTGGGAGTGGGAGAGGGAGAGGGAGAGGGAGAGGGTGAGGGTGTGGGTGTGGGTTTAATTAGAGTATATCTTTTTACTGAAATTTTGAATTTGGTCTCATGGTCTCACAAATTATACACGGTTTTTCTTAACACCCGTGCGCAAGGTCCTTCCTCGTGAAGAGTCAGTCACGCTTGGGATTCCTTCTATCTTCTTGACACCTGTGCATACTATTTTCATCGTAACGAATCTCTAATTTTAAATTTCCGACCAAAAGAAATGGCACTGTTATTTTAACGCCTGCTTTTACTTAACTTTCGTTAAGTGCTCGACAAATTGAAAGCGTGATTTACGGATCTGTGTCGCTCAAACGTTCGAATTGATTTTCTCACCTATAAATACGAGTTAAGGCTTCAGTTTCAAAATACACCAGAAGAACATATTCTTCTTCTCTGCTACTTTTAGAAACTCTCTTAGTCTTCAGAAACATAAATTTTCTGATATACAGAAAATCAATAAGTTATTTTCAGAAACTTCAGAAACAATTAGTTCTTCTGCTACTACTCCATTTTCAAAAACAATAAGTTATATTATTACTCTGAAAACGTTTTGAATAATAACTTTGTTTTTAATATTATTGTTTTTGATTTCTGCTGCCAAGTTCTAAGAAGTATTTTCTTTGTATGCTACGAAGAGGAGTACTAACAGTAGTTCTATCCTGGAGGTGATTTGCCAAATGTTATAGCATCTCAGAGGAGTATTAGGCAATATTACCTTTAGGTCAACATATTTTATACGTGCCTCTACTACGGTTTTTTGTTACTATCATCAGTGCATCTCCTGGGATAACAATCACACATCAGTGCAAGCTAAGTATTTTTTCACAGTTGAATACGATTGTTATCAATATTTTCCAACACGGTATTCAACACCAAGTCCCCTAATGCAAAGAAGCAACTACACTTGCGAAGAACAATAGATTAACAAACAACAAAACTTGCTTTATAAGTTCAGTCATCATATTTCAAAGCGCAAAACTATCATGTAAGGCAGAGAAATTCAAGGACGGAACAAATGAGTTATAATTTGCGAGAAACAATTCCAAAAGCAACCACATGGAAAACAAAGAAATAAACCTAAGAGAGAGCGAACTTTAAGAAAATATATACTTGTGAACCTTAGGCCAAGATCAATAATCAAGCGAACAGTTTCGCAGGGGAAAGGATATCCAAGAAGATGGAGAGCAATAGAGTTTACTCTTTAAACATCAACAAAAAAAGAAGCGACAACGATGAAGACGATAGTATCTTAAAATCAAGAAGGACGATGACAACCTAAAAGAAAGAAATGCTAATTATGAAACCAAACAATGATCCAATAAGTTTACAGGGAGAGAACGGACGGTAGAAGGAGAAAAGAACATACAGTGTGCTAACAAACAATAGAAGAGGAAAAGATGTAGAAATAATACATAAAGGATGGTAATATAAGAATAAAATAAACAACAACAATCACTCGAATAAGCTGCAGTAGCTACTCTTATTTCACCATCACGTAGATTTCTACCTTGAACAAATAATGAAAGAAGAGTTTCTGCGAAGAAAGCAACAAAAAGAAGAAGAAGTAACAAATAAATCAACAACCCGAGCGAATAAGAAGAAGCTTATATAAAGAATGCAACAAGAAAATAAGAGAGGCGAATAATACCGCTCTTTCAGAAATAGGAACATATAAAAAAAGTGGAATCAATCACGGCTTGTAAAAATTCAGACCTATTATGAAAAATAACTCTGCGAAGTATGATTTGAGACACTCACCTCGGTTAAGACTCAACGTGCGAATATGAAATCCCACTTTGAAGAAGATTGGAGAAGTCAGAAGATGAGATAATATAGTTATCAACAAAACTTATTTCATCATCAACTTTAGAACAAGGATGAATACACGGTTGTCTACACCATACACTAATTTTTGCGAAGAAAAATCTTTGCGAAGAAGAGTTTTACACCGTACTTTTAAGAAGAAAAGAAAAAGAACATTATCAAGAGAAGAAAAGAAGAATAAAGGACGAATATACGGTCGCCTCAGTAGGAAGAAGAAAGAAAATAACGTTATCAAGAGAAGTTTTGCTAAAAGGATACTTTTAAGATAAATTCTGCGAAGTTGTAAGACAAATTTTAAAAGCATGTGCGAATTTCGCAACATGATAAGAAACAGGAAAAGAGAAAACGATGAGAAGCTATAAGAGAAGTTCTGCGAAGCTTACTAAACCAACACAAATAAAAGTCAGTACATATGGTTCAGGTTGCAGTCAACGAGCTTGAAGACGCAAGTTCGAAACCCATCAAGCATATTTTTTCACAGATTTGTTAACAGCAAAGGAACGAAATTACCAATCAAAGAAATCAGTTGTCCCATTATGTCGCAAATAGGAAACTAGAACAGTTGGTCTGGGCAGTAGAATACAAATATGAGGACGCGGGTTCAAGTCTCGCCACTCACCTGTTTATTTTTGCTGCGGCATTTATGTATTCAAGAGGAACTGTCAAAGGGTGTTGTGCGGCATTTGTACACTTCAAGAGATATTTTCGCACAAGAATTTTTTCCAAGCCCACTAAAGCTCACCCAACAATAAACAAGCCATCAAATGCTTAAGTTTTGTGCAATTGCGAATTTCTAGTACAATTAGTTGGTCAGAGGCATGAATTTGGTATTTCATTATTTCGCAAGGTCTTTGATTATTTCGCAAAGAAGAGAGTTGATGATTATTCCGCACATATATCTCGCAAATAAATGACAGAAGTGTAGTTGCAGGAAACCCTACACTACACCCTTGATAGGATCTTACATTGATTAACACATATTTGAATGATTAAAATGACACCTTATTATTTGATTCTCAGAAATGTTTACAAGTAATGGAAGAAGATTAAAAATACAACCGCTCTTTTATTTTTTTCTTCTCAAGAATTTCTCAGCACTCAAAAATACATCATCCTCTCTCTGGACATACTGGGTCTCTATATATAGGGTAGTTACATAATGGATGACAGCTAAGTTCCCCTTTAATTTCGGATTTGATTTGCGATCTTATCACAACAGTTATAATATAAAATCTCGCAAGCATTGTAACCATCGCAGATCAATCATGCTTTTCTCATGTTTCTTCAATCGTCAGCTATTACGTAATTCTTTGAATCATTCTTTAAGTTATTATGTGACACTCGCAAAGTGTTGTTGAAAAGCTCGCGGTGATGATCGCAGGAGTGTTGTTAATCTCGCAAGAATACATTCATGGCGATATTCTGGTCCTAAATCTTGCCTCTTCTCATGTCTTCTTCATGAAGTGGAGGGGATATGAGAATCTCAAACTCTTCACAATGCTCGCAGCCTCCTATCTTTCCATATTTCCTTCTCGACAAGATTCCGTGAATTTAGCTTAACCGCCTATATGTGTTGTAAATTTCCCTTTTTACCGGCACGTCACTCCTCAACAGGTCATCTCTTTTTGCTTATAAAAGGTAGGATTTGGTTACAGAACCAATTTTCTTCTTTTACTCTTCTATTTTCTTCGTTTCTTCATCCTCTGCAAATTTTTCCGATCTGCAATTTTTCTTCTTCTTCATATCTACCTGCTACTGCTTTAATGGAATCTTCAAGGTATGTATTTTTCTGATGTTATTAAATTCCGTTTTTCTTACTTGAATCATGTTTACTCATATTTTATTAATCTTTTCTATTTAATTCTTCATAATTCCTCTATTATATCTTCTCTTCAGCGGAACTCCCCCTAACACCCAGTCTGCAACCCAAAACCCTAATCTTCTCAAAAAATTAGATCACAAGAGAAGGAATCCTGCGAGTCATAAGGTAGTGAAGAACATTTACTTCTTATTAATTACAATATTGTTTCCTCTGTTTTCTTATCTAAGTTATTATTCGCAGGATGCCGAAAGTATTGCTAATCCTCACGAAAGATCTCGCCAAGTTAAAACTCTTGAGGCTAACATTACTATTCCCAAGATGACATCTACGAGAGTTATTCCCACAACCTTGCAAATGGAACCTCCTTCTTCTTTTTGAGAGACTATTGCCACTAACATCCCCAAAATTATTGTTAATGAAACTCCTTCCAGCCCTTTATTACCTTCAAGTGTTACCTTTACAAACACTCCTCCTTCTGATGATGCAATCATTGCGAACAATCAAAACCTCCATCTTTCTACTGTCATTATTTCACCATCTGCACCTTCTTCTTTTTTTAAGGAAACTTCGATAGGAGTGGATGTTGCTTTTAAAATCTTGTATGATGTCTTGGATTAGGCTAAGAGGTCTTCTACTGACCCTGTCAAGCAGGACGTATGCGAGGTTTTATGTAAGTATCTTGGTTCTAACCAAATGGCTTCACAAGCATCTTTAGAAAGTGAAGTTGAATTGCTTAAAAGAAATCTCCAAGCTAAGACTTCAGAATGTGACATTCTCTATCAAAAGCTTCGCAATTCTTCACTTGACTGCGAGAATCTTCGCAGAAAGAATAATGAGTTAAAAGGTATAATTTTCCTGCCTCTGTCTCTGGTTTTTCTGTTCTAACAAATTTTTATTTTCTCTGTACTCAAACTTCCTTTTTAAATTTTTGTTCGTATATTTAGTTTTAAATCAGAATCGATTCATGGAGAGACTTAAGTTTGAGTCAATCGCTGAAGAAGCTCGTGTTGAAAAAGATTCTTGGATGGACCAGTATAATAGATTAGATAATCTCTATACATATTTGATAGATCAAATAAATAATCTTACTAATGAGAATAATCAATTATCGCAAAGCCATAATTTATTAAGTAGCGAGGTTACTCGCCTCTCATATTTGTTAATCAAGGCTAATTTGGCGACGGAATCTTTACCAGATGAAAATAGAACTTTATCTCAAGAAAAACATAGTTTTTCAAGCTTGATGGCGATTTCCTCACAACAATTGAGTAATCTTCAAAGAATATGTGATAATCAAAAGCAATCTCTTCGTTCTCTTAAGGATGAGCTCAAGGAAGTAACTGAATCATCTGCCACTGAGAAGGATAAACTTATCAAGGGTAGGTTAACTTTTAGTTTAAAGGCCAGCAAGCTTCAAGATCAATACTCCCAATTAGAAGAATCTTATTCTTTATTAGCAAAGGAAAACTCGTATCTCCTCTCCAAAGAAGTAAATATAAAATCTCGCCTGAAGGGTATAGTTGGGGACAAATTTGATGATGCTATGAACCAATGGGAGAATTGTTGCTTATTAATTCAAAATTTAACTTCGCAAAAAGAAGGTAGTCATTTGACTGCCTTAATTGTTGATCTTTGTTAATTTTCTGTGTTATATTTTTTGCATGATTTTCTTTTACTGAATAACTTTTTATTTCTCTCGCAGAAACTGAGAAAAGCCTCCATCTTACTATTTCTGATCTGACTGATAAATTGGCTTAAGTTCGCAAAGAAAACGGGACTCTCACTTCCGACCTTGTAAAATCTCGCGACCGAGCAGAGAGAAGATATGACTATCTTGAATATTTCAAGAATATGGAGATTAAAAATCGCCACAGAGGCTTCCTTCGCAAAGTTCATCTCAGTGCAGAAGTTCTTGTGAATGATATTCCGATATCCCAGTCTCTTCCCCCTGTATCTGTTCTTCCTCTAGAAGTAGATGATGATGAAGTTCCTCTTCCTATGTATAAGGATCTAGAATATGCAAGTGACGAAGAAAATATCTCTCAAGAAGCCCAAACAGAAGAAGAAAAAAGTCCTCCTAGAGAAGTAACCACTGGTGATGAAGCAATTGCTGGCGAAGAAGAAGAATCTCGAATCAATTGCAATGATAAGAATGTTGGTGAAGCTAATAACACTAACAAAAATGATGAATCTGGCGAGCTCAATACTGAATCCTGAGTTTTCTCTCTGTTTTCTCTTTTTTCCTCTTTCTTGCGAGTAATGTAACTTTATGCAACTTTTGAATTCAACTTTTACTTCTGTTAAATATCTTCAAGGAAGATAATGAGATTTTATTTATCCATTCCCCTACTTGCCCTTCATTATCTTTCTTGTAATGGTCAATTATTTCCTGCATTCTTCCTTTGCGAATTGTGTTACAATATTTCTTGCGAAATTATGGATGACGTTGCGATATGATGAATAATCCTGTTGCGTGATTCTGAATAACATTTCTGAAAATTTCCGAAGGATTCTGAGAAATCTTTCCTGCATTCTTAAAAGAAAATAGTTAATGTTTGTGATTATTCTGTTGGTCTTATCTTGCCTTCCTAGTTAAAGGTCTTATTTTGCCAATTTTTCTGTCTGCGACAAAATCGCAAGACGTCTTTACATTTGTATGAAAAACCCATTGATCTTGCCTTATCTATATTTTGTCAATTGCTCTGCGATAATATGACAAGTCTAAGTTCCCTTGCGAGAACAGAGCCTCATGACATTGCCGTCGTGCGATGAAATCGCAGGACATCTTTATACTTTCATATAAAAACCCATTGATCTCCTCTTAACTTTCTCTTATGGCTTGTTGCCTCTGTAAAATATTTGGCACGTGACAATATGACAGGCGTAAATGCTCTTGCGAGCATAAATCCCCATGACATTGCCGTCTATAGACACTTATCAGCTCCTTAATGGAGGGTGCCGCCCTTATTTTCCCCCTGGTTGCCCCTTCAAGGAGGGAACATCGTCCATACAAGACTAGCCCCTCCCATCCGGATTTACCAACAACCAGTTGTTTTCGCAACATCTTGTCCTTTATGCCTATATGACTTATAGTTACAAGACCGCACCATAAATGGAGTTTTCTTCAGGCTGAGCGCATCATAGCCAAGACTTACCAAGAATGGCCAGGGTAGGTTCGTCCGTCCTAGGCATCCTTGGCTCAACCGTGTACCTCAGCGCCTTGGTCATACTATGCACTCCTTAGAAGAGACCCTCGGTTGTCCAACCAGGGTATAACCTTATATAGTTGGAAATCCAATGTACCTCCCTGATAGGTTTTCTTTAACGCCAACATCTTCATGACTCAGGTTCCAGCAGCGGTATAACCTTATCCCTGAGTCACGCAAAGAGATACCCCCTAATATGACGTACTTTAGGTCTTACATTTTCCTCTTGCGAAATTGTATTCGCGAACTAGGGTGTACGCCATAAAGGTTCATCCCGTTCTTTGTTTCTTTTGCGTATATCACAATCTTTCATTCTTTATGTAATCTTGAATAATCTTGCGAATAAACTCGCAGCTGTAAAAATTTGTTTTGCCCATTTTTTATTAAAAATTTGTTACTGATAATATTTTTTCAAAAATAATCTGTTCCATGGCATACCAAGTCTTTGACCAACATCTTTGCCTTATGGGTCTACCAGCCTATATGCCCCTGTTCCAACTATCTCCTTAATGATATATGGTCCATCCCATTTTCTCGCCAACTTTCCACCACGTTCTCGCTGGTACTCCGGTGTTTCTCGCAAAACTAAATCGCCTGGTTGAAAGTCACGTTTCTTAACTCGTTTTTTATATTCGGGAACCAACCTTCGTTGGTAATTTTCCATATGTTATAGTGATTTTTCTCTCTTCTCTTCTAATTCATCAAGTTCTCTTAGAATCATACTAGCTTTAAGATTCTTCTCCCAAACCTCTCTTTTTGTTTTAGGAATATCAACTTCTGTTGGTAGTACTGCTTCAACACCATATGTCAAACAAAAAGATGGCATTCCAGTTGCCTCTCTCCTAGTTATGTTGTAATCCCAGACTGCATTATGTACTTGTTCACACCATGCTCTATGGTACCCTTCTAATTTATTTTTTAAGATGTCTGCGATTTTCTTATTAGTTGCTTCAGCCTGACCATTATCTTGTGGGTATAATAAAGTAGATTTTCCACATCTTATCTTAAATGCATTGAGTAGCAATTCTATATTTTGTCCTTCAAATTATTTTCCATTATCAGAAACCAACTGTGCTGGAATTCCAAATATGCAGATGATATTTTCAAAGATGAATGTAAATATATCCTTATCGCGAATGTGTTGTACTGCTTTTAACTCTGCCCATTTTGTGAAGTAATCTGTCGCGACAATTAAGTATCTCTTCTACCCTGAACCTGGCACAAAGGGTCCTACAATATCTAAACCCCATTTTAGAAAAGGCCACACACTTTTTGAAGATGATAATGGTGCCCCTGGTGCATGTATCCTCTTTCCATATCGCTAGAAATCTTCACAACGTTTTGATAATTATTTTGCATCTTCATGCATATATGGCCAATAATAGCCTTGCATTTTTGTTCTATAAGCCAAAGATCTTCCTCCGCTATGATTACCAGCATCACCGCTATGGAACATTTTTAATATTTTTTCTCCTTCTTCCCATGTCAAACATCTAAGTAATGGCCCATTAAAAGATTTTCGGTACAATACCCCATCCCTTAATTCATAATTTGTTGCACTGCTTTTTTATTTGTGTGCCTCCAATCTATTTCTTGGTGTTTTGCCTGTCGCCAAGTATGCGTGAAGTTATGCTCTCCAATCTGCGATAATATCTCTGGCTGATTCCTCTGTGTCATTTTCTATTATCATTACATCTGCCTTTTCTTTTTTTTCTTTATTAATTGAAGGTGATACAAGTGTCTGAATTCTTATGCATCTCACAGCTGGGTTTGTCATCATACTTAATATGAACGCAAAAGCATCTGCGAGTCTATTATATTTTCTTGATATATGTCTCCATTTTATTTTTGGTATTCTCGCAGACAATTCTTCAACAAGTTTCTTGTATTTCTTCAAAAATGGTTCATTCATTGTGTATTCTCCTTTTATCTGGCGAATAACCAATTGCGAGTCACTGGTAATCCTTGCGTTCTCCAACTTCATCTCTACGGCGAACTTTAGAGCATGCACCACAACTTCATATTCTGTCTCATTATTAGTGGATGTAATATCCAAACGAAATGAGAAAGCAATTCTTTCTCCTTCTGGCGAGATAAAGACCACTCCAATTCCATTTCCTTCCCCATTTGATGATCCATCCACTAATATTTCCCACATGTTGGGTTCCTTTAATAGATCTTTTGGATATCCATGTTCTTTTTCTATGTCCATCATTTCTTCCACAGCTTCATCATCTTCTAGAGGGAATTATGCTAAAAAATCTGCCAGAACTTGTGATTTTGGTGAGGATATGACTTCATATTTGATTTCAAAGTGCCCTACTTGTGCATTCCATCTCTCAACTCTGCCTGATATTTTTGAGTTCTTCATTACTGATTCAATGAGTACCTTTGTTAACACCTTTATTTTATGTGCTTGAAAATATATGCGAAGTTTAAAGGTTGCATAAACCAATGCCAGAATTAGCTTCTCAATTTTTGAATAATTTTTCTCTGCAGAATTAAACGTTTTGCTGATGTAGTAAATTGGTTTTTCTACTCCTGCATCTATTCGTAGTAACACTGCGCTTAAGGCATGCGATGTTGTCGCAAGTTAAATCAATAATTCTTCTCCCGGCTCCGCTTTCTGTAAAATAGATATGTTCATTAAATAGTCTTTAATTCCTTGAAAATCTTTCTCGCATTCATCTGTCCACTTGAATTTTGTACCCTTCCTGAGTATATTGAAAAAATGCTTGCATTTATCTGAAGATCGCGAGATAGATATTCCTAGCGATGCTAAGAGCCCATTCAACTTCTGTACATCTTCCACTGTTGTGGCGTTGGCATATCGCGAATTGCCTGTACTTTCTCTGGATCAACTTGAATTCCTTCTTTTGATACAATATAACCTAAATATTTCCCTGATGCTACTCCGAAAATGCATTTCCCTGATGCTACTCCGAAAATGTTCATTAAATAGTCTTTAATTCCTTGAAAATCTTTCTCGCATTCATCTGTCCACTTGAATTTTGTACCCTTCCTGAGTATATTGAAAAAATGTTTGCATTTATCTGAAGATCGCGAGATAAATATTCCTAGAGATGCTAAGAGCCCATTCAACTTCTGTACATCTTCCACTGTTGTTGGCGTTGGCATATCGCGAATTGCCTGTACTTTCTCTGGATCAACTTGAATTCCTTCTTTTGATACAATATAACCTAAATATTTCCCTGATGCTACTCCGAAAATGCATTTCTCAGGATTCACTTTGATGTTAAAGAGTCGCATTTGATCAAAAATCTCCTTCAAATCTTGTACATGGTTCTTAGATTCTTTACTCTTTACTAACATGTCATCTATGTACACCTTTAATGTTTTGTGTATCCACTTTGCGAACACCTTCTCCACCATTCTTTGATACGTTGCACCAGCATTTCGTAACCCAAATGGCATTTTTGTGTAACAATATAATCCTCTTGGAGCAAAAAATGCAGTGTGCTCTTGATCTTCTTCAGCAAGAGGGATCTGATTATATCCTTTATACCTATCCAATGAAGATATTCTATCATTTCCTGCTGCTGACTCAACCATTTGAGGAATATATGGTAATGGAAAGCTATATTTAGGACAAGCTTTGTTTAAGTCAGTAAAATCTATGCAAATTCTTATCCCTTTATTCTTCTTTGGAACCACTACCATATTTGTAATCCATTCTGGGTATTTTGCTTGCCTTATAATTCCCGCATCGAACATCTTCTGTAATTCTTCTTCTATCTTTGAGTGATAAGTTGTCGCGATTTTCCTTATCCTTTGTTTGAATGGTCTCACATCTTTGTTAATCTCTAATTTATGACATGCAACTGATGGATCTATTCCAGGCATTTCATCCATACTCCACGCGAAAATATCCTTATATTCTCGCAAGAGATTTATGGTCTGTTCCTCTTCATCTGCACCCATCTTAGTTCCAATTTTCAGCATTTTAGGTTCTTCTTCACTTCCAACATTTACTTCCTTTGTTGGTTTTGATGCGGTGTAGCTGGCCTCAGGTTCTCCCATTGGCGTTGGTGTTTCCATGATTCATGCGAGATGTCGCTGGGTATTTCTTTTCCTTATCTTACTCTTATCATGTAAACTTTAAATTCTTCTTCCTTATTTGACTCTTTTGCCAATTTTCTGCGAGCTTTTCGCAATTTTGGACGCTCTTCATAGTTTCTCACTTCAATTCGATAACACAGTTTCGCGAGGTCAGTATCTCCTCTAATTTCTCCAATTCCACAAGGCATAGGAAATTTAATGCATTGATGTAATGTTGATGCTACAGCTTTGATTGCGTGTATCCATGGTCTCCCCAATATCATGTTATATGGTGCTTCCATATCCACCATATATAATGTTACTTGTGTTTCAATATCTCCTAGCGGAATGCGTACCATTATTTCTCCTTTAGGTTTTGTTACAGATTTTCCAAAACCATGAATGTGATAATTTGAACAAGACATCTCTTCATCCTTATATCCCATCTTCTTAAATGTGTGATAGAATATAATATCTACAGAACTTCCTGCATCCACCAAAGTTCTATTCACAGTCCATTCTTCTGCAGATCTTGTTGATTTCTTCTCCTTCACTCGCATAGTAGATATCGTGATTACCAATGGAAATGTATGATCCAAATTTTCTTTTGGTATTTCTGCTGCTGTGAATGTGATTTCTTGTTTTTCCCAATCTTTCAGAGGTGATATTTTCTCCACTGTCATAATTCTTTTTCCTTCAAAATCTCATTTATGAATATTTCCTCTAATATCTTCATGGAATTGGTTAATCATTGTTTTTGTTATCGTATTCTGGTCCTACATCTTTAGAAGGAGGATGTATTTTTGAGTGTTGAGAAATTATTGAGGAGAGAGAAATAAAAGAGCGGTTGTATTTTTAATCTTCTTCCATTACTTGTAAACATTTCTGAGAATCAAATAATAAGGTGTCATTTTAATCATTCAAATATGTGTTAATCACTGTAAGATCCTATCAAGGGTGTAGTGTAGGATTTCCTGCAACTACAAGAAGTGAAAGAAATGACAGAAATGAAATGAATGAATACAAACAAATTTATGAAAAAGAAGATGCGAGATTGAAAATGTCAAAAGCAGAATGAAAATATGCAAAAATTTCGCAAGAAATGATCATTTAAGATCCAGAATGGGATGAACCTTTATGGCGTACACCATAGTTCGAGAATAAAATTTTGTAAGAAGAAAATGTAAGACCTAAAGTACGTCATAGAAGGGGGTATCTATTGCATGGCTTAGCGATAAGGTTACACCGCTGCTGGAACCTGAGTCATGGAGATTTGGGGTAAATGAAAGCCCATCCAGGAGAGACACTTTGGATTCTCAACTTGAGCATATGACTTGAGTTGGGCGACTAAGGTAATAAGAGCTCTCCTAAGGGGTGCAGAGTATGACCAAGGCGCAGAGGTACACGGTTGAGCCAAGAGTGATCGGGGCATATGAAACTACCCTGGCCATTCTTGGAAAGTCTTGGCTATGATGCACTCGGCCCGAAGAAAACCCCACTTAGGGTGCAGTCTCGTAACCATAAGCCATATAGGAAAAAGGGATAAGAGGCTGCAAAAACAAATGGTTGTTGGTAGGACTGGATGATAGGAGCTAGTCTTGTATGGCAGAAGTACATCTCCTTGAAAGGGAAACCAGGGGAAGATAAGGGCGGCACCCTCCATTAGGGAGCTGATAAGTGTCTTAAGACGCAAATGTCATGAAACTTTTTACTCACGGGAGTATTAAGACTTGCCATATTTGTGCAACATTCCTGAAGAGACAATAATACAAAAGAGAAGATAAGACGAGATCAATGGGTCATTGCATGCAAGTGTAAAGACGTCCTGAGATTTCGTCGCAAGACGGCAATGTCATAGGGATTTAATTTCGCAAGAAAATTTAGGCCTGTCATATTGTCGCAAGAAAAATTGACAAAAGAAAAAGTTAAGGCAAGATCAATGGGTTTCTACATGAAAATGTAGAAACGTCCTGCGATTTTGTCGCAATGAAAAAAGATGGCAAAATAAGACCTTTACTTAGGAAGGCAAAATAAGACCACATAAGAAAATGAATTATATGTAAGCAAATAAGTTTGCGAATATATACATGGAAATGAATAAGTATTATTCAGAATCTCTCAGGAAAACTATTCAGAATCTCTCAGGGGTACTATTCAGAATCTCACAGGAGTACTATTCATAATCTCTCAGGAGTACTATTCATAATTTCTCAAGAGTACTATTCGGAATCTCTCAGGAGTAGTATTCAGAATCTCTCAGAATTATTACTCAGAATTTCGCAGGATTACTATTCAGAATTTCGCAGGATTATTCATAATTTCGCAGAATGAGCCAGAATTTCGCAGAATGTGTCAGAATTTCGCAGAATGTGATTATTTTGCAGAATGTGGTTATTTCTCTCAATTATTTCGCACAATTAAAAGCACCTTGAAGAGATTATACTATCATGAGGTAGAGGAAAGATAAGGATGAAGAAACAACTCGCTCATTCAACATTTTCTCAAGAATTCTACCCTCATAGATAAAGAACAGAGGCAACTATGGATTACTGAGAAAACATTTTATGTTTTTTATCTTCTCGGCAAGAATCATTTCCAAAGTGGACAAGAATCCTCACCAAAAATAGAGTAATAATTTCGCATGAATAGAGGCAATACTTATTACTATCATTCAAAGACGGATACTTCTTATATTCCTAAGATTGAGTACTTTTTATACTTCTTCAAGGATACTTCATACTTCGCATACTTCAAGAGATGATACTTCTTATTTACTTCGCAAAGCTTCGGAACTTTGCAAAAGAATAGAGGCAAGTACATACTTTTTAAGTCCAGTATTCTTTCGCTCGTTCCTTCATCAACAAAGATCAAAGACTACTATTACAACAACGGATTTTTTTCTCTCTTAAATATCTCTCTTCAAGCAATATTCAAGAAAAAAGAGGCAAAATGTAGGAGCATAATCTCACAACGACATATTTTCTTAGCGTGCAAAATTAACTCATTTCCTTAGCCTGCGAGAAGGTAACAAGAGTCTGCGAGAAGGTAGCAAAGCTTGCGAGAAGGTAACAGGAACATGAGATAATATGAGTTGTACTCTAGTATACGTGAGTTGTCATCCACTATGTAAACCCTATATAAAGAGAAAGGTAGGAGAGAGAAAAAGGGAGAGAGATATTTTTTGTAAGAGAGAGAGTTTATTTTCTTTATCATCTTCTTCCCTAAAACTAGATTTAGAGAGCTCCAAATACTCATTAATGGAGTCTCAATGTAACCCAAATGTAATTTCAATAATTATAGTGAAGAACCCTAACCCCGTGGATGTAGATCACATTGATCGAACCACGTAAATCTTGTGTCTTATTTATAATTTTAGCACTTTAATCTTTATTTTGGTTATGAAATAGATTTAGATCTAGAAATTATTATCATGATATTATATGGGGTGTGTTGTGGGATTTCCTGCAATTACAGGTTTTAAATTTTCTGTTCGTAACCAGTGAGAAGAGAGAAGAATATTTGGGATAGAAATTTACTTTGTTCATAACTAGCGAGTAATGTAGTTGCAGGAATTCTCACAATACATCCCTCACGAGAATTCATATTAATCAACACATCTTTAAGATCATCAACCACACTTTTTATTAATTGAATCTAAAAGTTTTACAAGAAGGAAATGAAACCAAGAATACAACCACTGTTCTAGACTTTTCTCTCTCCTCAAAACTTTCTCACCACTCTAAAAAGATCTCTACTGCTTTAAGCCTATTCAACTCTTTATATAGGGTATTACATAGTGGATGACAACTAAGATGACATTTATTTTCGGATCTGGATTGCGAGATTCTCGCAAGCGTACAAATGTTTACTTCGCGACACTCTTCATTTTTGCAAGATCTTCACGTCTTTCTCGTGTTTAGGCTGTCGTCATCTGTTGCGTTATTTCTGTAATTAATCTGCGATATTCGCAAGGGTATTGTTGTTGATGATTTTGCGAGGGTATTATTGCTGCGATATTCTGATCCTACATATTGCCTCTTCTCATGTCTTCTCTGCGAATGAGAGAATGTCATGAGAAATTGTTCTTCAAAATTCCGCGGCTGTTCATTTCTCCTGTAAAGTTCTTTATCGATAGGATTCCATGAATTAAGCATATCTGCTTACACGTGTCGAATATTCTCCTGCTTACAGACATATTCAATATCAACCGGTCATCACTTTTTTGTTTATTTAAGAAGAGATCCAGTAGAAAGATATTTCTTTCGTTTACTTCGTCTTCTTCATCTCCACGCTCTATGTGAATCTTCATCGTCTGCAACTTTTTTCTCTTTAATTTTCACGGATTCATCTTTCTGCTACTATTATCATAGAGTCATCAAGGTTAGTTTTCTTTTATCTTATTTGATTTTGCTGAAACTGGTTTTATCTACTAAAGTTATCTTATTTGATTTTGTTCGTCTTTATGTAATTCCCATGCTGTTTCTATTTCAGAAAAAGTACCCCTAACACCAAATTTACAGTCCAAAACCCTAACATTCCCAAGGGTTCGCAGCAAAAGAAAAGAAAGCTTGCGAATAGCAAGGTAGTAAGAAACACTATTATTTTAATAACAATATTGTTGCCTTTGTTTCTTACCTAAATTGTGATTCGCAGGGTGATGGAGATGCCAACAAATCCCCAAAGAAATCTCGCCATCTTAAAACTGTTGAGACTTATGCCTCATTTCCTACATTTAACCCTTCAATATCTCATGTAATTCCTTCGCAGGCTGAATCTTTACTTTCCGTCCGCGAAGGTATAGCCACAGATTCTACCCCTTCAATTGTTCTTCCTGTAAATGAAATTCTTTTCATTAACTCTGCTACGAATGAAATCATTTCCTCTCGCGCTACTAATATTTCTCAATTTAACTCCACCTCACCCCCAATCATTAATCTTCCTCAATCTTTACCTTCAAATGACGTATCTATAGCGAAGAATGATTTAGTTTCCTCACTTTCTATCATCACCACTTCTTTATCTGAATCCCTCCCCTTTGCTAAAGAAACTTTGGAAGGAATATATATTGCTTTCAAGGTTTTATCTGATGTTATGGATGATGTCAAGAGATCTTCCGTTGATCCTATTAAGTTTGGTGTCTGCGATATTTTGAGTAAGTATTTTGGTTATGACATAATGGTTTCGCAAATATCCTTAGAAAAATAAGTTGAAGCTTTAAAGGAGAGTCTCCAAGCCATGACCTTAGAATGTGGCACTCTTCGTCTTGAAAGCCAAAAGTTCCAAAATGTTTCGCTAGATTTTGATAAAATTCGCAAGCAGAACAAAGAATCAAAAGGTACAACTTTCTTATCTTTGCCTTTAACTTATCTTTTTTAATAATTTTGCCCTTTCCATATTCAATTTTCTTAAAATCCTTTGTTCGCCCGTTAAGTCTTAAACCAGAACCGAATAATAGAGAGATATCAGTTTGAATATGCCGCTGAAGAAGCCCGTTTGGTGGTAGGCTCGGAAACCTGCAAATAAAATACTGCAAGTGCATAGTGTCTAACTAGTAGACAATGGCAAGTACAGGTTGTTTCCACGATGAGTGTGAAAATACTACTACTAACTAATACCAAAACTGAAAAATCAAATTCAATATTTTAGAAATTCAGAACAAAGTGATAGAACAAAATGAAAACAATAAACAAAATGGGAATGGATTATTAGGGTTTTCGATTTCCACCAATTAACCATGTAAACTCTACTAATCTTTAAAAATATATTCCATGCTTTTTCAAATACTTTTTCTCCGCTTTAGTTTCTTCGCTTCATGGGTAGTGATTCTAAAACATTACCTATATATCCTTACATACCACGTCTACGGATTTAACCGAAGCATGAAATATCAATTCAAAAGCATAAATAATCAAGAAAATCACATGAACAATTAAATACCAAGATATATGAAGAAAAACTACTAATCAATCAACTCATTATTAAGCATATAAATATAGAGTTTTCACAATAAAATTGGGTTCTACCTAAACCCTAACATGGCTCTAGCTAGCCATGGCTTTCTCAAAAGCCATAAAAAGATTAAAATAAAAATTACAAGCTAATCCAAGGAAACGGAAACACAAATTGCAAACCCTATTTCCGGCTTAGTGCCGCCTCCCGGCTTCCTGGTTTTGGCTTGTAGCCGCTGATAGATGTCTAAAACACCTAATTTTATATCGAGTATTTATGCTTTCTTTGCGAGTTTTCGTGTGACTTATGTATCTTATGTTCGCTTTTGAGTTATTAGGTACTCTGGAGTCGCACGGAGGAAAAGAAGAATAAATCACCTAATTTGAGCTAAATAGAGCGAGAAGGTCAATTCATAGGCGAGTCATGGAGCCGGATGAGATTGCGCAAGGAGATAGGAAGAATTAGACTGTCGGTTCCATGGAACCGACAGGACAAATGGTTACTGGGTGGCCCATATCCATCAGTCGGGCCTCCTGAATACCTGCCGTACATACAAGTTACAACCTTATCAACTTGTTCGAGAAGAAGAAAATCATTTACTTCCACAATTTCTGTTGCTTCTGTGAGAGAGGATGAAGATAGGGCTGGAGAGATTTTAACTTGAATCAAGAGATACGAGCGCAGAATTATGTAGAGATCTTGAAGCCAAAAGAACAATGGACGGATGAAGAACAGATGAGCAAGATTCAAGCTCAGATGCAGAATTAGGGCGAGTATTCAAATGGGTTTGTTTCTGAAGTTGGTGGTTGTGATTCAGAGAGCTGTAATTAAGAAAGATCGAGAGAAATTGGTGGTGGTTCTAAGTAATTGAGCTACTGCTGCTTGAAAGGGAGCTTTTGGAGGTTGCTTGCAACTGAGATGTGCAACTGGTGTGTCATGGATTCAGGGATGGTGATGATTCAAGGGTGTTCTTGAGACAGAAAATTGCAGAAGAAACATATGGTGATGTGGTTATGGAGCTGTGCTGTGTGCTAATGGGTAAAATTAAAGCTGCAGTTGATCTGGTGGCTTTGATTGAGAGTTGGGTTGAGATTTGAGTTTGCTGAGCAATAGGTGGTTTGAGAAATGGGTACTGTGGTTGTAGCGAAGGCAATAGTGGTGGTCAAGAACATGGAGCTGTTAAGCGGTGGAGTTGTGAGAGATGTGTTGTTGCTGATACTGGAGACAGAAAATTGGTTGGGCTCGTGGCATTGATGCTGTCATTGAGAAGATTAAGCACAGGTGATTGCAACTATTGCAGGTGAGCTAGGGTTTGAAGTGCAGGTTAAGAGGAAGAGATGGTGCTAGTGGTTGATGCTAAGAAGATGGAAGCAGATTGGTGGAGTTTGGAAGGGTATGGATAAGCTGGAACTGCAAATGGAAGCTGGATGGTGGAGCTCTATATCACAATCAGTATCTATATTGCAGGTGGTGCCATGGTTTTGTGGTTAGGTTCAGTTGAGAAGGCACACAAGGATTTGGTGGAGCTGTTGCAGGTGGATGTAAGGATGGACTGGAAATAGCAGGTGAAGCTTAGTAGGTACTAGTGGTAATGGAACTGCAGGTGGTAGGTTGTGGCATTGTGATAATGGAGTTGGAGATGTGTTGCCGCTAATGTTGCAGGGGATGAACTCGTAATGGTTCATGACTGAGAAGGCAATATCTGGGAACTAAAATGGTGGATTGAACTCGCAGGCGCGGAAACTGAGAAGAATTGGTGCAGCTGACTTGTGGCAGTGAGCTGAGAAGAAGGGTAAGCTGAGATATAACTGGAATTGCAGGCAATGAAAAGGAGTTGAGAAGGAATGGTGCAAGCTGGTGCTGTAATAGTTGTAGGTGCAAGTGAGTGTACAACGAGGTAAGAAAGTGTTGATGGACAGAATATCAAATGAAGAATTGATGGAGTGAGTTGAGATGTGAGACTGGAGATTGCAGGTTCATGCTGTAAAGATGCAATGGTAGTGGTGTGTACTGTAGAGATTGCGTAGGAGCTTGAATCAGTAATGAAGTGGTGTTGTTATAGCATCAAGGATTCATGACTGGGAAAGATATAGAATGGATATGGCTGTGGACAATGCTTGAACCGGACTGCAGAAAATGTGCGAAAACAGAGCAAAAATGGTGAGCCGATGGTACTAGTTCCGGTTGTTGGATTTTGGAGCCGAAAGTGGGGATCGTAAATATTCAATGAATCGCCAAGGGGGTATGTGTTGGATACAAAAGTTGTCCGCGACACATATGAGCTACGAGTCACGCTTTTGGGTGCGTTTTCGCAAGAACAAAGAATTGGGTTAGTTGGTTTTTGTGAATGTATAAACTAAAGAGAAGGAGAGTTGAGATACTGGAAGTATAAAATTGGCCTGGTGATAGTTTCCGATGGCTAAGTGACCTGAGAAATATTTCCGGTGACCGGATTCCGGCGATGACGTCAGCAATTCCGGCGACCATTTTGGACCCAAAATTCCAGAGACATATTTCTCACACATGGGCTTGGTGGACTAGTAGATGGACGTGGACTTGAAGATTTTAAAGGCTAGACCTAATTTTGGAACAAGAAGAGCTATAAAAGAGAAGTCTTTTCTCAAAATCTTATCATATATCATATCATCTATCTTATCTCTACTTTTGTTTCTAGGGTTTAGAAAACATGATAGAATCTCTCTTTATTCTTGTGATGAACTCCATTAACATGAGTACCTAGTTTTTATTATTGGTTATGGAATAGTTGGATTTCACAAAGCATGATTCTTTGATATGATAAATTAGTTTTGTCTCCATATTATCGATTATGATTCACTATTTATATTGTTACATGATTTGAATGCTTGTTTGATCGAGTCATGAATCGGTTGAGTTTGTTTTCATCTCTATTGCTAGATTAGGGTTTGTTATACGTAAAAGTGATATATTCCTGATTACAAGTAGCATGAATATGGTTATAGCTTGTAGTGATGCATCCTTATAATCATATGTGAACCATAACCTTTGTTAAATCGGATTAGTGCGTTTTCCACGTTCGATTGCTTTGATTGGCCTGATTTCATAGAACTTAATGCATTTAGGGAATTAAACTTGATTAGTTCTTTTACACGTGAGGTTGTTCTCTTTGATAGAACTCATACTCGCATCTTTTAATGTGTTTGTTGATGACAAAAGGAGATTAGCGGGATATTCTTGCGATCAAGATATCCTAGGGCTTTTGATAAAATATGAGATTAAAATATCAATTCTAGTTATTGTATAGGAAACATATTTGTGAATGAAGATTAATCCTTAACCAATATTCTCACTACCTTGATTTGCGTGTTACTTTTTATTATTTTGTTTTTATATTATTTTAGTATATAAAAATCAGAAAAATACCCGGTGTTTTATATAAGGAACCGAAAATATATTGACAAACAAGACCTCTCTGTGGGATCGATCCTTTCTTACCCTTGCTATATTTATATTTTGAGTAGTAAGAAAGTGTAAATTATTTTTGACGCATACGACAGCGATCAAATTTTGGCGTCGTTGCCGGGGAGGCAACGGTTGTCACTTGTTTTTGGTTTCTTATTTTTGTTTTTAGTTTTAGTTTTTAGTTTTGTTTCTTATTTTTGTTTTTCTTATTTTCTGGTTTTGACATAGTTTTGAGAACTCTTGTTTCAGGTACTTATTATGGAAGGAACATATTGGAACAATGGGTACGGTTATTTGACAACTATTTTCCTATGAATATTTCTTCGAGTTTAGTATATGAGATGCAACAATTTATGGTTAGCATGGAGTCAATTTGTAGACAACCAAGCGTGGAACCAATCTCATCGACCGAAGTAAGTAATTCTACCTTTTCCTTGTCGAATGAGTTTTATCAACAAATGGAAACCTATTTTCAGAATTTGGATGGATCACTCCAAGATCTTCAAAAAGGTGTTTCCTACTTAAGACAAGGCATTGAAGAATACAAAGAGGATATGTACAATTATGCGAAAGACCAATCTTTGGGAAGTAGTAACCAATTTTATGTTAACTATGATAGTGACGATGATGATTGTGTTGAAAAGGACCAACCTTTGGAGATATTTGATGACATTAGTGTAGTTGACTCAACTCTTGATCTTTATAATGATCAAGCACCTATTCAAAAGGTACATGAGGATGATGAAACTAATGTTTTTCAGAATTTTGCAACATGGTTTGAGTCTAATGAAGAGGAGTATGTTGAGAATGTGACCGTTATGACCAATATTGTGGAAGACCCAATTAAACTTGTGAATGATTATAATGATGATGTTGATGCCGAGATTTTAGTTAAGGCAGAAACGGACGAAGAATGGTTGCAAGGTTTGATAGAGGACCATGATATACAAGAGGTGAATAGTTCACTTGAATTTTTCAAGGATGAAGAGGATACCATAATTCAAGATATTGTGATAGGTTTGTCTAACCCTTTGCACATTAACTCTTCTCCTTTACCTCTTATTGGTTTAAATATTTGTGCTTCGAAAACATTGTTGAATGATTTTGTTTTTTGATTTCCTCCATTAGAAACATTTGATTCTCAAACTATGTAGATTTTGGAATAAGAAACCGTGGAAGTACCCGACTTCTATATTCTTTATGAACTTCCAAGTGTGGGGGAAGCTTTTATCGGCCAATAGCTTCATTTTTGTTTTATATTACTAATATTTGTGTGAAGCTAGTGTTTGCAAAACAGGTGCTATGGGTGGATCCCCAACTTTTCCGATTATTGGTGTATGGGGAATTCAACTTGCATGTCGGGCTGACGACTTAAAACCAAGCGCTAAGTGGGAGGCAACCCACCGGTTTTGTATCTCTTATCCTTTTTCTTTTTATTTTCTTTTTGTTTTGTTTATTTATTTTTTATTGTTTTTCATATCATATTTTCATCCCCATGTTTAATTTCATTAAGTCCATAATCTATCTTAGAAGAGAATTACCTTTTCGTCAGAAAATTTCAGACTGCGCGTAGTTCAATCCAGAGATCATAACTGTCAGAACGTTTATCAAAACACTGTGAAATTTTTACAATATGTAGAAAACACGTAGGTGAACAACTTTTGTGAAATGGAGTTTTTCCATATTCCTTACCAATTTTCACAGTTTTTGCGTTTTATCTACTGTTACGTTAGAATTCAGAACTTTCGGTTTTACACATTGAGGACAATGTGAAGTTTAAGTGTGGGGGAGCATTTATATGTTTATATAGTTTGTTTTAGTTTGTTTTATGCCTTTAGTAAAAAAAAAAAAAAAAAAATCAGAAAAATAGAAAAACCAAGAAAAAATTGTGCTTTTTGAACTCTGAAATCTAGAAATTTGTGCCTTTAGGATGACACAATTAGTGGATGGAACCATTTTGATTGCAGGAGTTGAGGAACCAATTAACTAAAAGGGACGAACATAGCTCAGAAATAACAATTAACATGATAGTTGTTACCATATCTCGGAATATCACCATATCACGTTCTATTTTTATTTTTCCATATTTATCTATTGTTCTCTAAGTGCTTTGGTGGGTCACTAAACATCGAATTGTTATTACTGCTAGGATGAAATAGAGTGATTGAGTTGCTAAAAAAAGAAAAAAAAAGATCGACCAATTAGACCAAACGGAATAAAAAGACACTTGGATAGCAGTATGTGTGAAACGTTGTCCCTGTCTCTGTCGCCTAAACAAGCGTGGAATGCAGGATCCAAGGCAACTATCATGTACTTGCTGAAAAGAAGCATGCGCTTGGATCCAAAAGATCTAATCATACTGTCTAAGAAAAAAAAAGTGAAAAAAAAATATATATTATTGGTTGAATAAAGTCACTTCTGGTTCCCTTGTATATACCAGTGAGTTGATGTAGAATTCAAACCAGTAGCTCAATCCAATAGGATGCATAGGTTCATATTGGCAGTGACCTTCAGACATATATAGGAAACACCGATCACTTAGTGAACATTCGCCAACATCTACATCTATATCCATCTTCTTAATCTTTTCATTGTGATTGTGGTTTGTTAGTTTCCGAGTATTGTTGCTTGTTTGACTATCTAATTAAAGCTTTATTTACTAATATATGAATTGAATTTGTGTAAGGTACCTCCTCCTGTAGTCATTTTGTATTCGTTCATTGATTTGTCACAAATAGACAAAGTTGGAAATATAGGTTTTGTAGGTAGACCTCTTGTAAACCTTCACGAGACTATAAATCGTCCACTAGGGACACCTAGGGGTTTAAAGGATTCTTATTTATGCTAAAATTAACCGTAGCCTCGACGACACAGAGTTGTATGTATATTTTAGTTTGTTTGATTTGCTCGAGGACTAGCGAAGTCTAAGTGTGGGGGAATCTGATAGGTGTCTAAAACACCTAATTTTATATCGAGAATTTATGCTTTCTTTGCGAGTTTTCGTTTGAATTATGTATCTTATGTTCACTTTTGAGTTATTAGGTACTCTGGAGTCGCACGGAGGAAAAGAAGAAGAAATCACCTAATTTGAGCTAAATAGAGCGAGAAGGTCAATTCATAGGCGAGTCATGGAGCCGGATGAGATTGCGCAAGGAGATGAGAAGAATTAGACTGTCGGTTCCATGGAACTGACATGCCAAATGGTCACTGGGTGGCCCATATCCATCAGTCGGGCCGCCTGAATACCTGCCGTACTTACAAGTTACAACCTTATCAACTTGGTCGAGAAGAAGAAAATCATTTCCTTCCCCAATTTCTGTTGCTTCTGTGAGAGAGGATGAAGATAGGGCTGGAGAGATTTTAACTTGAATCAAGAGAGACGAGCGCAGAATTATGTAGAGATCTTGAAGACAAAAGAACAATGGACGGATGAAGAACAGATGAGCAAGATTCAAGATCAGATGCAGAATTAGGGAGAGTATTCAAATGGGTTTGCTTCTGAAGTTGGTGGATGTGATTCAGAGAGCTGTAATTTAGAAAGATCGAGAGAAATTGGTGGTGGTTCTAAGTAATTGAGCTACTGCTGCTTGAAAGGGAGCTTTTGTGGGTTGCTTGCAACTGAGATGTGCAACTGGTGTGTCATGGATTCAGGGATGGTGATGATTCAAGGGTGTTCTTGAGACAGAAAATTACAGAATAAAGATATGGTGATGTGGTTATGGAGATGTGCTGTGTGCTAATGGGTAAATGGATTGCTGGGTGAAATTGAAGCTGTAGTTGATCCGGTGGCTTTGATTGAGAGTTGGGTTGAGATTTGAGTTTGCTGAGCAATGGGTGGTTTGAGAAATGGGTACTGTGGTTGCAGCGAGGGCAATAGTGGTGGTCAAGAACATGGAGCTGTTAAGCAGTGGAGTTGTGAGAGATGTGTTGTTGCTGATACTGGAGACAGAAAATTGGTTGGGCTCGTGGAATTGATGCTAGCATTGAGAAGATTAAGCACAGGTAATTGATACTATTGCAGGTGAGCTAGGGTTTGAAGTGCAGGTTAAGAGGAAGAGATGGTGCTAGTGGTTGATGCTAAGAAGATGGCAGCAGACTGGTGGAGTTTGGCAGGGTATGGATAAGCTGGAACTGCAAATGGCAGCTGGATGGTGGAGCTCTATATCGCAGTCAGTATCTATATTGCAGGTGGTGCCATGGTGTTGTGGTCAGGTTCAGTTGAGAAGTCACACAAGGAGTTGGTGGAGCTGTTGCAGGTAGATGTAAGGATGGACTGGAAATAGCAGGTGAAGCTTAGTAGGTACTAGTGGTAATGGAACTGCAGGTGGTAGGTTGTGGCATTGTGAGAATGAAGTTGGAGATGTGTTGCTGCTAATGTTGTAGGGGATGAACTCGTAATGGTTCATGACTGATGTTGACACCCCATTTCCGCACCTTCCATAGAAAATATCATTCTTATACTTCGAAGCCGGATACAAGAGAAATTCTTATACTTCCATAGAAAATATCATTTTCATATCCTTTAAATCAAGCCCATAAGTTCAACCAATCAAGCCCACAAGCTCTACCAATCAAGCCCATAAGCTCAACCAATCAAGCCCATAAGCTCTCAAGCCCACAAGCTCTCAAGCCCACAAGCTCTCAAGCCCACAAGCTCTACCAATCAAGCCCACAAGCTCTCAAGCCCACAATCACAGCTCCTACCCATTTCATTATCCTTCCAAACCTGGGAATTCTCGCTATGATGATAGAGAGGAAGAAAATATGAATCCAATGGCGAAAGAATAGAATCATTCTGAGTTTGTATGAAGAAGTTATGAGCAAAACAAAATCTCATAAGACTAAAAGTCAAAGCAGTCAATTTCCAGGGAAATACTAAAGGCACCCGATTTTTTACTAAGGGCACCTCTCTTTCTTCCTCATGAAGAACATGAAGAACATGGGTGTTCTTAATGGTGGTCATCATGATGATCACGATGATGATGGATTTTGATCGACAATGATTTTCGATTTTGAATACATCACTAGGTTCTTAGGGATGATATGGAGCTTGGGTAGGAGACTAATTTCACATCAATCATGTTTTTGATGCGGTGAACAGTAACAGTACTTTTGAATAGTAAGAATACCGTGAACAGTACCCAACGGTCCCACATGTCATAATCAGATTTTTAATTGTCGCATACAATTGAAAAGCAGCGAAGGAAAATGAAGAAGAAGAAAAAGAAGGAAGAAAAGGACGAAGGCAGCATGCGAAGGAAAAAAGGACGATTTACAGCCTTTATTTTCAACAAAGCAACCCGAAATTGGCGGAGAGTTGAAGATTTTTTCCCTATAAATAGAGATCGAATTTCTCATTCAAAAACAACGAAAAACACTCAAGAGACTTCATTTTAGACTGGAAACACTTCGAGCAGAGACTCAATAATAATTTCTCGCATTCAAACACTTTCTCCTTTATTTTTCTTTCGCTTAATAATATCAAATCAAGTATTGTCTTTAAGTTTTTAAAGGATTAGCATTAAATTGCTGGTACTTTAATTATTTTCTGCATACTTGACAAAAGCAAGAAACCATCATTAGAATATTTTCAAGTTTTCTTACATCATATTTCAAGTTAATTGTCTTTAAGTTCTTAAAATATTAGCATTAAATTGCTGGTACTTTAATTACTTTCGCATACTTGATTTAAAGCAACAAATCATCCTAAGAATCCTTCAAGTTTCAATATCATAGTTCAGGTATATTAATTTCCTATCTCTTCGGTAATCATGTAGTCATACGGGAACAGAATGGTTTTCCATTTCGTAGTAACACCGCATCTACTCTTTACATTACATAAAAATAATTATGCTTTATTATTAATTTTCCAAGTGGGATAAGTCAAAGTGTGGGTTTAAAGCGGAATTCCCTCCCACATTAGACCCATAATAAATATGTTTATTATATATATATATATAAATAATATTAAAGTTTGCATTAATTCTATATTCTAAATAATTGATGCATAAGAATCTTTTCTCAATTTCTAATAAATTTCGGTATTAAAATCCTGCACATAAGCATTGATAAAAATAAATTATAAACTTTTCCCCTTTAATCATGAAGTAGAGGCCAATCTTACGATTTGGGCGGTGATGGGTGCCTAACACCTTCCCATCCCATACTAGAATCTCCTTACCCGAGACTCTCGATAGCGGACCATAAATATGCAAGTCATGACTAGGTTTTGTTTTCCTCAAAAGAATTCAAACTAGTTAAAAGGGTCCGACTCCCTTTAGTCGGTGGCGACTTCAAAACATCTCTTTCTTCTTTGCGAGTTGGCCCTCTTACTAATGAACTAGTAAGAAATTATCTCTGCGGACCCTCGTGTACATTAAACATCCAAGAACGGATGAGAACATGGACCTCGCCCCATAACAATTATGGACAAAGGAAATAGACCGGCACTCGACCCGTGCTAGTCGACCCCCGATTTCTACAGTGGCGACTCTGCTGGGGACATAGAATAGACCGGCACTCGACCCGTGCTAGGCGATCCCTCGATTTCTACAACTGAGAAGGAAATAACTGGGAACTGAAATGGTGGATTGAACTCGCAGGCGTGGCAACTGAGAAGAAGGGTAAGCTGAGATATAACTGGAATTGCAGGCAATGGAAAGGAGCTGAGAAGGAATGGTGCAAGCTGGTGCTGTAATAGTTGTAGGTGAAAGTGAGTGTACAACGAGGTAAGAAAGTGTTTATGGCCGGAATATCAAATGAAGAATTGATGGAGTGAGTTGAGCTGTGAGACTGGAGATTGCAGGTTCATGTTGTAAAGATGCAATGGTAGTGGTGTGTACTATGGAGATTGCATAGGAGATTGAAGCAGTAATGAAGTGGTGTTGTTATAGCAGCAAGGAGTCATGAATGGAAAGCTATAAAATGGAGATGGCTGTGGACAGTGCTTGAACCGGACTGCAGAAAATGTGCGAAAATGGAGCAAAAATGGTGAGCCGGTGGTACTAGTTCCGGTTGTCGGATTTTGGAGCCGAAAGTGGGGATCGTAAAGATTCAATGAATCGCGAAGGGGGTATGTGTTGGATACAAGAGTTGGCCGCGGCACATATGAGCTACGAGTCACGCTTTTGGGTGCGTTTTCGCAAGAACAAAGAATTGGGTTAGTTGGTTTTTGTGAATGTATAAACTAAAGAGAAGGAGAGTTGAGATACTGGAAGTATGATTGGCACAGTGATAGTTTCCGATGGCTAAGTGACACGAGAAATATTTAGGTGACCGGATTCCGGCGATGACGTCAGCAATTCCGGCGACCATTTTGGACCCAAAATTCCAGAGACATATTTCTCACACATGGGCTTGGTGGACTAGTAGATGGACGTGGACTTGAAGATTTTAAAGGCTAGACCTAATTTTGGAACAAGAAGAGCTATAAAAGAGAAGTCTTTTCTCAAAATCTTATCATATATCATATCATCTATCTTATCTCTACTTTTGTTTCTAGGGTTTAGAAAACATGATAGAATCTCTCTTTATTCTTGTGATGAACTCCATTAACATGAGTACCTAGTTTTTATTATTGGTTATGGAATAGTTGGATTTCACAAAGCATGATTCTTTGATATGATAAATTAGTTTTGTCTCCATATTATCGATTATGATTCACTATTTATATTGTTACATGATTTGAATGCTTGTTTGATCGAGTCATGAATCGGTTGAGTTTGTTTTCATCTCTATTGCTAGATTAGGGTTTGTTATACGTAAAAGTGATAGATTCCTGATTACAAGTAGCATGAATATGGTTATAGCTTGTAGTGATGCATCCTTATAATCATATGTGAACCATAACCTTTGTTAAATCGGATTAGTGCGTTTTCCACGTTCGATTGCTTTGATTGGCCTGATTTCATAGAACTTAATGCATCTAGGGAATTAAACTTAATTAGTGCTTTTACACGTGAGGTTGTTCTCTTAGATAGAACTCATACTCGCATCTTTTAATGTGTTTGTTGATGACAAAAGGAGATTAGCGGGATATTCTTGCGATCAAGATATCCTAGGGCTTTTGATAAAAGTTGAGATTAAAATATCAATTCTAGTTATTGTGTAGGAAACATATTTGTGAATGAAGATGAATCCTTAACCAATATTCTCACTACCTTGATTTGCGTGTTACTTTTTATTGTTTTGCTTTTATTTTATTTTAGTATATAAAAATCAGAAAAATACCCGGTGTTTTATATAAGGAACCGAAAATATATTGAAAACCAAGTCCTCTCTGTGGGATCGATCTTTTCTTGCCCTTGCTATATTTATATTTTGAGTAGTAAGAAAGTGTAAGTTATTTTTGACGCATACGACAGCGATCAGCCGCAACCACAAAAACTCCCCTCATTTCGAGTCTGTAGTGCTGGTATTTATATGTGCTGCCGCAACCAAAAAAACTCCCCTCATCTCGAGTCTGTAGTGCTGGTATTTATATGTGCTGCTGAGACTATACCTCGGACCAAACAAATTGCCAGAGGCCCAATCCATTACTCCACCCATATTCCATGTTCAGACCGCATTACTAACTCTCGTCCGTGACCATCTAAGTTCGGTCACCACCACCGTCCACTGGATACTCCCATAGCGGATCCAACTCAGCTAACACACAGACCCCGACTTCACTTGTTTTATTTTCTCGACTGAAAAACTCCTCATTGCACTTGGACGAAGCATTCACAAATCCATGCCACCACTACCTGAAATTCTTTGCTCCATCAAGTTCTAAATCCAGCCACTGCCAATGTATGTCCGTCCAACATTTAGTGATTTCCACATCCAAGCTCTTTCAAAACTCCAACTGCAGTCACCTACTTCCAAAACTGAGTCTGTTAACCCACAACCAAACTTTGTTGTGTTATTGGCTTCTCAATTCTTTCCAGCGACTTTGAACACATCCCTGAGTCGTTGTTTGTATGAATCTCCTTGTTGCTTCTTCATTTCTCAATCAAGACTTGAATTCTCGACACAAATTCACCACTGGCATCATCCTACATCACCGAGAGTTCAGCTCCTCCCTTATATTCCAGCTGCGACTTTAGTCGAACCCCATTGCAGTTTCAACTCTTTTCTTTGTTGATGTTGTTGTATCACTGCACCACCAGTTTGAGAATATAAACTCCTTCCAACTCCGGCAATCGCTAGAACTAGTTTGATTCACTGCTTACGCTTCTTCCATGTTTACTGCATAGCTCACACGATCTTGGCCGCAGAAACAACTAACTCCATCAGCACACAGGTCAAACCAAAGCACCTTACTGCTCCGATTGCAACCATCTCTATTCATAACAAATTCAACTCTGCGAAACTCAAGCCACGGCTGCTTTCTCAAGTCTGTCCAAGCACCACTTCACATTTTCTGTCCGCCATCGACTGCAACCAACTATGCAATACCTTCATTTCAGTCTAACCATTACATCTCCTACTTCCCTGACCATCTAAGGACCACCAATGCCAGCAATTCTACTCTCTGTTGTTGATGCAGCAACTAACATCTCCATTCACTACTGCAACGTCCACCAACTGTCTTCACAGCTCCCCATTAACTCTCGTATCTCCATCTCAGAACCGAGCTCCAATTTAGAGTACTAGGAAACATCACCAGTTCAGCTAATATTCAGTCAGCAGCCATATGCAACTTCAGTTCACCACCGAGACCAACTTCCTGAACTTCAATCAAGTATCCATTTACTCTCATGCCTTCTAACCCCTTCTCCAAGCAAACACAACACCAGATTGATTGTTTGCTTTTATAGAGCATCACGATTCCCATTTCTGCATAGTAGAGTGTAGAGATGAAAATCTCTTTTAACTTTACAAAGAACAGTATATGCCCTGTGCTTTGTATGCGCCAAATCGACGTGTGGTGAAGGTAAAGACACGTCCTAATGGTTTCACACGCTTCCAGACAAATGAATTGAATTATTTAGCCTCTCAGCTCCTTTATTTTGAAGAACCAATAGTGGGGCTTCACGTGCTTGTATAAACAAAGGCAGTTCTTTGTTTTCTTTTGTAGTAACTGTTGTGATCCTAGTTAGCAATACGGGGTACGGAGAGGAGTTCGGGACGGCATACGTTCGGGAATTTTACGGATTTGGATAGGTCGGATTCGGTCAAAAAGTCGGTCAACGGTTCGGTGTTCGGAGTGTAGTTCGGAACGGATACGTACGTCTATAATTCGTTTTAGAAATATAAGTTTGAATACGGAAAATTCGGGTTACATCAAATTAATAAAAAATATATTTTTAAGGTTTTATTGAGTTGAAAAAATGATTTAAACCAATTTTATTGTATTATATAGATAATACATTAAGAATAGACACAAACAAGCAAATAGCTCAATGGTTTGAGCCTTAATTAGCAAGTAAGAGGTCATGGGTTCAATCCCCACCCCAACTTCTTTTAATAACTCTCAAAAAAACACTTAAATGAGTTCGAATCGCCGAAGTCAGTCACCTGTCCAATCGCCTAGTTACCTGTCAATCGATTCGCCGAATCGATTCGCCGAAGTCGAATCCGAATTATTCGCGAATAATTCAGAAACCCCATATAATGCGCGTAACCTGTTCGGACTTTGAATAGTTCGGCCGAATGCAACGGATTCGGACGGATTCGCGAATAATTCGCGAATAATTCGCGAATAATTCGCCGAATTGCTAACTAGGGTTGTGATGACTTCCATGCTGCTGATATATAAAAATACCAGGCCATCGTAATAAGCGTTGCTGATATATAGGAATACCAGGCCAGCATAATTAATAAGTGCTGCTCATATTTTGTCATTGTGGTTGCTGATACATGGAGATACCAGGCCAACCCCGTTTCATCATGGTGGTTGCTGATACATGGAGATACCAGGCCAACCCCGTTTATCATTGTGCTGCTGATATATAGAAATACCAGGCCAACATAATAGGTGTTTCTGATATATGGAGATACCAGGCCAGCATATTTGATCATTGTGGTTGCTGATACATGGAGGTACCAGGCCAACCCATTTCATCTTTGTGGTTGCTGATACATAGAAATACCAGGCCAACCACAATATAGTACATTTAGCAGTTATTTTTCCGGACATCGAATTCACTTGTACTTTCTACAAAAGCATCAAAATAGTGTTGTTAGCAAAAATATTGAATCCTTGCTGGTATAAATATGGGTATAAAATGTATCATTTACATGCTTATCATGTGGACATAGATGTTTTGATGGATCAATATAACCAATTAGATAATCTTTATTCATACTCTGTCGATCAAATAGATAATCTTACCAATGAGAATACTCAATTAGCTCAGAAGCAAAACTCATTAAGCAGTGAAATATCTCGCCTCTCTTACTTTTTGATTAAAACTAACTTGGAGATGGAAACTTTATCAGATGAGAATAAAACCCTATCTCAAGAGAAGTGAATTCTTTTAAATAAGGTGGCGATCTCTCCGCAGCAACTTAACACTTGCCAAAAAGTATGTGATGATCCAGAACAGTCTCTTTGCTCATTGAGAAGTACACTTAAGAAGTTCGCAGAATCATCTACTGCTGAGAGAGATAAACTTATCCAGCGCAGAATAACTTTAAGTGTAAAGGAAAGTCAACTCAAATATCAATACTCCAAGCTAGAAGAATCCTTCGCTTCTCTTGCGAAGGAAAACGCCTTACTCATTTCTAAAGAAAATAATCTTCAGTCTCACCTGAAGGGTTTAGTTGGGGATAAGTTTGACGATGCCATGGACCGCTGGGAGAATAGTTGCTTGTCTTTAATTCAGTATCTTATTTCGAAAAAGGAAGGTAGTCATAAAAATTTGACTGCCTCAGCCATCATCTTTTTTTTTTTTGTGAAATTTTCCTTGCTAATTCTTCGCCTTGAATAATTTTCTATGTTCTTATTTTTCTAAGAATCTATAAAAACCTTCATTCCTCCATTTCTGATTGGAATCTAAACTTGCCAAGGTTCGCAAAGAAAATGCATTGCTTGTTTCTACCCTTGCTTGTTCTCACGATCGAGCAGAAAGAAGACTTGATTATCTTGCTTATTTCAAAGATATGAAAAGTAGAAACCATCATAAAGCATTCCTTCACCAAGTTCATCTCCGGGCTGAAGTTCTTGTGAATGATATTTTGCTGTCCAAATCTATTCCTCCTATATCAGTCTAACCTTTGGAAGTAGATGAGGATGAAGTTCCTCGTGCTCCTGATGATGATTTTGATTATGAAAGTGGTGAAGATTTCACAGATGAGGAAGAAATTTCTCATAAGGAAGCAATTGTTGATGGTAACCCAAAAATTAGAATAAACCAGGATGAAGGGAAGACTGATGAAAGTGAGAAGGCTGGAAAAAGTGAGAAGGATTGCGAAAGTGAGAAGGCTGGCGAAAAAGTTAATGAAGATATTTCATCTTCTCTTGGTGAAACTAATATTGAAGCTTGAACTTCTTATGTAACTTTACTTCCTTGAGTTGTTTTATCTTCATAACTTATTGCGAATGATATACTTCAGTCAACTTTAAAATGCGTTTACTCTTTTATTATTGTGCTTGTTGGCGAGAAAGATAATGCCTCTTGTTTAATAATTCCCAGACTGCCTCACATTATCTTTCTTGAGATGAATGACCTGCATAAGTAATAGTTAATGCTTATAAATTTTTTGTTCCATCGTGCGGTCTTATTTTGCCTTCCTAGTTAAAGGTCTTCATTTGCCACCTCTTATCATTGCGATAAAATCACAGGACATTCTTACATTTTCATGTAAGAACCCATTGATCTTGCCTTAACTCTCTCTTTTATTGGTATTTTTGTTGCGACAATATGACAGGCTTATAAATTCCTGCGAAATCAAATCCCCATGACATTGCCGTCGTGCGACGAAATCGCAGGACGTCCTTACACTTTCATGTACTAACCCATTGATCTCATCTTATCTTTCTCTTTTGTATTATTGCCTCTTCAGGATTGTCGCACAAATATGACAAGCCTTGATACTCCCGCGAGTAAAAAGCCTCATGAAATTTGCATCTTAAGACACTTATCAGCTCCCTAGTGGAGGGTTCCTCCCTTATCTTCCCCCTGGTTTCCCCTTCAAGGAGACGTACCTCTACCATACAAGGTTGGCTCCTCCCATCCGGTCTTAACAACAACCAGTTGTTTTCGCAGCCTCTTATCCCTTTTGCCTATATGGCTTATGGTTACGAGACTGCACCCTAAGTGGGGTTTTTTTAGGGCCGAGTGCAGCATAAGCCAAGACTTTCCAAGAATGTCCAGGTACGTTCCATACGCCACAGGAACTCTTGGCTCAACCGTGTACCTCGGCGCCTTGATCAGATTATGCACTCCTTAGGAGAGGCCTTCTCACCTTAGTCGCCCAACCTAAGTCATATGCTTAAGCTGAGAATCCAAGGCGACTCTCCTGGATGGGCTTTATTGACTCCAAATCTCCATGACTCAGGTTCCAGGGGCGGTGTAACCTTTTCCATGATCCATGCAACATGTACCCCCTTCTATGACTTACTTTAGGTCTTACATTTGCCTCTTGCGAAATTTTGATTTCGCGGACTAGGGTGTACGCCATAGTAGGTTCACCCCTTTTTAGTATATCATTAATTTTTGATTGTCTCTTTTTGATGTTATTATCTCTGCGAACTCTTCGCACATTCTCATTCTGTTTTGGACATGTATAATCTCGCAACTACTTTTTTATAAGATTTCCTCATATATATGCTCTTTGTTTCAATCATACATTATTTCGCAGTTTACTCTTTTCCAAAACCTTTTATGGGTAATATATCTTTAAGTATAATCTGTTCCAAGGTATATAAAGTTTATGACCCACATCTTTACCCTCGGGATCCATCAATTTATATGCCCCTGTTCCAACTATCTCCATAATGATGTAAGGCCCATCCCATTTTTTTTGCTAATTTTCCACCATTTTCTCGCTGATATATTGGTGTTTCTCGCTGCACCAAATCACCTGGTTGAAACTCACGTGTTTTGACATGTTTATTATACTCTCGGGCTAATCTTCGTTGATATTTTTCCATATGCTGTAGTGCCCTTTCTCTATTTTCTTCTAATTCATCAAGCTTGGTTAAAATCATACCCGCACTAAGATTTTTCTCCCAAGCCTCTCTCTTTGTTGTGGGAATAATAACTTCCGTTGGTAGCACAACCTCGACACCATATGTTAAACATAAAGGTGACATTCCAGTAGCTTCTCGCCTTGTTGTGTTGTAAGCCCATACTGCATTATGCAGCTTCTCGCACCATGCTCTATTATGTCCTTCTAACTTCTTCCTCAATATATCTGCAATTGTCTTATTTATTGCTTATGCATGTCCATTGGCCTGTGGATATAGAGGGGTTAACTTCCCACATTTTATCTTAAATGCATTAAGTAACATTTCTATGTTCTGCCCGTCAAACTGTTTCCCGTTATCAGATACCAATTGTGCGGGAATTCCAAATCTACAAATGATATTTTCAAATATGAATGTAAAAATTTCTTTGTCGCGAATATGTTGTATTGCCTTTACTTCTGCCCATTTTGTGAAATAATTTGTAGCAACAATTAAATATCTTCTTTGTCCAGATCCTGGTAAAAACGGTCCCAAAATATCAAAACCCCATTTTCCAAAGGGCCATACACTTGTTGAAGATGTTAATAGTGCTCCAGGTGCATGTATTTTCTTTCCATGCTGCTGACAATCTTCGCAACGCCTCGATACTTGTTTCTCATCTTCATGCATATATGACCAGTAATAACCTTGCATTTTCGCTATGTATGCCAAAGATATTCCTCCACTATGATTTCCAGCATCCCCGCAATGTAACACCTTTAAAATTTCTTCCCCCTCTTTTCGTGTTAAACATCTAAGTGATGGTCCATTAAAGGATCTTCGATATAATACCCCATCTCTTAATTCATAATTTTTCACACGGCTATTTAAATTGTGTGCCTCCAATCTATTCCTCGGTGTTTCTCCTTTCGCCAAATATGCATGAAGTTTTGTTCTCCAATCTTCAATATTGGGTACTTGTTCTTCTTATCCATCTTCTATCATCATTACGTCTATTTCTTCCTCTTCTTATTTATTTATTGATGGTGATAAAAGTGTCTGTATTTTTATGTATCTCGCAATTGGGTCTGTCATCATGCTTGAAATGAAATAAAAAGCATCTGCGAGCCTGTTATCTTTCCTTGATATATGTCTCCATTTTATTCTTGGAATTTTCGCTGACAATTCTTCAACAAGTTTCTTGTATTTCTTCAAGGATGGTTCATTTGTAGTGTACTCTCCTTTTATTTGGCGACTTGTGAATCACTGGTGATTCTCACATTTTCCAATTTCATTTTTATTGCGAATTTAAGGGCATATATCACAGCTTCATATTCTGTTTCATTATTAGTGGATGCGAACTCCAATCTGAAGGAAAAGGCCATTTTGGTTCCTTCTGGCGAAATTAGGAAAATTCATACTCCATTACCTTCCCCATTTGATGATCCATCCACTAATATTTCCCATATATTGGGCTCTGTTAATAGATCTCTTGGATTTCCATGTTCTTCTACCATATCCATCATTTCCTCCACAACTTCATCATCTTCTAAAGGAAATTCTGCTAAGAAGTCTGCGACAACTTGTGATTTGGGTGAAGATAATATTTCATACTTAATTTAGAAATATCCTACTTGTGCATTCCATCTCTCAACCCTGCCTGACCTTTTTGAATTCTTCATCACTGATTCAATTGGTATTTTTGTCAATACCCTTACTTTGTGTGCCTGAAAATATATGCGAAGCTTAAACGTTGTATAGACTAATGACATAATTAGTTTTTCGATTTTTGAATATTTTTTCTCTGCGGCATTGAAGGTTTTGATGATGTAGTAGATTAGTCATTCAACTCCTGCATCTATTCACAATAACACAACACTAAATGCGTGTGAATTTGTCGCAAGATAGATTAATAATTCTTCCCATGGCTCTGCCTTTTGTAAAATAGATATATTCATCAAATGTTCTTTTATTCCTTGAAAATATTTCTCACACTCGTATGTCCATCTAAATTTTGTACCCTTTTTGAGTATGTTGAAAAAATGTTTACATTTGTCTGATGATCGCGAAATGAACCTTCCTAGCGAAGCTAAGAGCACATTTAACTTATGTACATCCTTTACCGTCGCTGGGGTTGGCATGTCACGAATTGCTTGCACTTTCTCTGGATCAACTTGTATTCCTTCTTTTGATACAATGTAGCCTAAAAATTTTCCCTGACGCAACCCCAAAAATATACTTCTCTGGATTTATCTTGATGTTAAAGTGCCGCATATGTTCAAAAATTTCCTTCAGATCTTGTACATGGTTTTTAGCTTCTTTACTTTTTATTAACATGTCATATACATACACCTCTAACATTTTGTGTATCCACTTCACGAACACCTTCTCAATCATCCTTTGGTATGTTTCTCCAGCATTTTGCAAACCAAATGACATTTTTGTATAACAGTACAATCCTCTTGGTGTGAAAAAAGCAGTGTGCTCTTGATCTTCTTCAGCGAGAGGAATTTGATTATAACCTTTGTACCCATCTAGAGAAGATATTCTATCATTTCCCGCTGCTGATTCAACCATTTGTGAAATATCTAGCAATGGAAAACTGTCTTTCGGACAAGCTTTATTTAGATCAGTAAAATCTAACAAGTTCTTATCCCCTTATTTTTCTTTGGGACCACAACCATGTTTGCTATCCACTCCGGATATTTAGCATGTCTTATAATTCCAGCATCAAGCATCTTCTGTAACTCTTCTTGTATTTGAGGATGTTATGTTATTGCGATTTTCCTTATTCTTTGTTTGAATGGCCTTGCATTTTTGTCAATCTCCAGCCTATGACATGCCACATATGGATCTATTCCAGGCATCTCATCCATGTTCCATGCGAAAATATCTTTATATTCTCGCAAAAGATTAATAGTTATTTCTTCTTCATATGCCTCCATCTTGGTCCCAGTCCTTAGCATTTTGGGTTCCTCTTTAGTTCCAACATTCACTTCCTTTGTTGGTTCCGCCGCAGTGTAAGTGGCCTTAGGTTCTCCCATGGGGGTTGGTTCTTTTATCACCTTTGCAAGTTCGTTTCCTTCTTCCGAAATTTCGCTAGGTATTCCCTTTCCTTCCTCTCCTCTTATCATGTAAATTCTAAATTCTTCTTCTTTCTTTGCTTATTTCGCCATTTTTCAGTGACTTTTTCGCTTCTTTGCACGTCCTTCATAATGCTTCACTTCAATTTAATAACATAATTTCACTCTATCAACATCTCCTCTAATTTCACCAATCCTACTCGGCATAGGAAATTTGATACATTGATGCAATGTCGAAGCTACAGATTTAATTGCGTGTATCCATGGCCTTCCCAACAACATGTTATATGGCGATTCCATGTCCACCACACATAGCATCACTTGTGTTTCAATCTCTCCGAGCGAAATTCGCCCCATTATTTCCCCTTTCGGTTTTGTTGTAGAAAACCATGAATATGATATGCTGAATGAGACATTTCTTCATCTTTGTATCCCATTCCTTTGTATGCATGGTAAAACATTATATCCACTGAACTCCATGTATCCACCAAAGTTCTATTTACCGCCAATTCTTCCATAATTTTTGCTGATTTCTCCTTTTCTTTCCGTGTGGTTACTGTGATTACCAAAGGAGATGTATGGCTCAAGTTTTATCTTGGTATCTCTGCTGCTGTGAATGTAATTTTATGCTTTTCCCAATCCTTCAAGGGTGGTACCTTCTCCACCGTCATAATTTTCTTTCCTTCAAAATCTCGTTTATGTATTTTTCCTTTGATGTTTTCATGAAATTCATTAATCATTGTTTTTGTGATTAAACTACATTCTAATTTTCTGTTACCTTCATTGATTTTGATTATCTTTTCGTTAACTGGTTTACCGATTTGCTTCATCATTTTCCTGACTTGAACAATCTCAATAACAATCTTTAATTTTGTTTTTCCGTAATTTTCTATCTTCAGTCCCTGTTTCTAGCGCCATTACGTAGTTGCAGGAATTCCCACAATACATCCCTCATAAGAATTCATATTAATCAACACATCTTTAAGATCATCAACCACACTTTTCTTTAATTGAATCTAAAAGTTTTACAAGAAGGAAATGAAACCAAGAATACAACCACTGTTCTAGACTTTTCTCTCTCCTCAAAACTTTCTCACCACTATAAAAAGATCTTTCCTGCTTTAAGCCTATTCAACTCCTTATATAGGGTATTACATAGCGGATGACAGCTAAGCTGACCTTTATTTTTGGATCTGGATTGCGAGATTCTCGCAAGCGTACAAATGTTTACTTCGCGACACTCTTCATTTTCACAAGATCTTCACGTCTTTCTCGTGTTTAGGCTGTCGTCATCTGTTGCGTCATTTCTGTAATTAATCTGCGATATTCGCAAGGGTATTGTTGTTGACGATTTTGCGAGAGTATTATTGTTGCGATATTCTGATCCTACAAGTAATTTTTCTAATGTCGAAGAAAATTCTTATCTTGTAGTTAGACTAAGGTCATGTTACTATGTTGGGAATAACATCAAATGGAATATAATTCAATTTAAACTTATGCTTAATTTATATATATTTTTAGGGAGTGCTGTAATAAAATTGTAGGAGATGGATGTACCTTTATGTCTTCTAAATGAAGATGCTAATCTTACTTAGTAGAATCGTCTAAATAAGAAGTTGGTATGTTATTTCTAGTCTCGATAACTCTTTTCTGTATTTCATTACGGTCCCTTGAATTTCGCTTTTGCCAATTTTCTTGACAAAAATGGGGAGAATTATTCAGTAGTACCCTTCTATAACATATGGCTTCTTGGAACATTATGTAACAGGAGTGAATTATAATCTATAAGTTTTACCTATTATGCAAAAGAGGTAAGTAAAGATTAAGGGGGACGACATATTACCTTATATTTCTTCAAAGTTTTCGTACAATTGGACTTTGTGGAAGGGAACAATGCTATGCATCAATGTAAAAACCATTGAGTTGAGTAATTTTATCATTCTATAAAGACTCTAAACGAGTATTATCATAATTTGTTATTGCTACGGAACTTCAACAACAAAGGTGCTGAAACGATCATATGCAGAACCATAAAATAACTTGAAGAACGAAGAACTCAAGACGATATTGAAGAACCAAAGAAATCAATCATGATGTATTTTGAGCTAAAGGTTTTATTATTTTAAATTTATATGTATTGATAGCGTTGTCACTAAAATTGGAAAATGGTAAGTTTGTTAGAGCACTTCTCGGTCGAACTCGCAAGTTTTGCTATCTCAAGCTTATTTTTATGTTAGATGCACAAAACTATATCTTGATTTTTAGTCTAATAAAGTCAAGTCTCGGACTAGGATTAGAGTATGGTAGTTGAGTATCATATATTAATGAATAACCCTTGATGATTAAAGACTGAAGATCAAATGAAAACATTTGAATAACTTCATCGACAAAGAGGAATGTGAAGACTGAGCCATCTTATTTACTCACGACATTTACCATTCAATCTTATAAGACTAAGTCATATGGTTTTAGTAGATTTTGTAGGATCAGAATATCGCAAGAAGGACACATTTGCGAAGCTTAGCTAACAACACTTTGTGAGCGTCGCAGAATAATTTGAAGAATGACATAACAGATGACGATTGCAGAAACATGAGAAAAGTGTGATGACTCTGCGATGTTTGTAGTGCTCAGGAAGATTGACAATAGAACTCTTACGAGAATATCTCAAGTCAGATCCTAAAATAAAGGATAGATTAGCTGTCACCCACTATGTAAATCCCTATATAAGGAGGTGAATAAGCGTAAGGAAGAGAGAGATCTTTTTCGAGTGTTGAGCAAGTCATTAGGAGAGAGAAAGTTTAAAGAGCGGTTGTATTCTTGTTTTCTTCCATTTCTAGTAACATTTCTGTGAATCAATTAATAAAAGTGTTGTTCTTAATCTTTAAAAGATGTGTTGATTATTATGAATTCTTGTGAGGGGTGTAGTGTGGGATTTCCTGCTACTACATATTGGCGCTAGAAACAGGGACTGAAGATTATCAAATCAAGAAAATATGATTAGAGATTGTGGAGATTATTGTGAAAACTGTTTAAATCGAGAAAATGATAAAAGAAAACAACAAATCAGTTGGAGAAAAGATGGTTAGGATCAATGAGAATAAAATAAGATTGGAGAGTAATGTATTCACAAAAACGATGGTTAATGAATTTCATGAAAACATTAGAGGGAGGATACATAAACGAGATTTTGAAGGAAAGAAGATTATGACGGTAGAAAAAAATATCTCCATTGAAGGATTGGTAAAAGCAGAAAATTACATTCACAACGGCAGAGATACCAGAACAAAATTTGAACCACACATATCCTTTGGTAATCACAGTAACAGCTATACGAAAAGAAAATGAGAAATCAGCAAAATCTATGAAAGAATAGGCGGTGAATAGATTTTTGGTAGATATGGGAAGCTCAGTGGATGTAATATTTTATCATGCATACAAAGGAATGGGATACAAAGATGAAGAAATGTCTCATCCAACGTATCATATTCATGGTTTCGGCAAGTCCACAACTAAACCAAAAGGAGAAATAACTGTGAGAATTTCGTTGCGATAAATTGAAACACAAATAACGCTATGTGTAGTGGATATGGAGTCACCATATAACATGTTTTTGGGAAGATCATGGATACACGCAATCAAAGCTGTAGCATCAATATTACATCAGTGCATCAAGTTTCCTATGCCAAGCGGGATTGGCGAAACTAGGGGAGATATTGAAGGTGCGAAACTATGTTATCAAATTGAAGTAAAAAATTATGAAGGACGAGTGAAGAATCGAAAAGCTCGCAGGAATATGGCTAAAGAGGCAAAGAAATAAGAGGAGTTTAAAATCTACATGATAAGAGCAGAAGAAGGAAAAGGAATACCCAGCAAAATTTCGCAGGAAGGAGATAAACCACTGAAAATTATAAAAAAACCAACACCAATGGGAGAACCTGAAGAAAGTTACACTGCATCAGAACCAACAAAAGAAGTAAATATTAGAACTGAAGAAGAACCTAAAATGTTGAAAATTGGAACTAAGATGGATACAGATGAGGAAGAAAGAACTGTCAATCTCTTTCGAGAATATAAAGATATTTTCGGATGGAACATGGATGAAATGCCTGGAATAGATCCATCAGTTGCATATCATAAATTGGAGATCAACAAAGACGTAAGACCATTTAAACAAAGGATAAGAAAAATTACAACAACTTACCATCCCAAAATAGAAGAGGAACTGCAGAAATTTCTTGATGCAGGAATTATTAGACAAGCAAAGTACCCGGAGTGGATAGCAAATATGGTTGTGGTTCCAAAGAAAAATAATGGGATAAGAATTTGCATATACTTTACTGATCTAAACAAAGCTTGTCCTAAAGACAGCTTTCCATTACCAGATATACCTCAAATGGTCGAATCAGCAGCAGGAAATGATAGAATATCTTCTCTAGATGGGTATAAAGGATACAACCAGATTCCTCTCACCGAAGAAGATCAAGAACATACTGCTTTTTTCGCTCCAAGAGGATTATATTGTTATACAAAAATGCCATTTGGTTTGCGAAACACAGGAGCAACATATCAAAGGATGGTAGAGAAGGTATTCGCAAATTGGATACACAAAACATTAGAGGTGTACGTAGATGACATGTTGATAAAAAGTAAAGAAGCTAAAAACCATGTACAAGATCTGAAGGAGATTTTTTAACAGATGTGTCATTTTAATATCAAGGTGAATCTATAAAAATGCATCTTTGGAGTTGCGTCAGGAAATATTTTAGGATACATTGTATCCAAGGAAGGAATACAAGTTGATCCAGAAAAAGTGCAAGAAGTTTGCGATATGCCAACACCAGCAATAGTAAAAGATGTGCAAAAGTTAAATGGACTTTTAGCTTCACTGGGAAGGTTCATCTCGCGATCATCTGATAAATGTAAACATTTCTTCAGCATACTAAAAAAGGGAACATAATTCAGATGGACAAATGAATGTGAGAAATCTTTTCAAGGAATAAAAGAATACCTGGCGAATACATATATTTTACAAAAGGCAGAACTAGGAGAAAAGCTTCTAATCTATCTTGCGACAACTTCGCATGCATTAATTGCTGTGTTATTGCGAGTATATGCAGGATTTGAAAAACCAATTTACTACATCAGCAAGTCGTTCAATACCGGAGAAATAAATTATTCTAAGATTGAAAAACTAATTCTAGCATTGGTGTATGCGACCTTTAAGCTCCGCATATATTTTTAGGCACATAAAGTTAAAGTGTTAAAAAAGGTACCAAATGAATTAATAATGAAGAACTCAATAAGATAAGGCAGAGTAGAGAGATGGAATGCGCATGTAGGACATTCCGAAATTAAATATGTAGTGTTTTCTTCACCAAAGTCGCAGGTTGTTGCAGACTTTTTAGAAGAATTTCCTTTAGAAAATGGTGAAGCTATTGAGGAGATGATTGATGTAGAAGAAGAACAAGGAGATCCAAAAGACATGTTAACAGGACCAAATAGATGGGAGATAGTGGTGGATGGATCCTCAAATGGGGAAGGTAATGGAGTTAAAATTATTTTGATTTCACCAGAGGGAACCAAGATGGATTTTTCATTTAGGTTGGAGTTCGCATCCACTAATAATGAAACAGAATATTAAGCTGTGGTACATGCCCTAAAATTTGCAATAGAAATGAAATTAGAAAATGCTAGAATTACCAGTGATTCGCAGCTAGTCAGTCGCCAGATAAAAGGAGAATACACAACAAATGAACCATCCTTAAAGAAATACAAGAAACTTGTTGAAGAATTGTCAGCGAAAATCCCAAAAATAAAATGGAGGCATATATCAAGGAAGGATAATAGACTTGCAGATGCTTATTCTTTCATTTCAAGCATGATGACAGATCCAACTGCGAGATGCATAAAGATACAGACACTTTTATCGCCATCAACCAATAAAGAAGAGGAAGAAGAAATATATGTAATGATAGTAGAAGTTGGTGAAGAAGGGCCAAATGACAATATTGCAGATTGGAGAATAGAACTTCATGCATATTTAGCAAGAGGAGAAATACCAAGAAATAAATTGGAGGCACATAAATTAAAGAGTCGTGCAACAAATTATGAACTAAGAAATGGGATATTGTATAGAAAATCATTTAATGGACCATCAATTAGATGTTTGACACGAGAAGAAGGAGATAAAGTGTTAAAAATGCTGCATAGTGGAGATGCTGGCAACCACAGCGGAGGAAGATCTTTGGCATATAGAGCAAAAGTACAAGGTTATTATTGGCCATATATGCATGAAGATGCAAAACAAGTATCAAGGAGTTGCGAAGATTTTCAGCGACATGGAAAGAGAATACATGCACCTGGAGCACCCTTATCATCCTCAACCAGTGTGTGGCCTTTTGGAAATTGGGGGTTAGATATTGTCGGACCATTTGTACCGGGATCTGGACAAAAAAGATACTTAATTGTCACAACAGATTATTTCACAAAATGGGCAGAAGTAAAAGCGGTACAGCACATTCGCGACAAAGACATATTTACATTTATTTTTGAGAATATCATTTGCAGATTTGGAATTCCAGCACAGTTGGTATCTGATAATAGGAAGCAATTTGAAGGGCAGAATATAGAAATGTTGCTTAATGCATTTAAGATAAAATGTGGAAAATATACTCCTTTACACCCACAGGCTAATGGGCATGCAGAGGCAACAAATAAGACAATCGCAGATATATTAAAGAAGAAGTTGCAGGGACATAATAGGGCATGGTGTGAACAAGTACATAATGAAGTATGGGCTTACAACACAACTAGGCGAGAAGCAACGGGAATGTCACCTTTCTGTCTAACATACGTGGTTGAAGCAGTGTTACCAACAGAAGTTGCTATACCCACGACAAAAAGAGAGTCCTGGGAGAAGAATATTAGTACTGGAATGATTCTAAGCAAACTGGATGAATTAGAAGAGAAGAGAGAAAAAGCTTTACAGCATATGGAAAATTATAAACGGAGATTAGCACGAGAATACAATAAGCGTGTCAAACCACGTGAATTTCAGCCAGGTGATTTAGTTCTTTGCGATACGCCAAATTATCAGCGAGAAGGTGGTGGAAAATTAGAGAGAAAATGGGATGGACCTTACATTATAAAAGAGATAATTGGAACATGGGCATACAAATTGATGGATCCCGAGGGTAAATATGTTGGTCAAAGACTTGGTAGACCATGGAATAGATAATATTTAAAAATATATTACCCGTGAGGAACTTTGAGAATCCCTAGTTGATGAAATGATGTATGATGCAACAAAGTAAGTATTAACAAAAAAAAAATTATGAAAAAAAATTATTGCGAGATTATTCAAGATCAAATTAAAATAAGAATGTGCGAAAATTTCGCAAGAAATGATCATTTAAGATCTAGAATAGGACGAACCTTTATGGCGTACACCCTAGTTCGCGAATAAAATTTCGTAAGAGGCAAATGTAAGACCTAAAGTACGTCATATAAGGGGGTATATGTTGCATGGCTCAGCCATAAGGTTACACCGCTGCTGGAACCTGAGTCATGGAGATTTGGGGTCAATAAAATCCCATCCAGGAGAGACACCTTGGATTCTCAACTTGAGCATATGACTTGAGTTGGGCGACTAAGGTAATAAGAGCTCTCCTAAGGGGTGCCGAATATGACCAAGGTGCCGAGGTACACGATTGAGCCAAGAGTGCCCGGGGCATATGAAACTACCCTGGACATTCTTGGTAAGTCTTGGATATGATGCACTCGGCCCGAAGAAAACCCCACTTAGGGTGAAGTCTCGTAACCGTAAGCCATATAGGAAAAAGGGATAAGAGGCTGCGAACACAACTGGTTGTTGTTAAGAATAGATGGGAGGATCTAGTCTTGTATGGCTGATGTACGTCTCCTTGAAAGGGAAACCAGGGGGAAGATAAGGGCGGCACCCTCTATTAGGGAGCTGATAAGTGTCTAAAGACGCAAATGTCATGAGACTTTTTACTCACGGGAGTATTAAGACTTGTCATATTTGTGCAACATTCCTGAAGAGGCAATAATACAAAAGAGAAGATAAGACGAGATCAAGGGGTCATTACATGCAAGTGTAAAGACGCCCTGCGATTTCTTTGCAAGATGGCAATGTCATGGGGCTTTAATTTCGCAAGAAAATTTAGACCTGTCATATTGTCGCAGGAAAAATACAAAAGAATAAAAATTTAAGGCAAGATCAATGGGTTTCCACATGAAAGTGTATAAACGTCCTGCGATTTTGTCGCAATACAAAAGATGGCAAAATAAGACCTTTACATAGGAAGGCAAAATAAGACCACATAATAAAATAAATTCTTTTTATAAAGTACTAATCATTTTTCATGCAGATCATATATCATAAGAAAGATAATGAGAGGCAAGTATGGGAATTAATAAATAAGATATCATTATCTTTCTCGCGAGATCTTTCTCGCAAATTCTTAAAATACCAAAAGCAAAATTGATTCCAAAAGAGATCCAAAATACATTGTTCGCAAGAGGAGAAAGAGTAATTCAAAAAAAATAAAACTAGAACTCAAAATTCAATATCTTCTTCACCAGCTTTATCTTCTTCGCCAACCTTATCATCTCCACCAACTTTATCATCTTTGCCAGTGTTTTCCTTATCCTGGTCGACTCTGGTTTCTTCTTCATTTGGCTCATCACCAACAATTTCTTCATCACCAGCATCTCCTTCTTTAGTAGGGATTTCTTATTCTTCTTCTAAAATTTCTTGGGAAGCACTTTCTTCACCACTTTCATAATCAAAGTCATTGTCACCAGCACGAGGAATTTCATCTTCATATACTTCCAGAGGTTTGAGTGATACAGGAGAAAGAGATTTGGACAACAAAACCTCATTCACAAGAACTTTAGCACTGAGATGAGATTGGAGAAGGAAAGCTCTGTCACGGTTTCTAATCTCCATGTTTTTAAAATATTGAAGATAATCATACTTTCTTTCTGCTCGATCACGAGAACGGGCAAGATGAGCAGCAAGCAAACCATTTTCTTTACGAAACTTGGCAAGTTTAGAATCCAAAGCATAAATGGAAGACTGAAGCTTTCTTTCAGATTCTGTGAAAGGTAAAAACAAAAATTATTCAGGCGAACACCTCGCAAGGGAAATATTGCGAAGAATTTTAACAAAAGAAAGATGTTTGAAGCAGTCAAAATGACTACCTTCCTTTTGAGATATTAGATTTTGAATTAGTTCCAAGCAAGTATTCTCCCAGTGATTCATGGCATCATCAAATTTATCTCCAACTAGACCTTTCAGACGAGATTTTAATTTATTTTCTTTAGAAATGAGAATAGTGTTTTCCTTCGCAAGTAAAGAGTGAGATTATTCTAATTTTTAATATTGTTCTTGAAGCTGATTGACCTTTACACTTAAAGTTATTATACCTTGAATGAGTGTATTTTTCTCAGCAATAGACGATTCAGTTACTTCTTTAAGTTCATTTTTCAACGAACGAAGAGATTGTTCTTGATTATCACACACTTTTTGAAGAACACTTAATTTCTGCGAAGCGATCGCCACCGTATTTAAAAGGGTTCGCTTTTCCTGAGAAAGAGTTCTGTTTTCATCTGATAAAGTTCCCATCTCTAAGTTAGCTTTAGTCAAAAAATAAGAGAGACGAGATATTTCGCTGCTTAATGAGTTTTGCTCTTGAACTAATTGAGTATTCTCTTTGGTAAGATTATCTTTTTGATCAACAGAGTATGTATGAAGATTATCTAATCGGTTATATTGATCCATCCAACTATGTCTATAAATGCGAATTTCTTCAGCAGTAGATTCAAACTAAAATCTCCCCATCATTCGTTTCTGGTTTAAATCTTAACAAGTGAAAAAAGCCTTTAAGAATGAACAACATGAAAAGAACAAATTTGTTAAGATGAAAGTTAAGAACGAAGAAAATAAATTCATACCTTTTAATTCATTATTTTTCTTGCGAAGATGTTCGCAGTCCAAATAAGCATTTTGAAACTTCTGCTTTTCAAGGCGAAGATTCTCCTTCAAGACTTCAACTTCCTTCTCTAAGGATATTTGCGAAGCTGTCCTATCAGAACCAAGATATTTACCTAAAATTTCGCAGACACCAGATTTGACAGGGTCCATAGATGATTTCTTGGCATCAACTAAAAGATCAGATAAGACCTTTAAGGCAAGAGCCACTCCGTCTGTAGTTTCCTTAGAGAAAGGGAGAGACTTAGATGAAGAAGTAGTAACAATAGAAAGTTGATGATCGTCATCTTTTGGTAAAGAGACGTCATTTGAGGGTAAGGTGTGAGGCAGATCAAGGGTTGAGATTATGGTGGAATGATCTTGAGAAGTATTGGTTGCAGGGGAGGAAGAGACTTCATTCGCAACAAGTTATGCAATATGTATTTCATCCATAGAAGGATTAGTTAAAATATCAGAGCTTATTGCGATATTTTCGCAAATAGGAAGTGGAGGTTCAGTTTGCGAAGAAGAAGTTGAAAGACCAAGTTTGGTAAAAGAAACGTAAACATCAACAGTTTTAGCTTGGCGAGAATTTCTTGGGAGGTTTAGCGGCATCCCCATCACCCTGCGAATCACAACTCAGATAAGAAACAGAGGAAACAATATTTTTATTAAAAACATCCATGTTTCTTACTACCTTGTCATTCGCAGACTTTCTCTTTTTCGCAAGAACCTTGGGATGCGATCCTTTAAGAGCATTAGGGTTTGAAACTGTAAATTTGGTACTGGAAGTGCTTTTGCTGAAACAGAAATAGTATTGGAATTACACAAAGAACAAACAAGATGATCTCAGCAAAACAAAATCAGTTCCAGCAAAATCAATAGAAGAAAAAGAAGAAGAACTAACCTTGGTGACTCCATGGAAATATAAGAGAACAGTAGCAGAAGATGAATTTGGTAAATAAGGAAATTTGCAGAAGATATGAAGATGAAAACGAAACAAAAGAAGAAATTTCTCTTTCTTTCGGATCCCTCTTTAAATAGGCAAAGGATGATGACCGGTTAATGATAAAACGTGCCAGTAATTAAAGGAATATTCAACACGTGTTGATGGTTATGCTTAATTCACGGAGCCTTTTCGATAGAAAAAGAAGTTGAAATAAAAAATGGACAACTGCGGCATATTGAAGAACAGTTTCTCATGACATTCTCTCCTTTGCAGAGAAGACATGAGAAGAGGCAAGATGTAGGATCAGAATATCGCAAGAAGGACACATTTGCGAAGCTTAGCTAAAAACACTTTGCGAGCATCGCAGAATGATTTGAAGAATGACATAACATATGACGATTGCAGAAACTTGAGAAAAGTGTGATGACTCTGTGATGTTTGTAGTGCTCGTGAAGATTCACAATAGAACTCTTGCGAGAATATCGCAAGTCAGATCCTAAAATAAATGATAGATTAGCTGTCACCCACTATGTAAATCCCTATATAAGGAGGTGAATAAGAGTAAGGAAGAGAGAAATCTTTTTCGAGTGTTGAGCAAGTCATTAGGAGAGAGAAAGTTTAAAGAGCGATTGTATTCTTGTTTTCTTCCATTTCTAGTAACATTTATGTGAATCAATTAATAAAAGTGTTGTTCTTAATCTTTAAAAGATGTGTTTATTATTTTGAATTCTTGTGAGGGGTGTAATGTGGGATTTCCTGCTACTACAGATTTTATATTGCAAAGAAGAAATTTCAAGTCAAGCATGTCTTGATAAATCTCTCGAAATATGATTCATGCAGTGGATGTTCATAGATCCCTAACAATATTGATTAAGAATAATTTATTATTCATGAGCTATTTTTGTTTCAAGTTAATTGTTTGGAAATTACCCAAATAGTGATATTTATTATATATGGTGATTGGGAATGTTTCAAATTATTTAAAGAGAGTTCACAAAACTATTGAAATTATGGACACGGGGTAGGTACGCATACCCAGTATGTGTTCCCCAGTTACACGTCCCTAAGGTTCTGAGTTCGTGAATGAGAGGGAGTTACGCATACTGATTTCATGAATGGCTAGAGGTACACATACCCAGTATGTGTATCCCAAAATCCTGAGTTCACAGACTGGTTTACAGGTATGCGTACCTCTACACATACCTACCCAATATCGAATTAACCAAATATCATAAACTATTTTCATAAATACGTTTGGCATTTCTGCAACTCTCATAAACACTTTTTCACCAAATTACTTTTTGTTTATGAATTATAGCTAATTCTTGAGTGTTATTTAACATGAGTTACGCTTGTAAGTTTATAAGGCATATTTTCCATGAACTATCATTGTACACGGTTCCAAAACCCTGGACCAAGTGTATATTCTTCTTTGTATTTTCAGAGAGTACTTATGAAATCCTTACATTAATTCCTAACAAGAATTTTATCAAAATTGAGAAAGTGTTTTCTTGAATCTCAAGTTATGTTAGCTTTAATTAAAATCTACCTAGAGCCTAAAAAATCTATAAATTGAGAGACTCATGCAATAAGACTTCTCAATCGCTGACACTTATGTATCATAGTTGCTTGCAAGAGTCATATTCTATTAACCTAGGTTTCCTATGAGAAACATAATTAGGTTTATGACTTTAAGACTTCACTTAGGGATTCGTCAAGCCATATCCGACTATTGTTTACCTGATAGTTCGTGTATCTTGATCTTGTTCTTATAGATCGTTGAGGTTTTCGTCAGTCTGCGCTCAAGAACGAGATATATAGAAATCGAAAAGTTCTCTTCGTCTTAGTCTTTGTGATTCCTCAAGATAGGTAATTAAAACTCTTCTTTATCGATCTGTTTGTATTGTTCTTGAGAGGTGGTTAGTAGTCCATAATTCTCAACTAACTGAGTATAAGTGTTTCAGATTCGTGAGGTTTGCTAGACTTTGTCTATTGCAAACATATTTCCATACTTAGATCGAAAAATCAAAGGGGAAATCAAATAGGCTTATCTTTTAGAGGCATATCGGTATCAAAAGTCTTCACTTAGGTTGAAGCAACTCTTAGGATGTAAATGACGCCAACTTACAGAATCAATTTCTTAGATCATTGCGGGGTTCAAGAGATGTAAGGAGCACGACAGTAGCTTAATTTCTTGGAGGGTTAATACAGTCTCTAATATATTCAAGTACGAAGTACGATAGTATGCTAGTGTCGTAGCGTCTTAATACAGTTTGGTGTTCAAATATGGACGAGGTCCCAAGGTTTTTCTGCAGGTGCAATTTTCCTCGTTAACAAAACTTATGGTGTCTTGTGTTTTTCCTTTCCCGCAATATATGTTTTCACTTTATAATAGGGAATAACACATTTATTACGCAATCAATCTAGGTAATTTAAGTCCTTATTAATTGTGATCAATAACGACGAGACTTGTTCTTGTTGATTTCGTATCTTAAAAGATATATTACAAGTTCCATACTTATGATAGTTCAAATCCTCTTTATTTGGACACGACTAGATTGATATTGGGTTCTGATTTGTGGGATCATTTAATAATTGTTCTACACAATTAGGTTCCGAGACTTATTAGTATAGACATATTTATTGTGGAAGAGATAAGAGAAAACTAAATATACATACTGTTCAAGGATCTTTAATTTAGATCTACTTGTAATTGTATTAGGTTTTTTCCACTCATATTGCCAAATGAGATAGTTGGTGTATATCCTCTCTTTTTTACTTTTTATAGACGCATCGTTCAAGAAAGAATACTTATCTATGGGTTATGCTTTTATCCTTTTTTCGGTTTATGAAGAAGAATTTATGCATATTTCAACGGTTTCGGATTGGGCTTTTTCGACTTGTCATGCAGAAGCAAAATCTTTGCTAAAATCTAGTAAATGGTTAGAAAAAAACTTTTTGTCAAGTATTTCCATAACAACTTATTGCAAATTACTTGCTGACACAATCAACTAAGGTGTGTATACTTCTTGGCTAGCGAGAATACCATTGAAGAAACTATTTCAATCCAAAAAAAAAATTCCCTAATCACAAGTTAGATATATTAGCAGAGACGACAATACCGCAATGAACTCGATAGCAACGGAAGCAAAGATAAGAAGCCTTCAGCATATGTCAACACACCTGCAGCAACGAGTTCGAAAATATAATATAAATTAAAATGTTTTTGATAAACAAGAGATTTTAAACCTATTGTATTATATTTGTTGATTGATAATTTAAAATGATGATAAACTATCTGCATATACATATGAAAGTATAAGTAGGAATGCACTAGTGGGCAGAGCTACCATACCTCGAACATCATGATTAATGAACAAATCTCCAGCCGCCCTGACGGCCTCAGTTATTTCTGTACTGTCTAACATGGCTCGAACATGGTCATGACCTAGCATATGCCTTGTCCATCCTGAGAAGTCTGTTAAAGGTATTCGAGAAAGTTTGAAGTCTATGGACGAAGCAGAATAATCCTCCGTTTAGGTATAACCGCATTATTGTTTAAGGAGATACCGGATTTCTCTGAGTAATTTCTCTGGGATTCACCAGAAGACGAAATGTGTAATATGGAGGACATTTTTTGGGTCTATACTGAACTATAAAGAATTTGTCATCCGTATTGGGTGTGTTCTTATTAATGATCATACTTCTCCTTCGCTATCGTTGGAGGCATCATAATAACTATCGTCTGATATCAATCATTTCACACATGGGGATATTCATTAGGGTTGCGATGTAACAGTACATCCACGATGAGAAATGTGAGCAAGTCGTGCTAGCAGTTGAAGGAGTTAGAAAAGTAATGGATGGACAATCAACCAAGTATCTCGTTGTTTATGGGTAAAAATTATTTCTGCTGGTTTTGGTAATTTTGGGTGTGTGGATGAGAAATGAATCTAAACCCTAAACAAATGCACTGAACGTGAGTGCTTTTGATTCGAGAGATAAATCTGTACAATTCTATCCTAAACCAAGAAATGGTCGTTCTAGACTTGCTTCGGTCACAAAGTGAAGGAGATGGGGGTGATCTTAGGGAGGGAAGCGAAGAAGGTGTTGAGATTGTGAAGGTGTTGGCTGTTTATGACTTGTATCAGAATGGTGATTTCTGGATACTGATGACAACACTTGGTTTTTTCGGTGTTTTTCTGTATTGTTTGGAAATAGGCAAAGGACCTATTTATATAAGTCATTGAGCGCAAAACCTCATCTCTTAGGAAGTGGAGGAAGTTGAGTGATGGAGTAGTGGGGTCATATAGGAGTGTTGATTGTTACACGATCACACCATTGCCCACTCCCCTCGTTACTTTTAACCGTCCACTCTTCCTGACACGTTCTTGTAATGGCGCGTTGCACGCTGCATGCCGTAAACTGCCAAACAATACCCCAGTGAGTATCCCCCAGTTTGTGACATGTTTGATATCTCGAGTGAGTGGGTCGATTCGTGGGACCCGCAGGAAATAGTACGTGATGCTATTAGGTTAAATAACTAAGTTATTTGGGAAGATCGATATTCATGAAATATCGTGTATACTTTATGAATGTAATGCATCGAATATAATTAATATGTATGAAGCATCGGTGTTTTAAAGCTTAAGGGAGTAAGTTGCGGATTAAGCATCTCAAAATAGCTGCATTCCCAACCATCTTCGAGTGATCGTTTGGAGGCCGCATGGGCGGGCCATCCCTTGGCCGATTACTCCTTGTGGTAGAGTGACGGACGGTGATCACCAAGGTGCCTCATTAGCTGTTTAAATCTTAGCCTATACTGTCCGACCAAGCTGGCAAAGTTGGACGGACAAGATGATCTGCGGCACATGTTTGCGACCGTTGATGGATTTTAGGGTTTTAAAGAAGTGCGCAAACATCACTCTTTAGCTTGACCAAAACCAAGCAGAGGTGCAAATTTTGGTGGGACCGATTGGTCATGCATGAAGAAGGCCCGCTGTAGTGCACGTCTATACCTCTCTGTCCCATAAAGGATTGATCTAGGCCACTCAAGTTGACTGGCAAAGATGAGTGGCCGTGATCGATTTTCGATAGAAATCCTTTGCCGCAAAGGATTTGGGAACCGCGTGACATGCCACCTTTGGGCGTGCGTTTCGAGGCGCTCGGCCATGGTTGGCCTAGGCCGGTCGGTCACACGCATAGGTGGGCCACGGTGATCATGTTGATACTCTTGGTACCTCCTCAGTCTATATATACACCCTCCATCCAAACTGGCGAAGATGGATGGTCGTGATCAAACTTCGACACATATGTCATGCCGCAAACCGTAATTAGGGTTTTGGGCGGTCACGTGTGTATGACTTTAACTAAGCGGTTTGGCAGGCTATGCTCCTCCTTTGGGGAGACCAACTATGTGGGGCCCATGTTGGGCCGACGGTGAACATATGTGTACCTGGCCGATGGTTCTAGGCGCGATCTAAGCCATCCAAACATGCCGACTAAGTTGGATGGTTGTGATCGATTTAAGACACTAGTGGAATTTCCCCTACCCTTGGAAAGCCTCACGCCCATCATGTTTTAGGAAAATGTTCATGTCTCTATGGCCATGCCGTGAGTAAGCCGATCGGGTAAGAACAGAGTGGGCCCGCCAATATGTGGATTAGCGCTTCACTGATCATTCGCGGGATGATCTAGGCCGTCCAAACAGGCTGGTGAAGTTGGACGGCCGTGATGATTTTAAGACTGCCTTGAACAGTCTAAGCTTTTCGAGCTTCTTCCAAAGCAGCGCAACCACCCTATTTGAGGGTTGGCGTTTGACGTGCTGGGAGGAGTTCATGTGATTTTCGAACGGCTAAGGCATAAACGGGCCCGCCGATGGTCATCACGATGATCGCCTACTCTTGCCAGGGTTTGTCTAGGCTTGTTAAATTGCGCGGCCAACTTGTGTGGCCGTGATCGTTTCTGAGACTGATATGGACAGTCCAAATTTTCCTTAAGAAAATTAAATGCGTTCGATCGAGTTGAGAGTGCATCGACTCGAAATTCTCTTTGTCAGAGAGTAGCCTGTATGGGTATTTCGTGCATGTCTCAAAATTGGCACTTGGAGATTCATTTTACTCTGCTGAGAGTGAACACTCAGTCGTCATGTCATGATAATAATGAGAGTTCTGCTGAGAATATCACAGGAAATACTAGGAAAATCATGCATTAATTAATAATATTATAAATTCACAGAATATTTGGGATCGTTGCTACATGCACCATTCTAGGTGAATTTTGTATATCTATCGAATTGCTTCAAATAAATAAAGCGAGAGATTTTCTGTGCTCATCGCTTATCAAATGGATTTATCCTTTACAGGATGTCAGCATATTAAAATTGGTTTTATAATTTTAGCCCTGAACTTAAATCCAACATCAACACTCGCGCAATGTGGAACTGGTTCAACCAAGATTTCCTACTCCCACATTCTTCCACTCTTCTGCAACTATCACACTTAATGGAGATCAATGTGTTAACTGATTCTACAATATAAATAGGTTCATCAATCCATGTTTGGAAAACTTATCTGAACACAACTTCAATCAATTCAACAGATCTCAGTCGAACACTAATGAACATAACTTAATCAATATGATCAGAATTCACTGATGGTTCATCAAACTTGCAGAAGTCTCAACACATCCACAATCCTTCAATATCATTGATCTCACACAATTCTCAGCTTCCCTCCTATATATCGACCATCATCCCTCTTTGTTACCGAATTGACTATGGAACGGCGATTATCTTAGTTTAGGCTGGAGTCTTGCAAATTGATCTCTCGAACTCAAAGCACTCCTGTGCTAGACATCTATTAAAGGTTTAGGCAATTTTCTCAATTGAGGATCCTCCTGTTGCACAACTCTCCACTTTTCCTCAAAATTTAGCAAATCATTTTCATTCATCAATAATGAGTTAAATGAAAGACCTCACCGAGGCATGCAAAACCAAGAGGAATCTAAGACCTTAATTAGGAGGCAATTAAGACCTTAAATATTCTAAACATAAAAAAATATCTAAAAGGCAGCATACCTATGAATTAACGATCCTTGACGAATAACATGAAAGTTGATAAATCTCGTTCGCACCATTTTTCATCAAAAATATTTCCCGCATAGCTAAAGAACAGATGCATGTATGGGAATACATAAAGAATATTTGCGTTGTTTACCTTCTTAGATAAGATTACTTCTAAAGCAGATGCTCGCTTAACAACAAACTTCACCAATAGACAACACTTACACACTCAAACTAAGTATTATGAAGTTTCAAAGTAACATTTTGATATGTAACAAGCATAGTTTAACAATAGCACTATCATCAAAAAAGCATAAACATTCATATGATTATTGTGTTATTATTTATTTATACTCATAATGCAGGATTAAGGTCTGAGAATAAAAACAGAAGCAGAATTTTTAAAGCACCAAATAATAGCGAAATATCAGTTTAACAAATGAAAAGGAGTTCAACAAAACAATAAGTATGCCCCCAATCTTGGGTGAGCCCGGATAATATGACAACAATCAACTAATATCTGAAAAGAAGTACGATGTGAGAAAACTAAAACAAAAGGGCAAAGAAAGAGGAACTTCTTCATTGTTTGATCCACTAGTTAAGTGGTACAGAATCATCAACTCCAGCTTCAGAAGAAGGGCTATTATCACCATCTCTCTTTTCGCCAACTTCAGAAGGAACTTCAATCCACTAGTTCCAGCATCCTTAGTAGATCATTTTCCTTTATCAATATTCTCATCACGAACGATATCATCGTCAGTATCCTCACCATTGTTATAACCCTCACCGTGAATATCTTCATCCTCAGTATCATCTTCATCTCCCTCATCTTCAGGAATTTCTTCATCCTCTTCATCTTCATCAGCACTACACCAAATCCAAGTTTTTACAATGTTTGGATTTTATGATTTGCAACGGATATATAAGTTGCATACATTATCCGTTGCTTATATGAATGATACGTTGCATTAAATCCTAATCGTCGGGGAAAAAACTAAAAACTAGGACACACTTTCCATTATTAATATAGTTGGGGGCTCAAATGTCTTTCGGAATTTTATTATTTATCATTTAATTCCCTTTTATTTTCATTTACCTTATTTTTATTATTCGTCTCCTCGAGTTCTCATCCTCCTTCCATTTTTCTTTACTTCTAACCCTGAACCTAGATCTGCGAAATCAAACCCAAATTTCTGAAATCAAAAACCGTTTCTCCTAAACCCTAATCTTATTAATCAGAACTCATCTTGGAAATCAAACCATATCTTTCAATCACTCTAACCCTAGATATTGTTTCCTTCTTTGAAAGTCAAATGATTCTGTAAGTTTTGTTTGGTTCGATCTCTTTCTATATTGATGAACTAATGGATCATGTATGGAATAAACCTAATCTTCTTACTTGTTTTCGCTATTATTTATTTATTTTGACCTAATTCTATTAATTACGTATATCTTTTGGCAAGTAATATTCGGTACAGATTTTCGAATTTTTGTTTTTATTTGATGTATTTGATGGAATATTAAAATACGGGTTTCCTTTTGATTTCAGTTTTGTAGTCACATGGTGTTCGTGTTTTTTATGGTGAAAGTGGTGTGGTGATAGCAGGTGTTGGTGGTGTGGTTAGTGTTGCAGGGTAATGGTGGAGGTGATGCAGGTAAAACTTGGAGATCGGTAGTAGTTGTTGGATACTTTTCATTACAATTGGTTTGTTACAGTTGGTGGAGATTAAAATCTATCTACCAATTAATAAATTCACGTTATACTAAATGATTTCTGTGGTTTTTGGTAACCTTCAATTTTACACTGATAATTATTACTTAAAGTTTACTTAATAATTGGTTCTTCTTTGCATCTATCAATACCATGGAAAGTGAAATTTGAAGTCTTTCTTTCCTTAAGCCTGCAAGAAATTGGTCATAAGTGTAGCTATTTGGTAAATGGATACCAGACTTATGTCCTTCTAGTACTTTTGAAATGTTATTGTTTTATTTTATGTTGCTACTTGTCATCAAATTATTCAATTCGGGGATCACAAAGTGCAAATTTTCATTCAATTCATTTGGGTTCGAAGGGTCTAAAAGGGTATTCTTCAGATAAATTGTTTTATTATGATTTTTTTCTTTTAGGTTATCTAAGAGTTATTGATACTTTCATAAATTATGCGAAAAACTAGTAAAAATATGGCGGATCATTTGGGCTCAGTTACGTATAAGGTTGCTGATATGTTGGATGAATGAGTGAAGGTGGTCTTAACAACAGATCACTGGCATCAAACAGGTTTTCTTGGGTGTAATCATTCCATCAGCTGTTAAGGACCATAATCTCCGAGTAAGGGTTAAAATCCCAACTACTCTACAGTCTGCAATTGCATCTGGCACCTTTCTGGCTTTTTTTAATTTATTTTAAAAAAATCAGTGAATAAAGGTTTAATAGGTAATACTTCGCTGATGAGTTTGTTGAATGGTAAATTGAACAGGATAATTTACTCGGTGACTATTGGGTTTGAAGTAATTAAATACTCCTTTAATGCTAACTTAATTGAGTGGGTATAGACCCACCGAAGCAAATCACCTTGAATCACACCGCGAGAGAAATGGACAGAAGAAAAAAACCCTCTCTGCATTGGGATGGTGAATGGGAAAATGTGGGCCCCATTTTCTATTTCACGCGGTCTTATATGCAAGAGATATATCACGATGAATCTAGACTTTCTAAACTTAGTTCGCACTTACTTCACAGGTTAGTTTTCGTACTTGTTAACTTTTTTCAATCAATAAACATTTCACTGACAAATTATTGATGCAGAGACATCAGTGTGATTACATGTTACCTTGATATGCTATTAAATTTTTAGTCAATGGCTCATTTTATTTTCTTGTTGTAGCCTTCAACTTTTGATTTTTCTGACCCAAATACATCTTTTTTTTACATCTCAACGGTTCTTGCCACCAACCAAAGTTGAAAAAATGTTGGATATGTGGGTTCGCAAATAATCATTCTTCAAAGAAGAAGCTATGTACAAAAATTAGTCATTCTTCGATTGATATCCAATTATTCTATCCAACTATGACGTAATGTTCCAGTTGAGCTGACCAAGCTATTCTTCTGTTAATGTTATTGCATTCAATGAGCTACACTTAACTAATGACTCTGAGTTTCCTCATTAGCTTAAGTGTCCTTGTTCATATGAAAAGGTTATAAAGAGCATATATGGTTATTAAATTCGAAACAGATTGAGCTCCTCTTACTAATAATTAAATTAATGCATGGGTCCAGAATGAGTTCTACCTGGCGAAGGGAATTTTAGAAACTCATTTGCTATAAAACATTTTGAGGGCTTACATTTCGTTCTTGTCATTTGGTTGAAATCATCGGTGCGGGATCAATTTTCAAATTAGTTCTCAGCGTAAAAAAAATCATTATTATGAACTAGTTTTATATGACACATGTGTAGATGGTGGATTTTCAACAAGGGCTAAAATCGTAAACCCATAATTGTATGTACTCCTGATCCAGCAATCAGATGAGTATTGAGGCTCATGTCTCTTATCGAAAGCATGAAAGCTCATGCCACAAGAATCTCTGACTAAGAATACTGTCTCTCAGAGTATATGTAGATATGTAGTCTCTTAGCTGAGGCAACGACATCGAAAGATTGGACGGCTCCTAGACAGCTTGCCTGCTAGTATAGAGCGATAACGTCTTCAGGATGTAACAATGTTTTCCCTGTCTATATAAAAGAAATATGACGCTTCAACAAGCTCATATCATTCAATTCCTGAATAATTAATGCTCCTAGACGATCGTACTAGTATAAAGCCATCAATTAATTATTCTTATTAAAATCATTAGATTCATTAACTGAATCCCTGGAAAATATTCAATGTGTTTCATAATATTTCGTTACTTCAATTTATGGTTCTTCCCATCAGAATTCCATGGGTTAGTAATAAATATTCAACACACGGGCATCTGAGGTACCTTTGAGTAAGCCCCGACCAAAATGGTGCAAATGTACTTAGCAATAATACACCAAGGAGCACCTGAATGCACGAACGAGTATTTCAAAATACGACGAGACGATGAACCTATGAAAAATAGGAAAGAAAATAATAAATAATAAAATATTAACCAAGGCGCTGAGGGATTGGGCCCACCATGCCGTGACCAATCCCACGGCCAATTTTATATTTTATCATATTTTTATTATTTTCCTTGATCTTATGAAAATCCTTTCATTTGAACAAATATCCTTCGTTTTAAGGAAACTCCTCAGTTTCATGGTGTTTCCTTCGCATCATGAAAAATACTATAAAATTAGGAAAACTTGTGGGACCAGTCCCTAGCCGGCCGGTGCCCTAGCTGGCCCCACACGCCCTTATTTTATTATTATGTTTATGTTTCCTTAATCCCATGAAATTCCTTGATTTCATGATGTTTCCTTCAAATTATGAAAATTCCTTCAAATCATGAAATAATACATAAAATTAGGGAAAACTCACGCGACCAGGCCCTAGCCGGCCAACGATGCCCAAGCCGGTCCCACATGCCCTTATTTTATTATTCTTAACATTTTTGTTTTCCTAATCTCACGGAAACTCCTTGATTTCAACAAAACTCCTTGGTTTCAACAAATTCCTTGGTTTTATCATATTTCCCTAAAATCATGAAAATATTATAAAATTAGGAAAAATGTCGTGGGACCGGGCTCTTTGGCCGGCCGGCCATGCCTTGGTCATAGACGGTCCCACATTTCATGAATCCTTTATTCTTTATTATTAGTTTCCTTCATCTCATGAAGTTTTCTCGGTTTCACCAAAATCCCTGATTTCTTCATATTTTCCCAAATAATTGCTCAAACGTACATCAGAAAATATCAAAATTCTCAGAAAAGAGATACGAACAGTTTGGTGATGTGAGCATGCTACCTTGACCGACCAAGGTTGGCTCTTTGGCTCGTAAGGAGCCGGTCCCTCGCATTTTCATAATTTGACCTAATTTGCGCAATTGCACGTATTAGGTCCAAAACTCTTCCAAACAACTTGGAACTTCATAAGACGATCATTATTCGATCCCGTGACCACCCAGGGTCGGTTTCATGACCCCTTGGTCGGTCCCTCATCTCTTCATAATCAATTAGGTTTTATCACCTAAGGTTCAAACGAGCATTATTTTAATAAATTATTAAACCATCACTTTGGTATATTTTTCTCACGTGAGCATGTGGGCGCTACGTGGTTGACCCATAATCCCATGTAGCCGGTCCCTCCTTCACTATGTGGTTAATTTTCAATAAACCATCAATTAGTCATCAATTGATCGAATTAGGGTTTTGAGTCCAAGGTTCATAATTCCAGATTCAAATACTAATAATTTTACGATGATCTCGTGATCAACATCTTATATAATATACTCGGTTCAGTTTCCAGTATTTCAAACTAATATTTTATTTGGACATGCTACCAATAATTCATCAAATGAGTAACATTTTCTCAGATGAGTAATATTTGCTCAAACCAAGGAATATTGATTCAACTATCAATATTCAACAATTCATCAAATGAGCAAAATTCGCTCATATGAACAATATTTATTCGCACTGATGAATATTGGTTCAACTATCAATATTCAGTAATTCATCAAACGAGCAATATTTGCTCAGATGAGCAACATTTGCCCACATCAAGGAATATTGGTTCAACGACTCATCAAATGAACAATATTTGTTCACTTTAGCCATCAACATTTATTCGAGAATTATACCTCTGTATCAACAAACATGTTCAATTCGTGAGTTTCAGAATATTTGCAAATTACGTTCGACTTAACAATACAAGGACTCATCGTCCCATGAAGTCATAAAGTCAGCAACTGACTAACTAAATACACGTCTGCCTTGGAGACTCCACAATCACATGAGACATCAATCGTGTTACATGGGGGGATATTAACTAGGGTTTTGGTCTGGTGGTATACGGCACATGTGTTCATACACACGATGAGAATGTGAGCAAGTCATGCAATCAGTTGGAGGAGTTAACAACGTAGTGGATGGAAAATCAACCAAGTCTCCGCACGTTTAGCAACTAGTTTTAACACGATTTCCACTTTCCCGCTCTTTGATTCCATCAACTGTCACACTTTATGACATCATGGTGTTTACAATTCTACCAATATAAATAAGTCTCTGAATCATGATTGAAACAAGGAAAATCTCACGTCAAACAGACAACAAGAGATTAACAACTCAACCAGTAATTACTCTCAACAGAGCATAAATTCAATCATTCAGAACTTATCTTATTTTAGAATACACAATACACCTACAATCTTGGATCACCATTGATCTCACACATTTCTCAGCTTCCCTCCTACGGATCGACCCGTCCTCTCTTGTGACCGAATTTACTCTGGAATGGCCATTGTCTTGGTTTAAGCCAGAGTACTACAGATTGATCTCTCGAATTCAAAGCACTCCCTTCTTGCAGTGCATATGTGTGAGGTTAGACAGTTCGCTCGGTTCAAGGAGTTCCCTATGGACGGTCGTCTCCTCAATTCCGTAAAAACCATCAATTCATTTTTCCCCATCTACAGATTGGCGACCACAGTGGGAGATCATTCTCTCAGCTACAATGTCAATTCTCACAAAGATGGTCGGTCTAAGATTTGGTTCAGTTACCAATCCGGGTTCAGCACCCAACATTAATATTGCAAGTTCTAGTGGTACTTCCACTGCAAGTACTATTCCTATCAACGTTGCAGACTCTAGTGGTACCGCTAACATCACTCCTCCGGCCAGAAATATCAAGCCACATGTTACTACTACTCCTCCGAGTGATAGTGCTCCAGTGATCACTCATGTCATTGATGCAAGCAATGCTACTGGAATTATTAAAATCCACCTCCTAGAGGATCTCCTGAAGATACCAGAGGAAATCAACCTGCCATAGTTGATCTCACGAAGGTTTAGACTGACATGGCTACAACACAGAAAGAGTTGTGTGCTTATCTCAAAACTCTCACATACAAGCTTGTGTTTGAACGAACTCATCCTCAACACGAGAAAAGAAAATCTAAAGAAACATCTTCAAACGTTGATCCTGAAATCTCTCCAATCCATGTTGTATATGATAAAAAGTCTGCAAAGCTGTAAACGATCCACCAGCAAAGGAACCTGCAAGTTTCATTACTCGAGAGGACCTGAAGCGCTTTTTAGAAGATCGAGGAAAAGACAAGACATCATATGTCCACCGTCACCAACCTCCATATCCTGTTGCTACACAAAGGATTCCTCTGCCAAAAGGTTATACCTCTCCAATGTTCACTCTTTATGATGGAACGGGCAACGCTCGAGAACATGTTTCTCAGTTTCTGGAATTACTGGGTGAACATGAGCACAACCATGTCGTCCATTTGAAGGAATTTTCAAAGTCTCTGACAGGCAGAGCATACACATGGTACAACAACATTGCACCGGGAAGTATCATCATTTGCGAAAAAATGATTAATGCTTTCTACAGAAAACACTTCTTCGTCTCAGAGCAGATTACTCTCTCTGATTTAGGAAAGATGTCTCAGAAGAACGATGAACATCCGAACAATCACTAGTCCAAAACGTGGAATTTAGGACAGACCGAATCTGTCAAAAACACGGGTAATAGGACAGATACGACATGTCCTAAAGTACGTCCTATTTTTGGTGTACTATTTCTTAAAGGACGGATCATACTAGTCAAAAAAAACAACAGATTTTACTTGTCCTAAAATAACAACAAGCTTAGTGTGTCAAAAATGCGTGATTCTATAATTATACAATAATTTTTATAAACAATTATTATTATGGTTTGTCCAAAGATAAATCTAATTCCCGCATTAATAATTCAAATAGTAAAGTGAACCGAAGTCAAAATGTAGATTTTTATTAACAAACCCATTTTATTAATCAACTTGAATGACAACCCAAACATCCTCATGTTCAACAGAAAAATCTACATACTTCATTATCAAGTTCAAAACAACAAAGAAGTGATAATCTATCGTGGACGGAGAAAGTTGCTTCAAAACTGGACAATAACTCGCGTTCAGCCAAGTAAATTCTTCAATGTTCTTAACTTGGATAGAAGCTTGGCTTGAATTAGCAAGAAACCACATCCTCATTGCAGCATAATTATGCCTCCTGGTAACAATGTGAAATACATGTTTGGGTGATCCTGTCATTTATTTATTTTTTGACTGAAAAGGGCAAAGTAGATTAAAAAGGAGTTATGTCACAAGAAACTGTGACAAGAACTCAAAAGAGGATTCAGTGTATCACTGCATCCCAATTACAAATGATTGTTGAAAGTGAAAAGCCTACAAAGATATCAGAATTTAAAGCCCAAGAGTATAACAAACATTTAACTGCTACAATTAACTGAGACAAATATCTAGCATGATTGTTGTAGAGTCTGTTATTACGCTCCTTCCAAATAGTCCACCAAATAGCAAAAGGTAATAAGCTCCAAATCTTCTTCCATCTGGTAGTTGATCTTTTAACTCCCCACTCCCAAAGATTAGACTTGACATCACCAGCAAAACTCCAGTTAATACCAAAGCTAGCAAGAAAATAAGACCAAACTCCAGTTACAGCCTTACAATGTAGGAACAAATGTTCATTTGTCTCTGCAGACTGACCACAGAATAAACAGTTTGAATCCTGAACAATTCCAGCTCTATGCAGCATATCCAGTGTAGGAGCTCCTCTATAACAAAGCGTCCAAACATGAAAGGAAACCTTTAAAGGCAATTTAGAATTACATAACTGCTTGTCTGGAAATCTTAGCAGACCACCAACCTCCATAGCATTATAAGCATTAGAAACTGAGAAAGAATCACCATACCTCCATGTCCTTGTATCTTCCAGCTCATTCACAGGTGGTTCACCAATAAGCTGTAGATGCGGTGGTTGTATCCTCCATAGCATTATAAGTTGTATCCTGCCATTTATTAAAAAAGTCAAAAATGCGTGATTGTGAGAGTAACACTAATAAGCCATTATTCTATTTTTTCGTAAAATGTGAAGGTCTACCTTTAATCTTATTCAATAGAAATAAAACATTAAAAGCTAACAAAGATTCCACAAGACAAACAATAGCATACTAGGTATACAACATGCAGAAAAAATTTGCATAATTTTTTTCCATCATTTCCGTTCCGAAGTCCCTTGAAGTGGTTGATTTTAAGTTTCGATATGACAATCACTACACATTATAGTGGTCAGATTCAGTACCGTCCAACTGGGTAGATTGTTACTATACGAGTACGCACAAACACAGAGCAGGCACCTTGAGAAACCTAAAAGAACAAAAGAAAAGAAAATGTGTAAGATACCTTGTTCTCAGTTGCATCCTTCTTTTCATTATTAACCACTACTTTAGAGTTTTGTGCATGGTTCAGGACCAATTGGGCCTTTTGGCTTGGCCATTAATTACTACTTTTTGTTGGTGCACTCATCTGCACGGATCAAACAAGAATACGAAACAAGTTAGAGCTATAACTATACTCCAAATCTCCAGTGCTTAATGTTTGAATATGCGTGAATGACTTAATTACAGAACAAACAAAAACACATTTTAGTTTTGAATGCTACTGTATACATAATAATTAACACCAGCTTCAAGTTATCCAAAATACTCAAAAGGACTAGCAGCTACGACCTTAGTTTGATGACTAAAACAAACCTGATCCTTGGGTCGATAATTGGTATCTTCCTTAAACATCTACGCGAAAAATATATAATTACCACAACCAAGGTTAACATTTGTGGTTTCAATTAGCAATTGCTCCTTCTTTACATGATAAATTAAATTCTACGGATGCCCCATCAAAATCATGCGCACTCACCCATGTATTCGCAACATACTGAAAAACGATGCATTTAACTGATGGTGCTCTGTAAGGATACACAAGTGTTATCTTGCACCAACTATACAGTTGACCTGTTCGACTTGATTTGGTGTTGTAGGATGCGTAGCCACCCCAACATAAGAAATGCTTAATCTATCACAAAAATCAATTCCATTATTAAATAAGAACAATGAATTTCAACTTATAGTTTCTTGAAATAGGAAGAAAAAACTTAATAGATGCAGTGAACTGACAACCAATAGTTTTCGGGTATATCAAAAGTGACTCTTCTGAATTCTCAGAAGAAATAGTTCCAATCCGTTCTCTGTGTTTCTACAAAAATCAGATCTCCCAATCCATTCAATGATTTAAACGTAGACACATAAAAACGACAACCATCCAAAAAAAATAAAAAAATAAAAAAATAAAAAAATAAATTTTACCTCTGGAAGTAGATTTAATTTCCTACTCGATCTCACACTCTCTGTCGATGGGTTGAATTTAAAAATTATTTCGGTACAGGTTTCCTCAAAAAAATTTGGAGATCTTGAAGAAATTGAAGTGATTTCTGTCATGAGTTGAGTTTAACGTCTGAATCTTAAAGAAAACAAAATTCAGAAGAAAGTGGGGGAAGTTAATGAGACAGTTTCATTGTTGATAAACACGTAGGAGGAGAATACGGGATCCTTTATTTTCTCTGTGTGTTTCCGGTTATGAGAAGTTTCCAAACCTAACTAGAGACCGTACGATTAATTTGTTTTAATGGTTTCAGATTTGACCCGATAGGGGTGGAAAAATTGGGTGAGTGGGGGAAAATAGATAGAAAAACTACTACAGATTATTAGTGATATTTATCACGCGAAAATTATTGGACAATTCACAACTGTCAAATATTTAAAGACTAACTTAAACTGTCTATTTCTCCACGCCAGAAGTGTACTAAAAACTAAGTTTTGCACTAGTGAATTATGTGAAGAGGTTCAGAGTGAAGGATTTGGATTGTCATGACCCGAATGTCACAGAACAAAAACTGATGGACTTGCGCATCAACGAAATGATCCCGGTCTATAGAGGCTTGCTGGAAAATCTCTAATTCCAAACTTTCTCAGAGCTTCATGAAGCAGCCAAACGATCAACGACTACTGCACCTGCTTTACTGGAAAGAGAAAAGTCTGCAAGGTCGAGGAACCTCGAAGAAGCCGACGCCTAGTCAACAATTAGTACAATCTCCATCATTCAACAAACATTATTGTTGAAAGGAAAGCCGAGACACAACATCATAACGCTTCTCCAACATCCCAGGCTCCTCTGAAGGCACAAAGAAAAGATAACCAATCCTGAAATGCACAAACCTCGACCCGGCATCGACGAACGGGAAAATGGTCATACATACTCAAACTTCTCTCTTATCATAAAGGAGTGATCGAGTTGCTGGAAGTCTGGGTTCAAGATGGTGTAATCAAATTGTCATTCATCAGGAAAGAGCCAACTGAAGAAGAAACGGAGAATCTCAGGTACTGTCTCCTTCATAGGTTCACCGATCATCCAACGAGTAACTGCAATATTTTGAAGCACACCTTCAAAGAGAAGGTTGATCCCTAATAAATTAAACTGGGGACTGAAGGAGTATACAAGAATCCTCTCCAGCCAGAACCTTTACACTCTGAACAACTAGTCAAAGAAGCAGTTCAATCGTTGATCGAGCATATCTGTGAAATTTCTCTATCTGTCTAAGGCACAAAAGAAAGACATGTTCATAACACCGAATTACATTGTGTCAAACGTCTGTCTATCCCGGAAATACTCCTTGAACCTTAATCCACAGACAAGGAGATGCACAACTGGGGACTTCTCACAACAGTCCATCTCAGAGGAGATGAATTCGAAAGAAAGTTGATCAATGCTGACACCTCCATCAACATCATTTCACTGAAACCCTCAGAGCCGCAAGCATCACTTGACAAGAATCTACTTGTGATTTATATCAATCAGATACCATAAAGTAATGCTCGGAAATACATATAGTTATATCAACATAAGTTCAACCTAGACAGAAACCAAGTTTCACATAATCAGGAAGATCAAGGATATGACATGTTCTTCAGAAGAGCGTGGATTCATGCTGAAAAGATGGCTACTAACAAAGCACCTTTGGTTGCACATCTCTCCAATGAAGAAAGTTCTGATCCAGAAGTTTTTGCGGGTATTCCGTCATTAGAGCACTTGGAGGAATTTTAAACTTTGACGAGGTTGAAGCAAGAACCTGCAAAGATACATAGACATTCATCAAGAGGTTCCGCACTCAGGAAAGTCTTATTCCTCCCATTTCTGTGTCATTTATTTCCTCACATGACATCCAAGCATGGGGACTTAATATGCTAGCAACTCTGCTATTGCAAGACGAATGGTAGCTTCACCGCATTAGTATTTTACCAAGTGGTTGAATCGGACATTTCTCCGAATCGAGCACTGAGACATCAGGAGTGTTCATGTGTGCCACAAAATCAGAAAGCTCTTATATCTAAACAAGTGTTGAATTTCACTACTGAAATGAAAGGAGTGCTGAATCAACAGAAGATACTCAGGGCCGAGATGATCAAACCTAATATATTAAGGGATATGATGCTTCAACGCTCAAGCATCTAAGAAGCCTTCAAATTGTATTCTCAATTAAAGAGTACATATTTTATAATGGCTCCTCTAGCTTCAGCATAAATATCTCGATGATGACACGCTTATTCAACACCAGCACGATCAAAGTGTAACTAAACTTATTACATGATAAGAGTTCTGAAGCAGCAAATGCAACATCATTCATCCATGGTTGGCACAAACTCCTTCAACATACACTGGGGACTTGATCTTATTGGAGAAATTAATTCTATTTCAATAATTGTTATCCACATAACAAGTTATTACAACCTGATGTGATTCCATGAAACTTCATCAACGGGTATCTCTACATCACAAGCCCCTGACTGAGGAACTTCCTCTATTCACCGATCATATCCAGAATGGAAACTACCACTGTTATCTATTGCAACAACATTGATTCCCTGACAAGTCACTTCACAGTAAAGGTTTAGGAGAATTTGGGTTAAACCCTACACCCTCATCTTAGGGGTGTTCAAGTCATTAGTAGGGGTGCACAACGGTCGGTTCGGATCGGTTTTTATCCCTATCGACCATAGAACCATAAAGGGCGGTTTATTTTCAAGCTGCACCAAATAGTAGTGATTTTTAAGATCGGTTCGGTTGTGAACCGTCCGATTCAGAATCGGTTCGGGCTCGGTTTTACCGATTTGCATGTAACAATGTGTAGTTGGAACGGGTAAACCGTATACCCGTCCGACCCGACCATATCCAGTTCCTAATTTACACTGAAATACATGTTCAAGTGACCTGTTTACACTGTATGGCAATAAGAATACTGAAAAATTCACTAGTACAGAAAAATTTGCTAAGAATAATAATAAATTCAATAATCAAACTAATAATAAATTCAATAATAAAAAGGCATAGGGGCGCAACTTGTTGCGCGTCTCCCTGCCAAATCCCTGTAAATTTCTGTACCTTCTTCATTTTCTTAATAAATGCCTTTGTGTCCTGGTAGGCTCGGAAAGATACCTACTATTGTGTAAACTGCAAGTGCACAGTGTCGACAAGCAACACAGGGCAAGCACAGGTCGAACCACCGAGACTTGGAGAGTGTAGAAGTTGATTCTAAATCCTGATTCAGAGAGTAACCAAAAGGGGTTTGTTTTTGTCGATACGATGATATGATTTTCAAGTGACTGAAATAATAAAAATAAAAGATGCAAATAGCAAGATATGTAAACAATGATAATATGGATACTAGGGTATTCAAATCCACCAATAACCTATGATATGCATTCAACTTGTAATATTATTCTTGTCCTTATAGTAGATTCAAGTCTACCGTATAACTAAGGTGTTTCTCTAATGGATAATTTAATCACAACTAAGGTATTTCTCCAAAGCATTAATTGTCTAATTAAGCACAACTAATCTAAAGATCAATATTTTGTTAAGCATGAGTTGTAGCATAATCAACATAGAGATATTCTAACTACAATGGATACATGGCATACATTGTGAGAGCAAGATGTTGACAAACTTGGATTAAATTATATCTTTAAACAATTCTAAACTTTCAAGAACAAGATACAAGATATGAATACATACCAATGATATTATGGCTTCATCTAAACCCTAGTAAATGAAATTAGAACATGAAGAACATTACAACAAAATTGAAATTTGATAAAATAACATGAACAAGCTATTCTTGGATGGTTTTTCAACACAACAACCCTCTCTATTTATACACAAAATTCCCTCAAGCACTTGGATCCGAATTTTGGCACTCATCCACTCAACAAAACATGTTTTCTTAATTGATGGATTATATTTGGTTGTGGGAAACAAATTGGGAGTGATTGAGTGAGAGAATGGGGGTGAGGTGGATGTTTTGGAAAGAATCCAATGGGGGTGAGGTGGATGTTTTGGAAAGAATCCAATGGGGGTGAGGTGGATGTTTTGGAAAGAATCCAATGGGGGTGAGGTGGAAATGGATTTGGGTCTTGGGTTTTGGATCATGGGTTGTTTAATCCCATGAATTTGTAAACATGTTGCCACTGATGCGCGAGCGGGTTGCAACGCTTCCAACTTTCTTCTCTTTTGTCTTCTCAATTCTTCCAAGCTTTATTTAGTACTTAAAAACACAAAATTAATTAATACAAATATTTATTCTTGAAAATGGTAAAAATGCAGAATTTGGGATAATATATGACTTTGAAGCGCGAAAGATGAGTTAAGTGCCAATGAAAAGGTGTATGAATATGCAATATTTGGCACTCATCAAATACCCCCAAACCTGAATTTTACTTGTCCTCAAGTGAAACAGAAATCCAGAAATCCTAACTATACCACTGTCGCTGGTCTCTCGAATGCATTTAGCGTATGCACTAAGCCTTTAAACCCCTAGGTGTCCCTAGTGGACGAGTTGTAGTCTCGTGAGGGCCTACCAAAGAAGTACCCACAAAACCTTCTCCAATATCAGAGCATCCATAGAAATGTCTTTGTCTTCGGTCTTCAACTGTAGATGATGAACTTCGGAATTTCGTAGAACCTTGATAATTTGTAACCATTTTTTTTTAAGACCCGCTACACAGCTGATCATCATATTTTTTTAGTGACCCGCTACACAGCTGATCATCAGATACCAAACACAAGACCCGCTACACAGCTGGTCATCATAAAAAAAATTGATTTTTGATTTATTTATTTTTTAATAAAAGACTAAAAAATATAAATGCAAAACACTACAAAAAAAAATCCTACAAAAGACCCGCTACACAGCTGGTCATAGAAAAGAAGAAAAAAATGCAAAAGACTACAAAGGATCCTACAAAAGACCCGCTACACAGCTGGTCATAAAAAAAATGCAAAAGACTACAAAGGAAAAAAAACATACAAAAGACCCGCTCCACAGCTGGTCATCCTAAAAACAACAACAAATAAAATGCAAAAGACTAAAAAAAAAAAAAAAAAAATCCTACAAAAGACCCGCTACACAGCTGGTCATCAGAAAATTTTTGATTTTTTTTTTTTTTTTAATAAAAGACTAATTTGATTTTTTTAATAAAAGACTAAAAACTCTATATGCAAAACACACCCCCAAACCTAAATCTAACATTGTCCTCAATGTTTCAAAAGATGATAAGAACACATATCAAGAGAACAAGGTAGAGAAGATTTAAAGGAAAGAGATTACCCGATGCAGAAAGGGTGGTGCTAACCATAATTGAATGAATGCTTTGAGAGCAAACAATATGAGCGCAAGACAAAAAGTTTGGTTATCACACATATATATGAAGAAGATTCAAAAATTAATTACTGGATTATGTACAATAAAAATTCACCATACACCAACAATCTAAAAAGTTGAGGATCAACCCAAAAGACGGAGTGTGAAAACAACAACAGCCTTACACAATTATAACACAACAATGCAAGTGAGACTGCAAGTGTGAAAACATTACCCCCAAACCTGAACTTGTCAATAGATGTGTTTTTGAGCACAAAATCTAACAATTTCAGGGGTTCATCATGCACAAGATCTAGTTCAAAGTGTATTTTGTCAGGGATGGGCAGAAAAACATGAGGGTATTCCAGATATGACTTCTCAATAACAGGATATTTAGTGGAAAAAAAGTACAAAAGAATTTGAGATGCATATAACTCTAACCCTAGGTTTGGAATTGTCAACAACATTGATTCAGCACACTTAAAAGGAACAATTTTTAGGTCCAGTGCAAGACCATCAGTTGGTGACTTAAGCAGGAGAGTAGGTACGTCTAAGTTGCTCATATGGATGAGATCAAGAGTACCCTTATCATTAGTTACATTTACATCTCCTAAGTCATCTACAAGTGTGACAGTATGCTCACATTCATAGAACAATTCATCAAGACCTAGTTCATAATCATCATCATCCAAATTTTTATTCTCATGCATATAAAAATCCAAAGAGACATCACAATGTTGTGACCTAGGTAGAGAATCAGACACGTCAATTATATTTTGATGCATAAGATCATTAGTGTCGACAGGAGATTCAAAATTACCTATGTCAGACACAAATACAACATCATGCTCATGCTCATAAAACAAATCAATAAGCCCCAGTTCACAATCATCCCCTAGAACTTCAGTTTCATGCATAGGAATATCACAAGAAACTTCACATTGTGACTTAGGCAGAGAATCGAACACATTAAAGTTATTTCCATGCATAGTTTCATTGGTGTCTACAGAAGATTCAACATTTTCTAAGTCACAAACAAGTTGTGTAGCATGCTCTCTTTCACAGGATAACTGCACAGGCTCAAGATTAGTAACCACATCACATGTATATGGAACATTAGAAGAAACATCATTCATTAAGGTATAGGCAGAGAAGCCTAATGTCTCTGAACCCAAAGGTTCGACAATATTTTCAGTAAAAACATGTTCTTCTAACATAACATCATCATCATCATCATCAGAGTAGTATGCATACTCATCCCTATTAAAAACTTTGTTTTCAGTCAACTCATTCTTTTCTAGGTGAGGATCATATTCAATATTAGTTACATGAGTAGGACTTGACATACAATTCTCGACATTTAATTCAGTAGGGATAACAAACATCTCATCATGAACTTCTTTCCTCTCCTCATTTAGTGCATCAAGGATTTGACTCATTTTGAGTTCTAAACTCGCAAACCTTTGGTCAGTTAACTTTTGATATTGCACAAGGTTTTGATCAAATTCTAAAATTTCATTATGTTGTTCAATGAAAGGAGAGTCATCAATAGTAGGTATCTCATTTTCATATGAATATTCAGTACATGGTGATGCATGAGATTCACTATTGAAGGAAAATTCATGGATGTTGCTATATGGATGATCATGCAATGCTTGCAATTCAGATCTAGCATTATTTTGTTCCATCAATTTGAGATTTTCCATCACAGATTGCATATAAGGGCTCAGGGGAGTATAGAATTGTTCCGCATCCCCTGGATGTGAGTGATACATATGTGGATAACAACTAGGGTCTATATATTGTGTCTCGGGACCTTGAAAAGGTCCATAATTTTCCCTAAAGTTATTAATACCATGATCTATGGGGTTCTCAAAATATGAAGCATGCACATGTGCAAGGTGTCCATTGTGTCTGTATTCATTCCCAGTTGCAGACCAAAATCCTGACATGATCTCTAACTAGCACTAGACTTGTTGCAGAGATTGGGAGGTACAGAGACCATTTATTTTTATTTTAATAATAAAATTAATGGAGAAAATAAAAATAAAAAAAATAGAATACCACAAACAAGGAAGGGAAGTTCTATTCAATCACAAACAAGGCTGACTCCACCACAGTAAACCTATTGATTTCTAGCAAACAAAAAGCATGATGGCTCCACTTAGATTGTTTTCTAGACCAGCTTCTATTCCTTCGAAATGGAATTCGTTACAATCTGAGCAAACTCCTCTGGAATCAATCCGAGTTTAAGTAAATTGAACAGAGGTGAGGGAAGCTGCTGGAGCTTTGATACCCAAGGCCTCACCGCATTCTAAGGCGGCGCAGTCACACATTCAATTTTCAGAAACTATCATGAACTTTGAAGTATGCTTAAAGAGTAACCAATATTTTCCGAATGATTGTCCTACTAAGCTCGTTACCTTATAGGTCTTGTTCTACTTCAAATTTTAAAGCTTAGGTTCGCGTATGTATCGTTTTCCTAAGGCGGGCAAGAAGAGAATGGTGATGAAATCCGAATCCCTTATCTTGTATGGCCAGTCCTTGCCCTTTACTAGGAAATTAAAACAGCCGTATTCAAATCCTCAACATATATGCAACCGAAGGAATACAGTAACTCGCTAACAGGGGATTCACGAGTGTTTCGGCAAGCTTACCTCCCGTTCCAGACGGGGGATGAACCGTTGTTGTCGACTCGGGCCACGACTCCTATGTCATGAACGAACCCGAGGGGCCGAGGTGATATTGTAATCACCGTCCTTCTCTGCAAATAGTTGATATTTAATACTACCCTTCCGTAGGGTTTAAAAATAATAATAATAAAAGAATGTCCAAGTCCAAAGTCCAAAAAAAAAAAAAAAAAAAAAGAAATAGAAAATTACAATAATAGAGAAATCCTAATACAATCTAAAAAGTAAATAAATAAAATACACTCTTTTTTTTTTTTTTTCGCTCCGCCTTGACTTCCACTACAACCTTGCAGGCACAATTATTCTGCAGTAAACGATATAAGGCTCGTGTTGTTGTAAACGATACTGCATTTCTGTTGTTCACAAATGACACTGCGCTACTGCTGTTCACAAACGACACTTCGTTGCTGCTGTTCACAAACGACACTGCGCTACTGATGTTGAAGTGCGACAGTTTTATGCGACTGTTATGGGCGTGCCTTTTTTTTTTTTTTTGTGTTCTTGAATATGCTACAGTAACAGCGACATTAGTACAGTGTTTTAGCTACAGTAAAATGCTACAGTTCCAGGAGACAATTTATGAACAGTGACAGGAGACAGAAATTTCAACTACACCGCTACCAGATCCCCGGCAACAGCGCCAAAAACTTGGTAGGCTTAGAAAAGATACCTACTATTGTGTATACTGCAAGTGCACAGTGTCGACAAGCAACACAGGGCAAGCACAGGTCGAACCACAGAGACTTGGAGAGTGTAGAAGTTGATTCTAAATCCTGATTCAGAGAGTAACCAAAAGGGGTTTGTTTTTGTCGATACGACGATATGATTTTCAAGTGACTGAAATAATAAAAGTAAAAGATGCAAATAGCAAGATATGTAAACAATGATAATATGGATACTAGGGTATTCAAATCCACCAATAACCTATGATATGCATTCAACTTGTAATATTATTCTTGTCCTTATAGTAGATTCAAGTCTACCGTATAACTAAGGTGTTTCTCCAATGGATAATTTAATCACAACTAAGGTATTTCTCCAAAGCATTAATTGTCTAATTAAGCACAACTAATCTAAAGATCAATATTTTGTTAAGCATGAGTTGTAGCATAATCAACATAGAGATATTCTAACTACAATGGATACATGGCATACATTGTGAGAGCAAGATGTTGACAAACTTGGATTAAATTATATCTTTAAACAATTCTAAACTTTCAAGAACAAGATACAAGATATGAATACATACCAATGAGATTATGGCTTCATCTAAACCCTAGTAAATGAAATTAGAACATGAAGAACATTACAACAAAATTGAAATTTGATAAACTAACATGAACAAGCTATTCTTGGATGGTTTTTCAACACAACAACCCTCTCTATTTATACACAAAATTCCCTCAAGCACTTGGATCCGAATTTTGGCACTCATCCACTCAACAAAACATGTTTTCTTAATTGATGGAATATATTTGGTTGTGGGAAACAAATTGGGAGTGATTGAGTGATAGAATAGAGGTGGATGTTTTGGAAAGGGGTGAGGTGGATGTTTTGGAAAGAATCCAATGGGGGTGAGGTGGATGTTTTGGAAAGAATCCAATGGGGGTGAGGTGGAAATGGATTTAGGTCTTGGGTTTTGGATCATGGGTTGTTTAATCCCATGAATTTGTAAACATGTTGCCACTGATGCGCGAGCGGGTTGCAACGCTTCCAACTTTCTTCTCTTTTGTCTTCTCAATTCTTCCAAGCTTTATTTAGTACTTAAAAACACAAAATTAATTAATACAAATATTTATTCTTGAAAATGGTAAAAATGCAGAATTTGGGATAATATATGACTTTGAAGCGCGAAATATGAGTTAAGTGCCAATGAAAAGGTGTGTGAATATGAAATATTTGGCACTCATCATGGCCCCTTTCATAATCAAACTAATAATAATCTTTAAGCAAAATGAAAAATCTCTAAATAAACTGATAAGCAAACTAGAATGAACGAATCAACGAATAATAGCGCTAGCAGACTAAGGTTTTATTCTTCAACTTATGTAAACTCCAATATGATAGATATTCTAGAGGTCCTTCCAAGCAGCACCTGCAAGAAACAACAAGAAGAAAAATACATAAGCCCCCTGCCAAATGGTATGAATTGTATATACTTAAGCATATATGTGCAGTCACTCAAAATCAAATAAGATAATAAACATCGGAAACATACCATTCAACAAATAACTCCCTTTATCAATCTTCTCCAGTCACGGGACCTAGGACATCTACAAAAAAATTAAACCTCTAATTAGATTAAAAATAAAAAAAAAAAGTTATAAATTATAACTTACAATCAACATAAACACAAAAGATATAGAAATACCTGTCTCAATCTCTTCAGCATTATCAACGGCAAAGCTTGATACATCAATATCCATAGGTGTGCGTAAACAGTTCTGTGTTAGAATCAAGGCCTCAACTGTCCTAGGAGACAAGGAGCTTCGAAATGGGTCTAGGACACGCTTCCCAGTGCTGAAAGCTGATTCCGAAGAAACAGAGGAGACTGGAATATCAAGTACGTCCCTTGCGATGTATGACAGAATAATATACTTAGAAGAATTGCTCTTCCACTAACCCAACAAGTCAAAGTGGGGGATAGAATTTTCACACATATCAGCCAAGTACCTCTCCACTTCAGACCTTCCTTAAATAGTAACACTCTCCTGCCTGCGCTTCTCTAACCTTCCTTTAAGAATAGCCTCCATACTGTCCAGAGAATCCGTGCTTGCCTCATCCATTTCAGTGTCTTGCGCAGTACTTGCTGTCTCATCTCCCACTGAATACAGCAGCTTGTACTCATCAAAGAGCTTCTCCAAATCCTTCTTAACGCAGTCCCATAACTCAACAACCCTATCCAGATCATTCTTGCATAAAATCTCAAGCCTAAAATTCAACCCAACTTCTTTTTCGCGAGGATCAAGAAGAACAACAATGAAAAGAAAAGGGTTCATATCTTCATATGACCCCCAGTACTTCAGATACTTATCAGTCATTACAGTATCCATATCAAATAAGAAAGGGTCTTCATTATTTCTCCATGTAGCCAGTTGTTGATGAATCATGCAAAGTTGCCACAAGAAGGAATTCAATGTAATGGAAGTAGATGCTGAAAACTTGATAGTAGCATCAAAAAATACCTTGAGGAACTTCACAAAACTTCTAGCATTGCTCCAATCAACAGAAAAGGGAGCATGGACATATTTCTTAGTCTTCTTTCCCACCCTCTTCGCATTAGCTTTATGGACACCAGCTTCCAGATCAGAGTTGCAATCAGATGAGCTAGAATCATCTACAACCAAAAGACAACAATTTTTAAAAAGAATAACAACAAGTTGATAATAATTTACTTGAATAATAATTGATAAATTCATGAATATAATTACCTGTCTCAATCTCTACAAAAACATAGTCATCTTCAACATAATTAGAAGCAACATTAGATGTAGTGGATGCACTTATACTAAAACAGAATTTCTCCCTGAACTTTTTGTCCTCGTATTCCATCCTTCGAAAATCTTTCTCATACTTCTCAGCGGCTTCTAGCATCAGAAAAGTACTGTTCCACCGGGTCTTGACATCTAATATCAATCCTTTGTTATAGCTATTTTTTTTTTAGCTACACACTTCTTAAAAGTCGCCAATCTAGACGGAGAACTTAAAGCATACTTTACCACAACCCTAACTCTAGTAATGGACTCATGATACTTCTTCAACCCATCCTTCACCACAAGATTAAGGACATGAGCTGCGCACCTGACATGGATGTTTTCAGCATTCATAATAGCATGGTTCCAGTTGTTCACTCTCTCCATCAAATACTTAACATCTACATCATTTGCACTTGCATTGTCAAGAGTTACCGTAAACACCCTGTCAAGATCCCAATCTAACAAACAAGATTCTAACGCATTTCCGATGTTAACACCTTTATGGCTACCAATTTGACAAAAATTTATTATCTTCTTATGCATATTCCAATCATTATCGATGAAATGGACAGTGATGCACATGTAATTCAGATTTTGAACCGAAGTCCATGTGTCTGTGGTCAAACATATTCTCTAGTGGTTGTCTTTGAAATACTTCTTAAGATTAGCCTTTTCAGATTTATAAATAGCTAAAATGTCACGGTAAACCGTCATTCTAGATGGGACCTTAAACCTAGGTTCTAGAACATGAACAAGGGTCTTAAACCCTTCCCATTGCACCATCCTAAAAAGCTGCTCATCCTTGATTACAAATTCAGCTAAATATTTCCTACAAGCCTTTACACTATAAGATGTAGAAACTAGCTTTCCAGAATCCTCTCCTAGTCTCTTATTTTGTAAGGTAAGGGTTCGTTGTCCCTTTTTCCTTTCAGCATAAACTCTACAGGCTTTAAAATGATTTTTCAAGGTAGTGGTCCCATTTTTCTTGGAATCGGCAGAATACTGTTTTCCACAATAGTTGTATTTTGCATACATAGTACCTGGAATTATCCTGAAATGAGACCATACTTGTGAGGGAGCTCTGGTGCTAGCTCTTTTCGGCTTATCATCTTGTTCCTTCTGTTGAGCTTCAGAAGTAGGTGTAACATTAGCCACATTTGGATCAGCAGTATCTTGTACCACATTTGTGGTAGTAGGTTCAGGATTAGGAGAAGGCAGTTCATTATCACCAGAAGCCTACATCAAGTTTAGCAGAAAATTTCATCAATCCACAGTCCACTAACAACAACTTTTAACTATAAGTACAACTAAGAAGACAAATTAAAAATGATAGAATACATACCACAAGGTCCACAACTGAAGCAGGGGTTGATTGATCAACATCCATGGTTGGAACTGAAGAAAACATTAGTAAATATATTAAACATTACTGTTAATTCAATGAAACATCCATAAACTGGCAAACATACACAAGTATATACAGAGTGCAGTCATACTCATTTTACACAAGTTTATATAGTGCAGTCATTTAAATTGAGGCATGGAACTATCAACAACAAAATACTCAACTCTCTACAGATGAAAACTGTAACAACAAGTACACACAACAAAGAATACAAACACCACATGTTGTATAACATTTCAGGACTCCACAACACCATATGATCCATAACAAGTACATACCCATAGTCAAGAAAGATATGTAAAACACCATTTAGCTATTCATAGTGACATTCATGTAAATTATGTTCTCTATTTTCATTGATTTTGCTATTCTTCAAAATCATTTAAACAAAACAGTGTGAAAGAAAATCTACCAATAAGAGATAATAATCATTTAAGCACACGAGATCAGACATAAAAATTGAAATCAAACCAAACATCAGTAATAAGAGTACCTCAATTAATGAAAATCGATCAAAAAAATCTAAATCAAATTAAACCCATCAATAACAGTATCTCAATTAATCAAAAAATCAATCTAATAATCGAAATCAAACTAAACCCTATTAATAATTTAATAGCAGTACCTTAATTAATAAAAATCAATCAAGAAATCAGAATCAAAATCAAACAAAACCCTATAAATAGCACGATCTCAAATGTTAAAAATCAATCCAAAAACATTTTTCCTTACCTGTAGAATCCATTTGATATGAACCAAATCAGCAAAAAATAGAGAAGATGGTGGTGATGTAAGAGTGGGATTTACTTTGTAAATAAGGTGGTGCAAAGGTGAGACGATAATGGAGTTTCCTCCTCTTCTGAAGAAAAGAAAACTGAGAAGAATATTCTAAGACTTTAGATTTCTTAGATTAGAAAAAGGAAGAGAGGACTCGAGTATCTAGGTGAAGTATATATACGTGGGGTCTTAGGGTTTTTCTAGGGTTTTATTAGCCATCGATCTATATGATCGGTCGGTTCCTAGTAAGGTCGGTCGGTATACACCTACAACCGAGAAGCACCCGAAATTGGTCGGGTTTTGAGAAGAGTTACCGTACAGGGATTCTTGATATATCAGGTACGGTTTGGTTCGGTGGGCTTTTGGTCGGGTCGGACGGTTTTGGCGGTTTGTACGGTTCTTTGTGCACCCCTACTCATTAGTTAGTTCGTGAATGTAAAGGCTCACTGGATGAAGGAGTAAAGACTATGCCGATAATCATTGTTCTAGCCTTGTCGGTCTCTGGAGCAACTCCGACCATAGTATCGGCATCAACAGGCAAATCTGGAGAAAATTCCGTCGTGATCCAGTATCAATGACGGTCTCAGGGGCGACATCCTCATGACCAGCTTCATTAACTATCTGTTATCTGAAGTGTTACTCGATGGATCAGACTTCTCCAAGCACTAATGATTCATATCATGGTGTGTAGACATCCAATATGTTCACATGAAAGTATTTCTAAAGCTTGCAAAATGGGCGGTCACAATCCCAAGTCTTCTACAAGATGTTCTCATCAGCTCTACAAATGAGATACAACATACTTCAACACATGGGTTTAAAAAAACGTACCAATGGGTGAGGAATGGGAAAATTATTCCTCAACAAAAAATGTTCTTATACTTCTTTTCTACAACATACCGAATGGGTGCATCAATATGACACACGAGATGAAAGATATGGCCTTTACCGTCAGGTTTAAAAAATCTGAAAAATTAATACGGGATTACAAATTACAAATGTGCACGCTTCGTTGGCTGACCTCTATAACTCCAAACTGAGTGATTATTTTCTCATGTGATAACTCAGTGTCTTAGCTTCAAAGGTTAGGGGTCAAGCATCGAATTTTGACGTCGTATGAGGTTCCTACAGCTACCAGAGCGTACAACATGCAAGCAGAAGTGATGTTTTCTGCGACTAACAGAAACAAGATGACACTGGAAGCATCACACTCATGTATCAATCAAGGGGTCCTGATCTCAAATGAATCAATGATGTTAAAATCTTCACCAACCATTCAAGATACAAGAGAATGGTCTAAAGACACAACATGAGTGTTTTACAGCGAGCTCGTCTGAGATGATTTTGCATTGTCCTGTACAAATCGATGATCTGGGACCAATTGGTGTATAATCTAGGGATGGGTCATATATAATTCTCTGCGTATGGATGTCCTATACAACATATCCAAAATTCACAGAAATTGAAGAAATGAGCAAGGAGATGTGGCCAAAACATTAGACAACATACAATCTGAAAATATTCTGAAAGTCTTCTGGAAGTTTACTGTTTCGCCTTTTTCAGGCCCTAAACATGCTCAAAACTCAAAAAGATCAATAATTAAAGCTTGGAAATTTTCTGGGCACGAAGATACATATGCAGACCGCGAAAATCCGACTTCGGACGAAGATTCTACAGCATTTCTATTAAAGGCTGAAGTCTGAAATTTTCTGGTGACGTATTTCAACGAAATTACTCGTATACTCACATGGATTCTCATACATTCATTCAAAAATCAGCAATTTCATACTTCTATGAAGAGATTACAGGAGATATACTTACTAAGGGAGTCTCTAAATCATTTGAAGGCTCGACAATGCCGGATTTTCCATTGATAACGCCGCTATCCCCATTTGGTTCGGGAATTCTCCATATTCCCATGCCTCAAAGAAGAGTGTGCTTCATCAACATGCTTATTATATACAATGATTTCTTCCTGGACTCATCAACAATAATTATTATTATTTCATTCAAGGAGATACGACGATCGCCTACACGAAAGAGATGCTTACATCAGCTTATTCATCAATACTGGATTATTTACCCGGGAACAAGTTGAAGGCCGTCAATCTATGGGGAATCTCTCACCATCATTCAGAGGTCCCAAGAGTACCATTTCTTAAAGTTTCATCTGTATAGATGTCATCTTTGGAAACACCATCTTTGGAAGTATCATCCTTGGAGACAGTCATTCTTTCAAAGTGTCTATTTCAGCACATTGTTCATACAAAATGCAGGATTCGATAAAATAATGAATCATGGAATAAAGGTGCTCACAACAACATCTACAAAAATGGTAACCGTCCAAATCTTACCTATTTACAATTTCACTAGTTGTAGTGATTACAACCTCGAGAATTTGTTCGCTCCTTCAAACCTGCAAATACGAACAAAATTAATTATTGAAAACCATAACGTGATTTTCATAAAACTGTGAACAACTCACGAAACTTCCATCATATAAAAAATTCACATTATTTTCACCGTGTGAGCGACTCCCACAGAGTGAACACTCATTGGTTTTGTGCATACACTATCAGAACACAAAACCCATACAAACAATATTTTATCAAACATTGTTTACTTCTAACAATTTCTGATAATCAAGAATTTAATTTCGTATAAAATTTCACTGTGTGAACATTCACTGGTTTTCAAAAATTGGACATACATCCATTCTACAATTGCGAAAAACTCACATACAGACATTATTTCACCATGTATAATTGTCTACTTTCAACGGTTATTCAAAATCAAAACATTGATTTTACAAAAAATATCTTTTAACGTTAAACTCACGTAAATTTGAAAAAATATATCTGTATATTTTTGCTCCCTCGCACGAGCATCTTCCTTTGAAGCGAGAGTATATTTTCAAAGATTTTCGAAAGCTCGAAGATAAAAAAAATTCATGAAAGCTCATAAACAAAATTTTATAACTAACAGACGTACGTCTATTAAAAAAAAAAAAAACTTTTCTCTCGTACGAGCATCCACCTTTGAAACAAGAGTTTATTCCACTTTGTGAAATCTCACATATTTAAAAAAAAAAAAAAATTTGGTTTTCGTGAAAGCTCATAAACAAAATTTTATATCATTAGACTCAAGTCTATTTTGTTTGTTCCTTAAACTAACAAACGAACGAGCGTCTATTCCTAAAATAAGGATTTCTTTTCATGGGCCCGAACCCGTGAATCCTAAATCGACCAAGGTTCCGTCATCAAATGAGCGGTTCTACACCAATTTATCCTCATCAGATGATGCTCTATCATGCCACTGGGATCTTCGTTCAAGCCGTGCTTCCCTCGTGCAATCGAAAATACGGTAATATCTTATCTTACGACTAAGTTCAATTACTTATTTCGTTCATAACTAGAAAATCACCATCCAGTGCTTACTGAGGAACATGAGTGTCCCTCACTAAGCAGGGGACTTAATTTAGATGGTGGATTTTCGACAAGGGCTAAAATAGGAAACCCATAATTGTATGTACCCCTGATCCAGCAATCAGATGAGTATTGAGGCTCATGTCTCTTATCAAAAGCATGAAATCCCATGCCACAAGAATCTCTGACTGAGAATACTATCTCTCAGAGTATATGTAGATACGTAGTCTCTCAGCTGAGGCAACGACATATCTCATGAATACTGAGAAATTTCAGTAATTACTTTTATATAGAATCGAAAGATTGGACGGCTCCTAGACAGCTTGCCTGCTAGTATAGAGCGATAACGTCTTCAGGATGTAACAATGTTTTCCCTGACTATACAAAATAAATATAACGCTTCAACAAGCTCATATCATTCAATTCCTGAATAATGAATGCTCCTAGACGATCGTACTAGTATAGAGCCATCAATTAATTATTCTTAAAATCATTAGATTCATTAACTGAATCCCTGGAAAATATTCAATGTGTTTCATAATATTTTGTTACTTCAATTTGTGGTTCTTCCCAGCAGAATTCCATTGGTTAGTAATAAATATTCAACACATGGGCATCCGAGGTACCTTTGAGTAAGCCTCGACCAAAATGGTGCAATTGTACTTATCAATAATACACCAACGAGCACCTGAATGCACGAACGAGTATTTCAAAATACGACGAGATGATGAAACTATGCAAAATAGGAAAGAAAGTAATAAATAATAAAATATTAACCAAGGCGCTGAGGGATTAGGCCCACCGGACGGCCGGTCGTGCTGTGACCAATCCCTCGTCCAATTTTATATTTTATCATATTTTTATTATTTTCCTTGATCTTATGAAAATCCTTTCATTTGAACAAATATCCTTCGCTTTAAGGAAACTATTCAGTTTCATGGTGTTTCCTTCTGTTAGAGAACTGCTCGGTCAAACTCGCATGTGTTTCTATCTCAAGCATGTTTGTCAATCTTAGTGATCAAAGCTATAAAGTCTTGATTTCTAGTCTATTATAGTTAAGGTCTCGGACTAGGATATAAAGTGTAGTTGAGCTCAAGACTCGATGGAAATCATCATACAAGACGAATGACTACTCAAGGAACCAGTGGATCTTCATCAACTAAAAGGTATGTGGAGACTTGAACTTATCTGTCACTCAAAAGTCTATCTACTCTATCTCCTATCTTTGAGACAAAAGTCGTTCTACTATATAGACTAAGAATATGCACATGTGACATTTCGAGCTGAGTATATCTCGCTTATCTATTTCTCGAAATGTGTGTTGCTAAAGCTTTCGCTTTAGCCAAGTTCATCTTTTCCTAGTGACAAAAGTCATGTTAAGTTTCAATCTTCTTGGAAAATGTTCTGACGAAAAATAGTTTGTGAATAACAATTATATAACGCCCTCTAAGCATGTTTCAATGACTGAAATGAGTGTTTAGACTATATAACCATTGGGGGATATAAACATTGTTATGGAAACACATATATGTATAAGTCCTTAGCACTTGAACCGAAGTTTGCGAACTTTGTTGATTAAGTGGAACCGGAACGTGAGCAGCAACTCAGTCCGCGAACTGGCATAGTTCTCGAACCCGAGAATTTCTACTGGAGTTTATAACTTCAACCGGTTAGCTTGAGTCCGTGAACTCAAGAGGTTATTTCTGAAAATATTGTTCGTGAACTTATTCTATATTACTAAGGGATGCTTTTTCAAACCGTGGCTTTATAGTTCATGATTAATGATTCGAGTGAATCACATCTTTTTTGATTTAATTGTGTCTCTTGTAGTACTTGAGATCTCATAGAAATTGAACAACTCTCTAACTAGTTCATTTGAGTCATTTTTACTAGTTATGGTGAACAAGAACATGGTTGATATGGAAGTTATCATTTGGCTAACCTTTTGGTTAAGTAGTTGTGAACCAACCACTGTACACGTTTGGGTACAGTTACACAAACCCAAAATATTCAAGTACTTGTGTGTATGGCAAGCTAAGTTTTTGATCTAACGGCTGAGGAATATTAGTTTGTATCTAATCAGGTTTTCATCTAACGGTGAATATTGAATTCTTTGTTACTAAGCTAACATTGATTGCAAACCCTGATTTGAAGACTATATAAGGGTAACTCTAGCTATTGGAAAAACTAATCCCATAAACTTTTCTTGTGTGATACTAGTTTTCTCTAAGCTAGAGTCGATCTCCATTAACCCATGAGTTTTCTCTCTAAAATCGGGTTAACGACTTAAAGACTTCATTGGGATTGTGAAGCCAGAATGATACTACTTTTATCGTAGTTGTGTGATCTGATCTTTCTCTTTCTATCATACGAGTACAATTGTAATAATTGGCTTGAGATTCTATCTCCGATAGGCAAGATAAAAGTAGTCGTAAACATCTTCGTCTCATTGTTTGTGATTCCTCAATAATCTTCTTCGCTGCGTCGATTAAGTTTATTGTGAGGTGATTGATGAAACTGAGTTGTTCTTCGGGAATATAAGTCTGGTTTTATCAATTGGTTCCTGTTCACCTTGATTTATCAAAAGACGGAACAAAACTCATAGGTTTATTCGTGGGAGACGAATTTATCTATTACCTGTAGACTTTCCTGTGTGAGACAGATTTGTTTATTAAAGTCTTCGACTTTGGGTCGTAGAAACTCTTGGTTGTGGGTGAGATCATCTAAGGGAATCAAATGCGCACTATCCTGCTGGGATCAGAGGCGTAGGAGCATAACTGTACCTTGAATCAGTGTGAGATTGGTTGGGGTTCAACTACAGTCCAGACCGAAGTTAATTGGTAGTAGGATAGTGTCTGTAGCGGCTTAATACAGTGTATGTTTAATCAGGACTAGGTCCCGGGGTTTTTCCGCATTTGCGTTTTCCTCGTTAACAAAATTCTGGTCTCTGTGTTATTTCTTTTCCGCATTATATTTTTATATAATTGAAATAATACAAGTTGTGTATTGTTCAATCGATTAGAATATCCGACCTTATTGGTTGTTGATTTAAATCGATTGACACTTGGATATTGGTCTTTGGTACCATCCAAGTTATCTCTCTTTCATTAGACTCGCAAATCTATTTGCTTGATAAAATCAAATTGAGAGATTGAGATAATAACTCCTTGAGATATTTTCTATTGATTGAGTCTTGTTGATTCTCTAGAAAACAACTCGGAGTTGTCCATACAGATTGCTAATCGAATTATTGGGTGGTGTTTTTAAACCCCCACTTTTTCAATTGGTATCAGAGCAGGCAAACACGTTAAAGACCTTACAAGTCTGTGTTTGTGGCAATATGAGTCTTTGGACGGAATCTCTGTTGCGCATACCAAAATGTCTCCTAAAGATTTTGACCATGTCAAGTGTCTTGGAAACACCTCAAAGGATTATTACTTAGTTTTTTTTTTTCGAATCCTGAGGTAGAAAGAATGCTCAATGTGATAATGACATTTCTTCCTCTCATGAGGTATGTGACACTGTGGCAGAAGCTGAAAAGGAACTCACCAGAATTTCAAAACATACATCTGAAGATAATGATTTTAATGATCATGATAATCTCATTGATGAATTTGAAAAGTCTCTTAAGCGAGAACGTGATCTCTATAATATCATAAAGTCCTTCTCTAAGAACATTGAGAAACTTCTACAAGAAACTACTCTACAACAGGAAAAGATTAGCACTCTTGAGGAAGTTGTTAAAGAGGACTCAATTAGAGAAAAATGTTTGCTCGAGATTCATTCATCAGATCTCAACAGACTTCATGCTGAAAAAGAGAAACTTTGTGCATCTCTTACTCTAGCCCATGAACAATGTAAAACCTTGGAAAAGGAAAACTCTGTACTAAGGAGAAAATCTTCTGTGGATAATTCTCAGGAATTACCATATATGAAGAAATGTTCTCCAGAAGAAGATTGTATCAAGAAAAGTTTACATAACTTCCAATCTTCTCATATGGCTATGAAGTTTAATCAGGTGCCAGTTATTGCTTCTCCTCTTGTAGATGGGAAAAACGATTTGTTGGTTTTTATGGAATTGTGGAGACGACCATACGGAGGAGACTCCTTGAATCGAGAGAAATGTTCAACCTCACACAGATGCACTGCAAAAAGGGAGTGCTTTGAATTCGAGAGATCAATCTATAGTACTCCAGCCTAAACCAAGACAATGGCCGTTCTAGAAGTATGCTTGAGTTGTGGTTCATATTTCCGTTTGCTCCCTTTTGTTACATCATTTGTGGAGGATGCAGATTGTAATGCTTGTTGACCAGACGTCTTCTTCCCCGAGTGTCTCGTGCTTCTTCAATTTTTGTGTATTTTTATCTTTATAATAGAGCAGGTACAGTGGTTGCCGACCTCATCGCTACTTCATGGAGCTTTGAGAAACTAGGTGATTCAAAGTCGTATAAATATCTACCCTTTGTGCTTTCGATAGATAGATAGATCAATTCGCAGACATGCTCTATTAATGACTGAACTGCTTCCTTGATTGGTGCTTCGGAAATAGAGAAAGTCCCGACGGGAAGGGGATATATGTGCACTCCTTCGGCTCCAAGATGAAGTTCTCCTGACTCGACCTTTTCTTTAAATATGTGCTTCAAGGTCTTGCAATCGCTTGTGGGATGACCGACAAACCTATGGAAGTGACAATACCGGGGATTTTCTATGGCCTCTTCAATTTTTTCCTTCCTGACATATGGAAATTTGATTACACCATCTTGAATCCAGGCTTTCAGAAATTCGATGACTTTTTCAATGAAGCAGGGAAAGTCAGGTGCTTCTGGATCCTCCATATGCTGAGGAGAAGTTTGCAAATTATCCATCTTTTGTGCCTTTGAAGGGGTGGAAGAAGTATGCTTGCGGTGTGGTTCAGATTTCCGTTTGCTCCCTTCCATTATAGTATTTGTGGAAGGCTGCAGATTGTACTGCTTGTTGACCAGACGTCTGCTTCCTCGAGTGTCTCGTGCTGCTTCAGTCTTTATGGATTTTGCTCTTTCTAACAGAGCAGGTGCAGTGGTTTCCGACCTCTTCGCTGCTTCGTGGAGCTCTGAGAAAGTCTGGAATCATAAATTCTTCAGTAGATCTTTGTAGACCAGGAGCATGCCGTTGATGCATACGTCCACCAACTGTTGTTCTGTGACGTTCGGATCATGACAGTCCAAGGTTTGGACTCTGAATATTTTCACAAAGCCATTGGGATTTTCACCGGCCCTTTGAAACATCCTTCCGAGGTCACATAGAGTGACTTGTTATGACACAAAGAAGTACTTCCTATAGAAGGCGTTAATCATTTCTCCCCAATTGTTGATGGTTCCAGGTGCAATATTGTAATACCAGGTGTACACCCTGCCTTTTAAAGATTTTGAAAATTATTTGAGGTGAACAACGTGGTTATGTTCATGCTCTCCCAAGGATTCAAGGAAACAAGAGATGTGTTCCAGAGCATTGTCGGTCCCGTCATATAGAGTGAAAGTTGGGGAGACATAAACTTTTGGAAGGGCAATCTTTTGCGCAGCAGCAGGATAAGGAGTTTGGTGACGATGGACATGTGATGTCTTGTCTTTTCCATGATTCTCCAGAAGACGCTCCAAGTCTTCCCGAGTGATGAGGTTCGATGATTCTTTCGTTGCCGATTTTCCTACGGCATTGTTAGTTTCATCGTTATCTACTATGTGAATTGGAATTACCTCAGGATCAGTAGAGTCTGAGGACTTCTCCTTTTCTTTCCCTTTCTCTTGAGTTTTCTCTGTCAGTTTGTCAGTAAGAGTCTTCAGATGATCAAATAGCTTCTGTTGTGCTGCGGCCATATCCGTCTGATTCTTTGCAAGAGTTTCTTGCGCTTTGATGAGATCGGGAATGGTAGGTGGTGGATTTACACTGACTTATTCGGGATGTCCGCCGAACAGGGGATGACTTTCCGCATTAGTCTGAGGAAGAGTATCGTCAGCTCCGTCGACATTAGCGGCTGAAACAGTTTCTTGGATGTTTTCGTTATTGCTAGTGCTAAAAATGTTTGCGTTAGGATTTGTAACTGATCCTGACCTAAGACCGACCATCTAGATGAATTTTAAATTTCAACCGAGAGATTAATATCACACTGTGGTCGCCAATCTGTAGATGGGAAAAACGATTTGCTGGTTTCGATGGAATTGAGGAGACGACTGTACGGAGGAGACTCCTTGAACCGAGCGAAATGTTAAACCTCACACAGATGCACTGTAATAAGGGAGTGCTTTGAATTCGATAGATCAATCTGTAGTACTCCGGCCTAAACCAAGATAATGGCCGTTCAAGAATAAATTCGGTCACAAGAGAGGATGGGTCGATCTGTAGGAGGGAAGCTGAGAAATGTGTGGAATTAATGGTAGTCAAAGATTGTAGGTGTGTTGTGAATTATGAATACAATAAGTTCTGAATGATTGAAATTTCTTATCAGTTGAGTGTAATTGCTCAATTGATGAGTTGTTGATCTCGTATTGTCTGTGAGATGTGAGATCGTTACATTCGTTATTTCAATCATGATTCAAATACTTATTTATATTGCTAGAATTGTAGACACCATGATCCCATGAAGTGAGACAGTTGATGGAATCAAAGAGTGGAGAGATGGAAATAGTGTTTTAAACCAATTGCTCATCGTGCGGAGACTTGGTTGATGTTCCACCCACTACTTTGTTAACTCCTTCAACTGATTGCACCACTTACTCACATTGCATCGTGTGTTGGAACACACGTACCGTAGACCACCAGACCAAAACCCTAGTTGATATCCCCCAAGTGACACGGTTGAGGCTTCGTGGTGAGTTTAGTCAGTTGCTAACTTCGTGATATCATGGAACGATGAGACCATGTATTTACTGATTTGAACATAATTTTGTAAAATGTTCTGAAACTCATGAATTGAATGTGGGCATGATTCCCACGTTGGTAGTTGAGGCGATCAAGTATTGCTCATTCGATGATTTGTTGAATATTGATAGTTGAACCAATATTCTTTGATTTCAGCAAGTATTGCTCATCTAATGAATTATTGGCAACGTGACCAAAATAAAATATTAATTAAAATACTGGTAGTTGAACCGACTATAATTAATAAGAGTATTGATCATGAGATCTTCATAAATTTATTAGTGTTTGAATATGGAATTATGATCCTTGGACTCAGAAACCCTAATTTGATCAATTGATGACCACTTCATGGTTTGTTAGGAATTTAACCATGGAACTAAGAAAGGATTAGTTTCATGAGACCGTGGGTCAATCATGTAACACCCATATGCTCACGTGAGAAAACACCAAGACCTCTTGAAGAGTTGGTGACTTGTTGATTGAAAGAATGATTAAATGTGGGACCGGACATGGCCAAGGGAGCCAATCCACAAGGTTTTCCAAATTTTATAATATTTTCATGATTTTAGGGAAATATGATAAAATCAAGGAGTTTTTCTAAAATTAAAGAGTTTTTGTTCAAATCAAGGAGTTTCTATGAGATGAAGGAAACATAAAAAATAATAATAATAAAATAAGGGACGTGTGGGCGTGTGGACCGGCTTGGAGCATGGTTGGCCGACTAGGTCCCGGTCCCGTGCATTTTCCCTAATTTTATGTATTATTTCACAATTTAAAGGAAATTTCACAATTTGAAGGAAATATCATGAAATCAAGGAATTTCATGGGATTATGAAAACATGAAAATTATAGTATTAATAAAAAGGGACGTGTGAATCCATCTAGGGTTTGACCGACCGGCTATGGCCCGTGCACACGGGTTTTTCCTAATTTTATATTATTTTTCATGGGACCAAGGAAATATCATGAGATTAAGTAGTTTTCATGAAATTAGGGAAATAATAATAAAATAACGAGGAATCATGAGGTGTGGGGCCGGATGGGACCAAGGCATGGCCGGTTGGCCAATGGTCACACCCCACAATATTCTTCCCTAATTTTATATTATTTCTTTGGGGTGAAAGAAACACCATGAAGCTGAGGAGTTTCCTCAAAACGAAGGATATTTGTTCAAATGAAAGAATTTTCATGAACTCAAGGAAAATAAGTAAATATGATTAAAATATGAAACTTGCGTGAGATTGACCAAGGCACGGTCGGCCGGTCAGTGGGCCCATGCTCCCAGCGCCTTGGTCAATTTTTAATTGTTTATTATTTTCTTTCCTATTTTTCATAGGTTCATTGTCTCGTCGTATTTTGAAATACTCGTTCGTGTGCTGATTGTTAATGCATCGTCGTTGAATACACTTTCACCATTTAAATTGGGGCTTACTCAGAGGTAGCTCAGATGCCCGTGCGTTGAATATTCATTACTAAACCAAGGATTTCTACTGGAAAGAACCATGGTTTGCAGTAATCAAATATCTGCGAAAATATTTGAATATTTTCGGAAATTCTGTGGATGAATCCAAGAATTTGGGAATAATTAACTTATGGCTCTATACTAGCAGAGCAAGCTGTCTAGGAGCATTAATTATTCCGATATGAACTTGTTGGAGCTTCATATACTTTATATAGTCAGGGTAAACTCGTTGTTTGTATCCTGAATACGTTATCGCTCTATACTATCAGAGCAGGCAGTCTAGGAGCCGTCCATCCCGTGATACTATATAGAAATAATTATTGAAGTGTTCAGAATTCATGAGATATGTTGTTGTATAGCCATGAGACCACATATCTACATGTACTCTGAGAGAAAGTATTCTCAACCAGAGGATTGGATGAGAGACCCGTGTCTCAATACAGATATGTTGTTGTCCAGCCGAGAGACTACATATCTGCATGTACTCTGAGAGAAAGTATTCTCAGTCAGAGGATTCGATGAGAGACCCGTGTCTCAATACTCGCATTTGATTGTTGGATCATAAGTTCATATGATTATGGGTTTACAATTTTAGCCTTCGTCGAAAATACACCATCTACATTAAGTCCCCTGCTTAGTGAGGAAAGCCGTGTTCCTCAGTCAGCATTAAACAATATAAGTAATTGAACTTAGTCATAAATTAAGATGTTACCGGATTTCGATTGTACGAGCATACCATGATTTGAATGAAGATTCCAGTGACATGCTAGAGCGTCGTTTGATGAGGATAAATTGGTGTTGAACCGCTGATTTGGACGACGGGCCCTTGGTATTAGGCTTTGGAAATAAAAATTGATATAAAAGGAATTATTATTATTTTTTTAATTTTCTAGCGACCAGAATTTTCATCATCTCTTCATCTCCTTCATGCCAGCAGCAAAGGGAGAAAAAATTTGCCGGACCACCAACGTCGCCGTCCGGCTGTTTTCTGCCGGCGCCGACCAGGTGAGCGTCCAAACTTTTTTTTTTTTTTTTTTTGATGTTTGCTGAGTTCATGTTAGTTTCATGATGTGATCATGTTGAAGTTATATACATGTGCATATATGAGTGTGGGTTTCGTCGAAAACCCTCATTTTTTAAAACGTATGTTCGTTTGATTGTTAGTTTTTGAAAACTAATAATAATCCCTGATTTAGGAGAGATTTTTTCTTCATATATGAATATTTAGGTTCAGTAATAAAACTATGTTTATGAGCTTTCATGTGAGCCAAAGTTTTATCATGAAAAGATGAATTTTTGCAAAACCGAAATAAACCCTTCGTTTTAAAGAATGGCGATGATACGAAGAGGGGTTTTTTCTTCTTTATACATATATGAACTTGTGTCCAGTGATAAAATTTTGTTTATGAGCTTTCATGTAAACAAAAACTTTATCTTATAATGTGTATGTTTTCACAAAATTGAAATAAACCTTCGTTTCGAAGACGTATGACGATTCGAAGGAAAATATTTTTTTATAAAACCATGGTATGTTCATGGATTTTTATTTTGAAACCGTGGAGTGTCCACAAATTTATTTTTGTGAGCCTTTCTCACGTTGAAATTTTTTATTTATTTACGTGAGTAAATAAAACTTTTTCTTTACATATATATACAAATATATATTATTTTCTCTAAAATTAAAACTTGAGTTTTGTGTAATACTATTTAGAAATGAGCAATTATTTATGATGAAATAATGTTTTAGTTTTCATGATTCCATGGTGAATGTTCACACAGTAGAAATATTCATGATTTTATGAAAAAATCTGAGTTTTCTTCATCTTTTGTAGGTTTCGAAGAAACGAACGATTTTGAGGAGTTAACTCTAGCATTACTATCACTATTGTTGGTGGAAGTATAAAAGGTAAGAGTTAAGAGTTACCATTAAACGCTAGTGTTTCTTTGATTCTGGATAGTGTACTGAAGTAGAATGTAATGTGAATTTTTGCAGCTACTTCGTAAGATGACCAACTCCCAAGTTAACGACACTTCAAGAGATGAAATGTGTGTTGATGACGACATCTCTAAAGATGAGACATGCATGGATGAAAATTCTACTGGTGAATACGATGACAAATATCCTGGGATTAAGAATGTCCCGAACATAGATGATGCATTTTTCGAGGAAGATACTCTAGGAGTTGAAAAGCATTTGAAATCTTCAGCGTATCGTCTTCTATTAAATCCCAGGACTGTCACTTAAAAGAAATTCGAGACTCCTAAGACAGTTATCCGGTTTTTTCTTGAACGAGGAGTCTTCCTTGCATCGATCATATAATTTAAGCTTTCTCGACGACCTTTGGAGAATTTTGCTGGATGGGCGAGGCATATGTTGGGTTTTCCTCATGTGAGGGCCATGCTCGATCAGGCGCAGGTGACAAGGGCTACTCAGGCTTATGGAGAGTTGTTCATTTTTCATTACACAAGAAGTATTGTGGCTTTGCTTGCTCACTGGTGCATTCTTACCCATACCTTCATATGTAGATGGGGAGAGTTCACCATTACTTTGGAAGACGTGGCAGCTCTGGTGCATCTCCCAATCACAGGAAATCTCCCTGGGGATATTTCAGATGAGGAGACCGTCGTTTCTCATGTCTTGGCAGCTGCAATAGAGGAAGCGAATAAGGCTGGCAGTAAAGGATGCTATGATCTCTGGTTGACACGCTGGTGGCCCAAAGACAAGGTTTCTAATAAACCTATCGACGGTATGTTACCCATTGTTGGTTTCTTATTTTTCGGGTTGTCCAGAGATTTTTTTGAAGACAGTGGAAACTTGTTGAAGGATTTCGTAATCCCCTTTGCAATTAAGATGGCTCAAGGTGATCAAATCCCGATAGGTAGTTTGTTTTTGGGCTCCTTGTATTACAACTAAGACTCTTTGGTTATAGACTCCATCGTGTCGAATAGCTTCTTGAAGAATGAACGTTATGCTAACACGATGTTTCTTCAAGCTATGATGTGGGAAAACTTCAAGAATTATGAACCCATTCCACGTAATATTTTACAAGGACCGAATACTGATGCTCGTCATATTTTCCTTGAGAAAGATAATGGCAGGATCATGCGTTGGTCCACAAAGCATCCTAGGTCTAAGGCGCGCCTTATTGACGTGTTGGATGATGATTTTGAGTTCAATTTCCGTCCTTTGGTGTCAGTGCCTCCTTACGTTTTTCAACTGATGACCTTCAATACTGGAGAGAGCACGAGTTTGTCATCTGGTACATATTTGAACGATGGTGAGAGATATTTCATGTTGAGCTGCACCCCTGGTCATTTACTAACGGTTTCGTACGGAGAACTTTCAGTGGAAGAGTATAATATTGATAGATCAACTCGAAAAATGGGTATAGATCAGTGTGTTCCAACTATTCGTAGGAGGAAGCCATCGGTTCAGCAGCTCATGACTCGCGTAGATCATACCCATGTGGAAGGAAGTAAATACTGGTTCCCTTGCTCCAATATATTTGCATATGTAACTCCAGGTTATGCAGACTATCGGGATGATCAATTTGAGCGATTTCATGAATTCGTGACAGTCAGTCAGCCTCCAGTAAGGAGTCGTCCCTCTGATGAGATGATTGCTGGTCGACCAAGATTGAAGTATCTCTCCGGTGATAAGCGAAAATCATTTCCATGATGCTCCTAGGTATATTTTTATATAATCTTCATAAAATTATAATGGATGTATTCTAATTTTTTCGAAATTTACCACAGGAAGGTCGTAGCGTAAAACCTCGAATCCGTGTAGATTTCTCAGAGACTAGGGCGGTTGTTCATGGCGGAGAAGGCAGACATAAAGGTTATAGGCTGTTACCTAACACTATAAAGTCCCCAGTGACTCGTCTGATGAGTTGTCGATACCTCTTTCATCATGACTTCTTCTCATACATGTAATTAGGATCTTAAAACCACCTTTGTTATTCCGTTGCAGCATTTTACTCCATCGAGTATTGACGGTCTTCAGTTTTCCGCTTCTGGGCGAACAATTTCTGACTTGAGTGATGAAGAAGAAGCTGTAAGTATTTCTTCCCATATTAATTATGGCGCCTCATGAATGAAATGTTAATTGCTGGGATATGTCAAGGAGGATGATTCCATGGTCGCGGAAAATACCGGTGACACTCGTTCGAAGGATGGCAATGAAGAAAACTCCCAGAGTTCAAAACCGAATGAAGGTGGCAGAGTTGTCGATGTTGATGCAAGCCATTCTGGTTCCTTGAATGCTTTGGAGACCACCCAGGTAAATATTTCTCTTGTATTTCATCCATATAAGTATAAACTCGCTGGTCTATGAGTGAATGAATGAGAAAGTATGTGAATATATGACAAGTTTTGCCGAAAATAAGTCACCAGAAAATTCAGAACTCAGCATTTTAGGAAAAATGTCGTAGAATTCTCGTCTGATGTCATATTTTCATGATCCGCATATGCATCTTTAAGCCCAGGAAATTTTCAAGATTTTGTGAAGAAGATTTTTAAGTTTTGAGCACATTCAGAGCCTGAAAATGGTGAAATAGTGAACTTCCAAGAAACTTTCAAAACTTTTTCATAAGTTTTGAGCACATTCATGGTTTTGGATTGGTAGATGGTTAAGGATTTTCTTTTGGACTTGATAGAGATTTTCTTTTAAGAAATATGAATTGAATTTTTGATAAATTGTTGAATTCAAATACTGATTGCAAGTATTGCAAACGTTTTGGAGGAATTGAAATACAATGAAAGAAAATCCAAAAATGCCAAATCCAGACGTCATGAATGCTTAGTCGCCCAGTACCTCAAATGCTCAATAATATCTGACAAACGCCTTAAGCCAATTCTCGTGAATTACTGGTAAGGTTCGTCCATCCGTGTTGATCAGTTTGTAGTATCCTCCGGTGATGGACTTAGTGATAGATGCATTTATATATCTATTTTGATCTCATTTGTGTGCATTGTTAGTGCTCGATTTTGTAGTTATTTGATTATTTTATGTGTTTTGTAGGTGTTTTTGGAAAAATAAGCTTTTGTGGCGAAATTGGCTCGAAAAGTGGTATTTGCGCTCGCGGGAGAAAATTACTAAATCTACCCCTCTAATGGATAAGGGGTACACACTTGATAAGGGGTAACCCACCTTTATTTGGACCCACATCTACTATTTGCACCCACTTGCTAAAGGGACACCGCAGCTGGATTAAGGGGACTCCACCTTCTTCCTCTTTTTAAAACGATTTTGGCGGGAAAAAGAGTTTGAATTTGCAGAGATTTCTGGGTTGATCTTTCACGAGTTTCACTTGGTTTCAATCGCCGATTCTGCTTGGCAAAAATTTTCCACGATCAAACAGGGAAGGTAATGGGTCTACTCACGTAAAACAAAAAGATCACGGTTGAAAAGGGAAAGATTTTCTCGGATTTATATTTAGTAAGAGCTGGAGATATTTACTCGGCCCTGGTCATTTGTTTGGATCGGGATAAGTTCATGACAGTAAACTAGGAGTATTATATGTCTTAGAACTAAAAAGAAGGAGTGAATCTCGTTATATGTGGTAGTTGTTTCAAAACAGGAAAGGAATATCGAGTTCTCTGTTTCAATTATGAAAGTTGTTCATGGCCGGTAAGATGGAAGATATCTATCTACATATTTACTATATCAAGGAGAGAGTTATCGAGAGCAACAGACGCGTGGATAGAATGATTTTCCGTGGAAAAGAAGAAAAAAAATCCCGTAGATTGTGGGTGAAGAAAATAGAGATTTACACGAGATTTTAAGTGCTTGTTTGATATAAATAGAGGTTCCGGGGACTCATATAGGATTATCAAGAGTTTGGGGAAGTTTTTGGGGTTGCAGGGAGACTAAATCACAAGTCGCGGGATTCTGTTCCTACTGCTGCTGAAGAACGAAGAACACGAATAACATACGCCCTTATAAACAGTGATTGTGACAGTTTCACAACAATCTTATACGCTACAGTTACAGCGACAATTCATTTATATCGATCTCTGTAACAGTGGACTTGCAACACCATAAAAGTGTTGCAGTTTCCTGGTTTATTCAATTTCTCTCTTTTTTATCATTTGTAAACCCTTTTGAGCAATGAAATCAACTTTTGAGCGTGTTTCCATGATGAAGAGCTAAACCCCAACACTGGGATGACAGAGAAAGTCAATTCTCATCATTGTGGTAACTTTATTTAATTCTTTTTACGACTTTTGCATTAATATAATTTGAATTATGATTTTAAATTAATTAGTTGTCATTTAGTTTGATGGGTTATGCTTAGCTTAGGTGTTTTGATAATCCATGCTTACCATTTATAATTAAGGGTTATTTGGTTTTTGGTACTTAGTTTTTGACCAAAACCTGGGTTTGGTCTAACATTTGTCCAGCCTTTGCGTTTGGTCTAAAAACCAACGTTGACCCTGGTTGACCCAGTTAAACATTGACTTCTGTTTACTAATTATTAACAAATTATAAATAAAATCTATTAGTTAACGTCGTTAACGACGCTGTCAATGACCTGAGTACGTAGCAATCCAAATACAACATCAATGATCAATCTCTAAAATCCCATTGCAGTCGATGTTGAATTCGAAAGCTCCTTCAGTTCTTGTTCTCCTTGTAATCAATGGAAACCCCAGCCTTCAATTTCTCAGATTCCTTCTTCTAGATTCAATTTCTCTGAGTTCAATCATGCAAATTCTTCACACCCTAATAATCAAATCTCAGCAGAACCCCAACTTCAATTTATGTTCAAACCAAAATTCAACATCTCAATCTCCAATTGCTTTCTTCTTATGGATTTAACCGAATTTACAAACCCTAGCTTCTTCGATCTGATTCAAAATCTTCTATTGAATCCCCCATTCTCTGTAATCAGCAACACATTCACTACCACCATATACAATGCAACAATTAAAATTTGAGCACCATCTAGATATGTAAGTAGCAGCATCAATCAAACATCATGGAATTTGACTCCACCTCCGTGCATAATTCCCCATTTCTGCTGCATTTCTTCCATGTCCGAGCTCTCTCTACATCCTCCCTACAACACCAATCTGAGAAGAACCACCACTGCCTACTTGACTTGAACCAATAGTCCACAATTCTCGGCACAAGAACCCATGACAGCTGCAGCAACATTATTTTCTCCTATTCAATTCTCCTTCTCTTTTAATTGAGAAGAAATTGGGTTTTTGTTGCCGAATTAATCATACCGAGAAGAAATTGGGTTTTTGAATCGGTATAAAATCAAATTGAAATTAAGGAAATTAATAAGAAGGATTCCAAGGATTTGATTATTATGGTGAATTGGGTTCTGTTGAGGGTGATTCTGCTGTTGCTGGTGGAAGAATGAGATTGAACCCTAACAAACCTAATTCACACACCACAAAAACAAGATTCAACATTTCAAACCTTAATATAATCGATTAAGGTGAACCCTAATTCAACCCTATTGAATTGAATCGATTATATCATGAACTCAAATTGAAACCCAAAAATAGAATCAAAACCCTAACTGAACACAAATTGCACCATAGTTATATCCTAATCACCACTTCTTCTTTTATCAAAATCTTCAAAATCAAACCCTAGATTCTAGATCTCTGCAACAATGGTGTTCTTCATCATTTGATGGAATTAAAGAAAACCCTAGTACGTTTATGTGGTGCGTTTCAGAGACTAAAGAAACGATACCTAAAAAGACTACAGACAGAGAGATTGTGTTCGAGAAAAACAATATAATCTTCGGTAGTTTGGATCGGTACGAATCGGACTGGACCGGTGTAACTCGATATCATGGGTTAGGGACTTGGTTAGTCATTGTTACTAAAGTAAAATATATTTTCGTATTTACCTATTTAATAAGCGGAAGTCAAATTTAACCGAGTCAATGAGGGTCAACGTTGGTCTTTAGACCAAACGCAAAGGCTGGACAAATGTTAGACCAAACCCAGGTTTTGGTCAAAACCCGAGTACCAAAAACCAAATAACCCTATAATTAATGTTTTATAAAATCTACCTTGGCAAAGATTTAGAGTCAATAGTTATTATTTTTGGAGCTATAATTGTCAAAGAATTAATAATTGAACCATAAGAATATGAGTTTGGTGGAATCCTGATTCCCAGTAATCTCTCAATATTGCTATCATCTTTTGCATATTTTTGCTAGTTTTAATATTTTCTTTTATTAAGTCTAAAATCAATATCTTCCCAAGTCCGAGAATTAAACCCTTTCTTACCACAATTAAAACTACATCACTTAGCGATCATAAATGGTCCTTCCCAATTAGAGCTCTTTGCAGAATCGAGATCCTGTTTATTTCTTTGAGAACCCAAATCCCCTTCCTTGAAATTGTTTGGCTTAATGGTCCGTGCCTTGAATATTTTGTGTTGACTCCATGGTTGGGGTACATATGGACACTGGTGTAGAGGAGGGTACCAAGCATACTGTCTGTCGTGTTTTATCTGATATTCAACAATAAATTTATTGACGGGATGATCATCATGGATACACGCTGAACCCAGCCATTGGTTGTAATATTTTCGGGGTAAAGTTACCCATTCATAACTCTTGAAAATTTCTAAACTGTTCATGGGGAGAAGTCTCTGGACAAAAGTAGCATATTTGAACATCAGTAATATTGGAGCATGAAGAGGAATAAGACTTTCCTGAGCTCGAAACCTTTCGAAAAAGGCATGTGGACTCTCTCCAGATTCTTGTGCAAGTCCCATCAAGGTTTCAACTTCCTTTAGATATTCAAATGGTGGAGAGTTCTCCCTCTTCTTCTTCTGACTCAGAGTCTCTATCAGTAGTGGAGTGTGCTGAAGACATGAAGGTAAGCCTTCTAATATAGATCCAAGTCCTTCCAAGGATCATGTCATATCCAGAATTTTCCTGGATTATTTTAAACTTGGTCTCAGTGCAGACCGAAATTTATGTAACTTTGAGATTGATGAAGCCATATGCATTCCTCGAAATTACTTCATAATATCTGATTGTTGTGGGAGCATGAGTAGCCTCTTGTCGAGTAATGCCGGCAGCCCTAAGGTCTTCAAAGGAATGATGTTGAAAGTAGTACCAATATCAACAAAATCCCTTTTAAATACATTTCCTTTGATGTGCATTGTGGTGAGCAGTCCCAAGTCATATATTTCTTTGTCAGTGACTGAAGGTTCAGGAGGTACATCTGAAATCAGCAGGCATTTCCCAGAAACTATGTGATTCAAAGCCGTAAACATATCTCTCCTTTGTGCTTTCGATAGATAGATAGATAAATTCGCATATATGCTCTATTAATGACTGAACAGCTTCCTTGATTGGTGCTTCAGAAATAGAGAAAGTCCTGACGGGAAGGGTATCTCTGTGCACTCCTTCGGCTCTAAGATTAAGTTCTCCTGACTCAACCTTTTCTTTAAATATGCCCTTCAAAGTCTTGCAATCGCTTGTGGGATGGCCGAAAAACCTATGGAATCTATAGTACTGAGGATTTTCCATGGCCTCTTCAGTTGGTTCCTTCCTGACATATAGCAATTTGATTCCACCGTCTTGAATCTAGGCTTCCAGCAATTCGAGGACTTCTTCAATGGAGCAGGGAAAGTCAGGTGCTTCTGGATCCTCTGTATGATGAGGAGAAGTTTGCACATTATCCTTATTTTATTCCTTTGAATGGGTGGAATAATTATTCTTGCGCTGTGGTTTATCTTTCCGTTTTCTCCCTTACGTTACAACATTTGTGGATGGCTGCAGATTTTACTGCTTGTTGACCAGACGTTTGCTTCCTCGAGTGTCTCGTGCTTCTTCAGTCTTTGTGGATTTTTCTCTTTCTAACAAAGCGGATGTAGTGGTTGCCAACCTTTTCGCTGCTTCGTGGACCTCTGAGAAAGTCTGGAATTGAAGATTCTCTAGTAGATCTCTGTAGACCGGGAGCATGCCGTTGATGCATAAGTCCACCAGCTGCTGTTCTGTGACGTTCGGATCATGACAGTCCAAGGCTTGGACTCTGAATCTTTTCACAAAGTCATTGGGATTTTCACCGGCCCTCTGAAATATCCTTCCAAGGTCAGACAGAGTGACTTGTTCTGACACAACGAAGTACTTCCTATAGAAGACGTTATTTATTTCTCCCCAATTGTTGATGGTTCCAGCTGCAATATTGTTGTACCAGGTGTACGCCATGCCTTTTAAAGATTTTGAAAATTATTTGAGGCGAATAACGTGGTTATGTTCATGCTCTCCCAAGGCTTCAAGAAAATGAGAGACGTGTTCCCGAGCATTGCCGGTCCCGTCATATAGAGTGAAATTTGGGGAGAGTTGTCTTTTGTGTAGCAGCAGGATAAGGAGGTTGGTGACGATGGACTTGTGATGACTTGTCATTTCCATGATTCTCCAGAAGGCGCTCCAAGTCTTCCCGAGTGATAAAATTCGATGATTCTTTCGTTGACAAATTTCCTGCGGCTTTGTTAGTTTTATCGTCATCTACTGTGTGAATTGGAATTACCCCAGGATCAGCAGTGTATGAGGACTTCTCCTTTTCTTTCCTTTTCTCTGACAATTTGTTAGTAAGAGTCTTCAGATGATCAAATAGCTTGTGATGTGCTGCGTCCATATCCGTCTGATTCTTTGCAAGAGTTTCTTGTGCTTTGATGAGATCGGAAATGGTAGGTGGTGGATTTCCTTTGACTTCTTCAGGATGTCGGCCAAACAGGGGATGACTTTCCGCATTAGTCTGAGGAAGAGTATTGTCAGCGCCGTCGATGTTAGCGGCTGGAATAGTTTCCGGGATGTTTTTGTTATTGCTGGTGCTAGCAATGTTTACGTAAGGATTTGTAACTGATCCTGACCTAAGACCGACCATCTTGATGAATTTGAAATTGCAACCGAGAGATTAATCTCCCACTGTGGTCGCCAATCTGTAGATTGGAAAAATAATTTGGTGGTTTTTATGGAATTGAGGAGACGACCGTGCGGAGGAGACTCCTTGAACCGAGAAAAATGTTAAACCTCACACAGATGCACTGCAAGAAGGGAGTGCTATGAATTCGAGAGATAAATCTGTAGTACTCCGGCCTAAACCAAGACAATGGCCGTTCCAAAGTAAATTCGGTCACAAGAGAGGATGGGTCGATCTGTAGGAGGGAAGCTGAGAAATATGTGGAATCAATGGTAGTAAAAGATTGTAGGTGTGTTGTGAATTCTGAATACAATAAGTTCTGAATGATTGAAATTGCTCAGTTGAGAGTAATTGCTCAATTAATGAGTTGTTGATCTCGTATTGTCTGTGAGACGTGAGATCGTTGCATCCGTTATTTCAATCATGATTCAGAGACTTATTTATATTACAGGAATTATAGACATCATGATCCCATGAAGTGTGACAGTTGATGGAATCAAAGAGTGGAGAGATGGAAATAGTGTTTGAAACCAGTTGCTCATCGTGCGGAGACTTGGTTGATTTTCCACCCACTACTTTGTTAACTCCTTCAACTGATTGCACGACTTACTCACATTCCATCATGTGTTTGAACACACGTGTTGTAGACCGCCAGACCAAAACCCTAGTTGATATCCCCCAAGTGACACGATTAACGTCTCGTGGTTAGTTTAGTCAGTTGCTGACTTCGTGATATCATGGGACGATGAGTCCATGTATTTACTGACTTGAACATAATTTTATAAAATGTTTTGAAACTCATGAATTGAACGTGGGCATGATTCTCACGTTGGTAGTTGAGGCGAGCAAGTATTGCTCATTCGATGATTTGTTGAACATTGATAGTTGAACCAATATTCTTTGATTTGAGCAATCATTGCTTATCTGGTCAAGTATTGCTCATCTAATAATTATTGGCAGCGTGACCAAAATAAAATATTAATTAAAATACTGGTAGTTGAACCGAGTATAATTAATAAGAGTGTTGATCATGAGATCGTCATAAATTTATTAGTGTTTGAATCTGGAATTATGATCCTTGGACTCGGAAACCCTAATTTGATCAATTATTGACCACTTCATGGTTTGTTAATAATTGAACCATGGAACGAATGAAGTATTAGTTTCATGATACCATGGCTCAATCATGTAACACCCATATACTCACGTGAGCAAACACCAAGACCTCTTGAAGAGTTGGTGACTTGTTGGTTGAAAGAATGATTAAATGCTGGTTTAATCATTTATTCGAATTACTGCTGGGTTCAGCATTAAGTGATAAGACCTAATTAATTATGAAGAAATGGAGGACCGACCAAGGGGCCATGAAACCGGCCTTGGGTGGTCACGGGATCAAGTGTTGATTGTTTCATGAAGTTCCAAGTCGTTTGGAAGAGTTTTGGACCTAATACGTGCAATTGCGCAAATTAGGTCAAATTTTGAACATATCTAAGACCGGCTCATTGAGATCCAAATAGACAACCTTGGTCGGTCAAGGTAACATGCTCATGTCCCCAAAGCGTTCGTATCTCAGTTCTGAGAATTTTGATATTTTCGGATGTGCGTTTGATCCATCATTTTAGAAAATATAAAGAAACCAGGGTTTTTTGATAAAACCTTCAAAACTTCATGAGATGAAGGAAAATAATGAAAAAGTGAAGGAATCATGAAGTGTGGGACCGGACATGGCCAAGGCATGGCCGGCCGGCCAAGGGAGCCAATCCACACGGTTTTCCAAAATTTTATAATATTTTCATGATTTTAGGGAAATATGATAAAATCAAGGAGTTTTGCTAAAATTAAAGAGTTTTTGTTCAAATCAAGGAGTTTCCATGAGATGAAGGAAACATAAAAAGTAATAATAATAAAATAAGGGACGTGTGGGACTGGCTTGGAGCATGGTTGGCCGGCCGGGGCCCGATCCCGTGCGTTTTTCCTAATTTTATGTATTATTTCACAATTTAAAGGAAATTTCATAATTTGAAGGAAATATCATGAAATCAAGGAAGTTCATGGGATTATGAAAACATGAAAAATATAATAATAATAATAATAATAAAAAGGGATGTGTGAAGCCATCTAGGGTTTGACCGACCGGCTATGGCCCGTGCACACGTGTTTTTCATAATTTTATATTATTTTTCATGGGACCAAGGAAATATCATGAAATTAAGGAGTTTTCATGAAATTAGGGAAATAATAATAAAATAATGAGGAATCATGAGGAATCATGAGGTATGGGGCCGGCTGGGACCAAGGCATGGACGGTGGCCAATGGTCACGCCCCACAATATTCTTCCCTAATTTTATATTATTTCTTTGGTGTGAAAGAAACACCATGAAGCTGAGGAGTTTCCTCAAAACAAAGGATATTTGTTCAAATGAAAGAATTTTCATGTACTCAAGGAAAATAACAAAATATTATAAAAATATGAAACTGGCGTGGGATTGATCACGGCACGGTCGGTCGGTTAGTGGGCCCATGCTCCCAGCGCCTTGGTCAATATTTAATTCTTTATTGTTTTCTTTCCTATTTTGCATAGGTTCATCGTCTCGTCGTATTTTGAAATACTCTTTCGTGCGGTGATTTTTAATGCATCGTCGTTGACTTTCACCATTTAAAGTGGGGCTTACTCAGAGGTAGCTCAGACGCCCGTGCGTTGAATATTCATTACTAACCCAAGGATTTCTGCTGGGAAGAACCATGGTTTGCAGTAATGAAATATCTGCGAAAATATTTGAATATTTTCGGAAATTCTGTGGATGAATCCAAGAATTTGGGAGTAATTAACTTATGGCTCTATACTAGCAGAGCAAGTTGTCTAGGAGCATTAATTATTCTGATATGAGCTTGCTAGAGCTTCATATCCTTTATATAGTCAGGGTAAACTCGTTGTTTGTATCCTGAAGACGTTATCGCTCTATACTCGCAGAGCAGGCTGTCTAGGAGCTGTCCATCTCGTGATACTATATAGAAATAATTACTAAAGTGTTCAGTATTCATGAGATATGTTGTTGTCTATTCGTGAGACCACTTATCTACATGTACTCTAAGAGAAAGTATTCTCAATAAGAGGATTCGATGAGAGACCCGTGTCTCAATACAGATATGTTATTGTCCATCCGAGAGACTACATATCTGCATGTACTCTGAGATAAAGTATTCTCAGTCATAGGATTCGATGAGAGACCCGTGTCTCAATACTCTCATCTGATTGCTGGATCAGAAGTTCATATAATTATGGGTTTACGATTTTAGCCTTCGTCACCGCTATGAACCTGTACTTTTTGTGGGAAACAGAATCACTATGCTATTCATTATTTTGCAAGAAGGAAACAAATTTCTAAGCTTCGTAATTTTCTTTTCTTCACTGTCAATGAAAAAGAAAGTCAGTTGACTAAAGCAGTGAATCGTATGCCCATAAGAAATCAGAACCCTTATGTGAATGATCGCTACTCAAGATATCATCACGTCCCTTATTTTATTATTATTATTTTTTATGTTTCCTTCATCTCATGGAAACTCCTTGATTTGAACAAAAACTCTTTAATTTTAGCAAAACTCCTTGATTTTATCATATTTCCCTAAAATCATGAAAATATTATAAAATTTTGGAAAACCGTGTGGATTGGCTCCCTTGGACGGACGTCCATGCCTTGGCCATGGCCAGTCCCACACTTCATGATTCCTTCACTTTTTCATTATTTTCCTTCATCTCATGAAGTTTTGACGGTTTTATCAAAAAACCCTTGTTTCTTTATTTTTTACTAAAATGATGGCTCAAGCGCACATCCGAAAATATCAAAAATTCTCAGAACTGAGATACGAATGCTTTGGGGACATGAGCATGTTACCTTGACCGACCAAGGTTGTCTCTTTGGCTCTCAATGAGCCGGTCTTACATATGATCACAATTTGATCTAATTTGCACAATTGCACGTATTAGGTCCAAACGACTTGGAACTTCATGGAACGATCAACACTTGATCCCATGACCACCCAGGTCTGGTTTCATGACCCCTTGGTTAGTCCTACATTTCTTCATAATTAATTAGGTCTTATCACCTAATGTTGAACCCAGCATTAATTCGAATAAATGATTAAACCAGCATTTAATCATTCTTTCAATCAACAAGTCACCAACTCTTCAAGAGGTCTTGGTGTTTGCTCACGTGAGAATATGGGTGTTACATGATTATCCCACGGTCTCGTGAAACTAATCCTCATTCGTTCCATGGTTCAATTCCTAACAAACCATGAAGTGGTCATAAATTGATCAAATTAGGGTTTCTGAGTCCAAGGATCATAATTCCAGATTCAAACACTAATAAATTTATGACGATCTCATGATCAATACTCTTATTAATTATACTCGGTTCAACTACCAATATTTTAATTAATATTTTATTTTGGTCAAGCTGCCAATAATTCATTAGATGAGCAATACTTGCTCAGATAAGCAATACTTGCTCAAATCAAAGAATATTGGTTCAACTATCAATATTCAACAAATCATCGAATGAGCAATACTTGCTCGCCTCAACTACCAACGTGAGAATCTTGCCCACATTTAATTCATGAGTTTCAGAAGATTTTACAAAATTATGTTCAACTCAGTAAATACATGGACTCATCGTCCCATGATATCACGAAGTCAGCAACTGACTAAACTAATCACGAGACGTCAATCGTGTCACTTGGGGGATATCAACTAGGGTTTTGGTCTAGCGGTCTACGACACAAATGTTCAAACACACGATGGAATGTGAGCAAATGGTGAAATCAGTTGAAGGAGTTAACAAAGTAGTGGGTGGAAAATCAACCAAGTCTCTACACGATGAGCAACTGGTTTCAAACACTATTTCCATCTCTCCACTCTTTGATTCCATCAACTATCACACTTCATGGGATCATGGTGTCTACAATTCCAACAATATAAAAAAGTCTCTGAATCATGATTGAAATAACTGATGCAACGATCTCACGTCTCACAGACAATACGAGATCAACAACTCATCAATAGAGCAATTACTCTCAACTGAGAAATTTCAATCATTCAAAACTTATTGTATTCAGAATTCACAACACACCTATAATCTTTGACTACCATTGATTCCACACATTTCTCAGCTTCCCTCCTACAGATCGACCGATCCTCTCTTGTCAACGAATTTACTGCAGAATGGACATTGTTTTGGTTTAGGCCGGAGTGCTACAGATTGATATCTCAAATTCAAAACACTCCCTTCTTGCAGTGTATATGTGTGAGGTTGAACATTTCGTTCATTTCAAGGAGTCTCCTCTGCACGGTCGTCTCCTTAATTCCATAAAAACCAGCAAATTGTTTTTCTCATGTACAGATTGGCGACCACAGTGAGAGATTAATCTCTCGGTTGCAATTTCAAATTCGTCAAGATGGTCGGTATTAGGTCAGGATCAGGTAAAAATCCTAATGCAAACATTTCTAGCACCAGCAATAACGAAAACATCCCAGAAACTGTTCCAGCCACTAACGTCGACGGCGCTGACGATACTCTTCCTCAGACTAATGCATAAATCATCCCCTGTTTGGCCGACATCCCTAAGAAGTCAGAGGAAATACACCACCTACCATTGTCGATCTCATCAAAGCGCAAGAAACTCTTGCAAGGAATCAGACGGATATGGCCGCAGCACAACAGAAGCTATTTGATCATCTGAAGACTCTTACTGACAAATTGTCAGAGAAAACACAAGAGAAGTGGAAATAAAAGGAGAAGTCTTCAGACACTGTTGATCCTGAGGTAATTCCAATTCACACAGTAGATGACGATGAAACTAACAAAGCCAGGGCAATTCGTCAACGAAAGAATCATCGAATTTCATCACTCGGGAAGACTTGGAGAGCCTTATGGAGAATCATGGAAAAGATAAGATATCACATGTCCATCGTCGCCAACCTCCTTATCCTGATGCAATGCAAAAGATTCCCCTTCCAAAAGGTTATGTCTCCCTAACTTTCACTCTATATTACGGGACCGGAAATGCTCGGGAACACGTCTCTCGTTTCCTTGAAGCCTTGCGAGAGCATGAACAGAACCACGTTGTTCGCCTCAAAGAATTTTCAAAATATTTAAAAGGCATGGCGTACACTTGGTACAACAATATTGCACCTGGAACCATCAATAATTGGGGAGAAATGATTAACGCCTACTATAGGAAGTACTTCTTTGTGTCAGAACAAGTCACTCTCTCTGACCTTGGAAGGATGTTTCAGAGGGCCGGTGAAAATACCAATGACTTTGTGAAAAGATTCAGAGTACAAGCCTTGGACTATTATGATCTGAACGTGACAGAACAGCATCTGGTGGACTTATGCATCAACGGCATGCTCCCAGTCTATAAAGATCTACTGGGGAATCTCCGATTCCAGACTTTCTCAGATATCCATGAAGAAGCAAAGAGGTCATATACCACTGCACCTGCTCTGTTAGAAAGAGCAAAACCCATAAAGACTGAAGAATCATGAGACACTCGAGGAAGCAGGCGCCTGGTCAACAAGAATTACAATATGCAGCCTTCCACAAATGTTGTAACGGAAGGGAGCAAACGGAAATATGAACCACAGCGCAAGCATACTTCTTCCACCCCTTCAAAGGCATAAAATAAGTATAATGTGCAAACTTCCCCTCAGTATACAGAGGATCCAGAAGCACCTGACTTTCCCTACTCCATTGAAGAAGTCATCCAATTGCTGGAAGCCTGGATTCAAGACGGTGCAATCAAATTGCCATATGTAAGGAAGGAACCAACTGAAGAGGCCATGGAAAATCCTCGGTATTGTCGCTTCCATAGGTTTGTCGGCCATCCCACAAGAGATTGCAAGACCTTGAAGTGCATATTTAAAGAAAAGGTCGAGTCAGGAGAACTTAATCTTGGAGCCGAAGGAGTGCACAGAGATCCCATTCCTGTTAGGACTTTCTCTATTTCCGAAGCACCAATCAAGGAAGCAGTTCAGTCATTAATAGAGCATGTCTGCGAATTTCTCTATCTATCTATCGAAAGCACAAAGAGGGGATATGTTTACGGCTTTGAATCACATAGTTTCTGGGAAATGCCTGCTGATTTCAGATGTACCTCCTGAACCTTCAGCCACTGACAAAGAAATGTATGACTGGGGACTGCTCACCACAGTGCACATCAAAAGAAACGTATTTAAAAGGGTATTTGTTGATATTGGTACTGCTATCAACATCATTCCTTTGAAGACCCTTAGGGCTTCCGACATTACTCGACAAGAGGCTACTCATGCTCCCACAGCAATCAGATATCATGAAGGGATTTCCAGGAATGCATATGGCTTCATCAATCTCAAAGTTACATAAATTTTGGTCTGCACTGAGACCAAGTTTTACATAATACGGGAAGACCCTAGATATGACATGATCCTTGGAGGGACTTGGATCTATACTGGAAGACTGACCTTCATGTCTTTAGCACACTCCACTACTGACAGAGACTCCGAGTCAGAAGAAGAAGAGTAGAACGCTCCATCATTTGAACATCTAAAGGAAGTTGAAACCTTGATGGGACTTGCACAAGAATCTGGAGAGAGTCCACATGCCTTTGTCGAAAGTTTTCGAGCTCAGGAAAGTATTATTCCTCTTCACGCTCCAATATTACCGATGTTCAAATATGCTACTTTGGTCCAGAGACTTCTCCCCATGAACAGTTTAGCAATTTCCAAGAGTTATGAATGTGTAACTTCACCCGACAATATTACACCCAATGGATGGGTTCAGCGTGTATCCATGATGATCATCTTGTCAAGAAATTTATTGCTGAAAATCAGGCAAAACACGACAGACAGTATGCTAGATACCCTCCTCTACACCAGTGTCCATATGTACCCCAACCATGAAGTCAACACAAAATATTCAAGGCACGGAACATAAAGCCAAACAAGTTCAAGGAAGGGGATTTGGGTTCTCAAAGCAACTAAACAGTATCTCCATTATGCAAAGATCTCTAATTGGGAAGGACCATTAATGATCGCTAAGTGATATAGTTTTAATTGTGGTAAGAAAGGGTTTGATTCTCGGACTTGGGATGATATTGATTTTAGACTTAATAAAAGAAAATATTAAAACTAGCAAAAATATGCAAAAGATGATAGCAATATTGAGAGATTACTAGGAATCAGGATTCCACCAAACTAATATTATTATGGTTCAATTATTAATTCTTTGACAATTATAGCTCCAAAAATAATAACTATTGACTCTAAATCTTTGCCAAGTAGATTTTACAAAACATTAATTGTAAATGGTAAGCATGGATTATCAAAACACTTAAGCTAAGCATAACCCATCAAACTAAATGACAACTAATTATTTAAAATCATAATTCAAACTAGTACGACTGTTTCCACGATGGGAGGGCCGACCGAAGAATAATTTGAAGATGGGGTTTTTCTGCGACTATTTTCGTCCCGTTTAAGAAAAGGTGATACTTACACCCGTTTCAGTAAAAGTGATACTTTCGTCCCGTTTCGGAAAAAAGTGATACTTTCTCTCTGTTTCGGAAAAAGTGATACTTTCTCCTCGAAACCGAGCAAAAGTATCACTTTTCCCGAAACAGAGTGAAAGTATTACTTTTCCTGAAACGGAGTAAAAGTATCACCTTTTCTTACACGGAAAATTAGTCGATCCATAAACCAAAATATGGTTGCATGATGTGTTATGCATCCTTTGTGGTGGTTTGCATAATGTCTATGCATTCAATTTTCGAGAATTATGCCTAAAATGAAAGTATCATTTTTCTTGAAACGGAGGAGTACATCATTTTATTAGTTGCAACGGAAAATTAGTTGATGAATAAACCAAAATTCTGCTACATAAACTATTATGTATACTTTATGGTGGTTTGTATAATGGATATATAGTTAATTTTCTAAAATTGTGCCTAAAATTATAAGTACCTCTGAATTTTTCGTAAAAACTCAAAATTTGATATGGTTGTTTGTGCTCGTTGGATAGGTTTTTTTATTAGCTTTCCAACGAGATAAAAATTTTAAAATTCCAAGGCACGTATTTTTAGATATGTTATATTCAAGTTTGCTTTCCAATTATACCCCTGAAAAGATATGATACACAAAAAGTTATAGTAATTGGACTAAAAGGGAGGAACATTTTTGGTTTTTCGGCCCTAACCATTTTCAATCCTTTTGTGTCAATTGATCACTTACATTTTACAAAAAAGTGGTCATATAAAGGTCCTCCCTCGCTTCGCTCGGTTGACCCAATTATATTAATGCAAAAGTCGTAAAAAGAATTAAATAAAGTTACCACAATGATGAGAATTGGCTTCCTCCGGCATCCTAGTGTTGGGGTTTAGCTCTTCATCATGGAAACACACTCAAAAGTTGATTTCATTGCTCAAAAGTGTTTACAAATGATAAAAAGGAGAGAAATTGAATAAACTAGGAAACTGCAACACTTTTATGGTGTTGCAAGTCCACTGTTACAGAGATCGATATAAATAAATTGTCGATGTAACTGTAGTGTATAAGACTGTTGTGAAACTGTCGCAATCACTGTTTATAAACGACTGTTTTAGGGAGTCTGTTCTTCGTTCTTCAGCAGCAGCAGGAACAGAATCCCGCGACTTGTGATTTAGTCTCCCTGTAACTCCAAAAACTTCCCCAAGCTCTTGATAATCCTATGTGAGTCCCCAGAACCTCTATTTATATCAAACAGGCACTTAAAACCTCGTGTAAATCTCTATTTTCTTCACCTACAATCTACGGGATTTTTTTTCTTCTTTTCCACGAAAAATCCTTCTATCCACGCGTCTGTTGCTCTCGATAACTCTCTCCTTGATATAGTAAATATGCAGATAGATATCTTCCATCTTACCGGCCATGAACAACTTCCATAATTGAAACAGAGAACCCGATATTCCTTCCATGTTTTGAAACAACTACCACATATAATGAGATTCACTCCTTCTTTTTAGTTCTAAGACATATAATACTCCTAGTTTACTGTCATGAACTTATCCCGATCCAAACCAAAGACCAGTCCCGAGTAAATATCTCCATCTCTTACCAAATATAAATCCGAGAAAATCTTTCCATGTTCAATCGTGATCTTCTTGTTTTACGTGAGTAGACCCATTACCTTCCCTGTTTGATCGTGGAAAATTGTTGCCAAGAAGAATCGGCGATTGAAACCAAGTGAAACTCGTGAAACATCAACCCAGAAATCTCTGCAAATTCAAACTCTCTTTTCCCGCCAAAATCGTTTTAAAAAGAGGAAGAATGTGAAGTCCCCTTAATCTAGCTGCGGTGTCCCTTTAGCAAGTGGGTGCAAATAGTAGATTTGGGGTGTAAATAAAGGTGGGTTACCCATTATCAAGTGTGTAACCCTTATCCATTTGAGGGGTGGCTTTAGTAATTTTCTCCCGCGAGCGCAAATACCAATTTTCGAGCCAATTTCGCCGCAAAAGCTTATTTTCCAAAAACACCTACAAAACACATAAAATAATCAAATAACTACAAAATCGAGCACTAACAATGCACACAAATGAGATCAAAATAGACGCATAAATGCGTCTATCAAATACCCCCAAACTTATTATTTTCTAGTCCTCGAGCAAATCAAATCTACAAAATAAAAATCCTAACTCACTGTCGTAGGCATCGTCGATTGCATTTAGCGTATGCAATAAGCCTTTAAACCCATAGGTGGCCCTAGTGGCCGAGTTATAGTCTCGGGAGGGCTTACAAGAGATATACCCATAAAACCTTTACTTTCCAGACCCTAGCTATTTACGCAGAACCTTGGAAGGCACTAAAGAATCTCCTTAGTTGGCATACTTATTGATTACAGGAGGAAATACCCTGATGTGAAATTCCAATTGTTGTACACGAGTTTGCACTCAAGCAAACTAAAATTCATATATAAGTGACAGAGCTCTACTCAGATAGTTGCACTATAGACATCAATATTCGGAGTCAACAAATCACATGGATAGATTAAGAGATGGATATACAGAAAAACTTAGATGGTTTTGATGTTGACTAGATGAACGGTGTTTCTTATATCTGTCTGAAGGCCACTGCCAAAATGAACCTATCCTAATGGACTGAGATACTGGTCTGACTAATATCAACACAACTGGCATATACAAGGGAACCAGTGGTCGATAATCCTAATTCTAGATCAACTCGTCTGGCATATACAAGGGAACCAGCGGTCAATTTATTCACTGAATATTAATTATTATTATTATTATTATTATTTAATATTATTACATGAAACTAGTTGGAAGCCTAACAAGCTAGGCTCCAACGACATACTACTACATTAATTGAACAGGTTGCTGTGCTAGCCTACCAGCGAGCCTCATGGGTAACCTTGCCAAGGGGAGCCGAAGCGGGGGGGGCGAGATTGTGTCACAAGGGGGGAAAACTAACACTACCTTCCATGTTAATTCCTGCAATATTACGCCATTGGGGACTTGAACCTGGGACCTCCTGGAACGCATGAAACTTCGGGGAACGGGAATGACCAGCTGATCTAGGGCCACCACCATTATTATTATTATTATTATTATTTTTGAACAACATGATTAGATCTTGTGGATCCAAGCGCATGCTTCTTGTCAGCAAATTACATGACAGTTCCCATGGATCCTGCGTTCCACGCTTGTTTAGGCGACGGAGACATGGAGAACACACACATATTGCTATCCAAGTGTTAATTTATTCTTTTTGGTCTAATTGGTCTTTTCTTTTTTTCTTTTTCTTTTTATTTTATAGTAACTCAATCACTCTATTTCATCCTAGCAGTGGTAACAACTTGAATCATGAGCCCCACCTAATCACTTAGAGAAACATATTTTAAAAAGAAAACAAAATAAAAACAGAAGTGAAAAGGACTCAACGAGATATGGCGAAACTACCATGTTATTTCTAACACCTGAGCTCTGTGCTTTTATGAATTGACTCTTATAGATGTTTCCATCTACTCAGATTGGTTCCTCAACTCCTACAACCAAGATGCTTCCATCCACTTAGATTGGTTAGTGCTATCCTTAATAAGCATAAATTTCTAGGCTCTGGAGTTTAATAATGCAACTAAAAGGTTTCTCCCATACCCCCAAACTTAAATCTAACATTGTCCTCAATGTTCTAAAGATAAAATTAAAAGCATGAACAAGGAGAAATTGTTACCATTTGAAGCAAAAGAGTTAAGAAAATATATTACCGTGTTGCATGAGCATGGGTTACCTCCCATGAAGTGCTAAGTTTAACGTCTCAGCCAGACATAAGAAATAATTAATCACCTCGAATAATATAGCAATAGCCAGAACAACTATGGATCAACAAAACCAAATAAAACTGCCACAATTATAAGACAAGTGCATCGGATTAGATAAATAAGAAAATATAGCACAATCTGATTTAAAAATTCTTCCAAGACAACTGGATTTATCTGCGGCGCCCACTTGGGCTTCATATGGGTGTCTTGATAAATAGATTTATCCGACCAACATGTCTCTAATAGTTGGATTTCCTCCTGGACAGTATCAGGAGGATCAGGTTGTGGAGTCGGAAGTGACTCAAGTAATACCTCAGGTATACTAGGCTCGAATCCCAAGTTAGGTACTTTTAATGGGGATACTTGACCATCACTACCCCCAAACTTAGGGTAGTCAGTATTCTCGGACAAACCTATAACTATTGCTTGAATTTCCGGATCCTCGGAGTCTTTAAAATACTCAAGAGATTCTTCTAGTTCATTACCCCCAAACTTAGGGTCAACACTACTCTCCATAAGGCCTAGCACCATGGCTTGAATTTCAGGGTCCGTAGAGTCTTTAAAGTACTCGAGATCTTCTTCTAGTTCAATAGTTTGGTCACCTAACTGACTTAAGAGAATCTCATCAAATTCATCCAAAGAATCCTCTAATAAAGTGTCGTCCCAATTATCCTGAATTAGATCCTGGACTAAAGTGCTAATCATATTCACTTCCTCCAAGTCATCAGAAGGTTTTTTATTAACATTAAAGACATTTAGTTCAGTGGTCATATTTCAAAAGGATATGTTCATAATCCAGGTCCTACAGTTGATGATAGTATTAGATGTGGCTAAAAATGGGCGACCTAAAATCACCGGTATTTGAGCACTAGGATCTTGTACAGGTTGAGTGTCTAGAACAACAAAATCCACGGGATAAATAAATTTATCAACCTCAATCAGTACATCCTCTATGATACCACGAGGTACTTTGACAGACCTATTAGCTAACTGTAGGGTCATTTTAGTCGGTTTCAACTCACCAAGACCTAGCTGAGTATACACATGGTACGGGAGTAAGTTAACACTAGATCCTAAGTTAAGTAATGCTTTATCAACCCATGTGATTACCAATCATACAAGATATGGTGGGGCATCCAGGGTCTTTATACTTAGGGGATTTTGGTTTAGAAGGATTGAACTTACCTGACCAGCTAAAAAGGCTTTCTTATGGACATTAAGCTTACACTTTCATGTACAAAGATCCTTAAGGAATTCGGCATACGCATGCATTTGCATAATTGCTTCTAGTAAAGGGATGTTAATGTTTACCTGCTTAAATATTTCCATTATTTCGTTGAAGGTCAACTCTCTCTTTGTTGGAACTAACAACTGTGGATATGGGGCTCTAGGCACAAAATGAGACCTATCAGGAACCGTATTGGCATCACTAGAAATTTTATCGGTCTCTTCAGCTAGTGGCTCCTTATGGGGATCATCTTGGGGACTAAAATTGGAACTAGAAGGTAGATATACAGTAAGTCCACTATTAGGCATGGCTATCTTATTGTCTACCAATTTACCACTTCTAAGGGTTGTTACAGAGTTCACATGATTGAAATCTTTCTCTCTAGAGGATACTTCATGAATTGCTCTAGTATTGGGTAGTGGTTGATTGGGGGACTTTTCCTTTTCTTTTTTGCTAAAAAATTCCGCAATTATACTAACCTGATTTTTTAGCTCTGAAATAGCCTTAGAGTTTTCCGGTAAACCGTTCTCAACCATTTTCTTAAACTCTACAGTGTTATGAGATAAGATGGTGAGAGACTCTTCTAAACTCATGATCTTCTTATCGATAGGTTCTGATAATGATCTGGCCCTAAATGGTTCTTAGTATACCCAAAACTTGGGAGAGTCTGAGAACTACTAGGCTGACTTTGACTCTGACCATTAGACCAGGAGAAATTCGGGTGGTTTCTCCAACCAGGGTTATAAGTGTCTGAATATGGATCAAATCTTTGATGGTTTTCAAACCTAGAGTTGTTATAAAGAGCATGGGATTGCTCTTCGTATCTAGCATGGTGTGAACCTTGATTCATTTCTAAGGCCTCTAGATGCCTAAGAATATCAGACCCGTAATCAACTCTATCGACCCTATGGATATGATATCTAGGTATTTCTGGTTCTCTCATTGAATCCCATTGCCTAGTTTACTCAGCTAACTCGATGAACTCATCAAAATAATCATCTGGGTCTTGATGGGTAAATTCTCCACCACTAATTGTTTCTACCTGCATACGGGTTTCTCTATCAATGCCCTCATATAAAATTTGGGCCATGTGGGCTTTTTAAAAGCCGTGATATGGACACTAGTATAACAATTCACTAAACCTTTCTACATAATCATGAAGCTTTTCACCTAATTTCTACTTAAAGGTTTGGATAGACTGTCGAACAGCTGCAGTCTTACGGTGTGGGTAGAATTTCTTAACAAATGCCTCTACAAGACCATCCCAGGTGGTAATTTTTTTAGAAGGAATAAAATGATACCACTCTTTCGCTTTCTCATAGATAGAGAAGTGAAACAAGAGTAACCTAAGCTCATCTTTGGATACATTCGAATAGTTCATTGTGTCACAAATCATTTCAAAGTCTCTTATGTGGGTATATGGGTTCTCATTATCTAACCCCCTAAACTTACGAAGCATGCCAATAGTCTCAGGTCTAATATCAAATTGGACCGTAGAAGCTGGTAGTACTACACCTGGCTCACGCACTACTTTATATGGGTTCAAATGATCCCTAAGGGTTTTTACCGGGACCTCATCATCATTTTCCTTCACCATTTCGACAAAAATAGAAGTGATACTAGTGAAGCAAGAAAATCGTTCACATGCAAATGCTGGATTAACTAATTTAGGTAAGCTTGGGTTACTTATAGAGAAATATACCCAAAGGTACGAGCCTGAGGTTTGTGGATTTTCAGATGGTAACTCCCATAAGGCCCAAGGCACGGGTTCAGCTTACTAATCCACCAGTTTTCCTAAACTCGGTAGTCTGACGAAGATGCAATTGGTGTGTGCAGTGTTTTTTTTTTTTTTTTTTTTTAATAAATAAAGTACTAAAAATTAACACAAACAAATAAAAGAAAAATTACAAGTCCAAAAATAAATAAAGAAACTACTAAAAATAAGATGAGAGTCTAAAAATAAATTCTTTAGTTTCTCCCATTTTGTAAGGCAAGTTCAACTTTCCACGTTTCGCTTCAAGCCAATCCTGCACAACAAAAACAAAAATACCAAAGAAGTAAAATAGAACAAAAAATAATCTGATAATAAAAATAATAAAAAAATAAAAATATATACAAAACCTAAAAAAAAAATGCAAAACCTAAATACAAGTCCGCGTCGACGACGCCAAAAACTGATGTAGTTTTAATTGTGGTAAGAAAGGGTTTGATTCTCGGACTTGGGAAGATATTGATTTTATACTTAATAAAAGAAAATATTAAAACTAGCAAAAATATGCAAAAGATGATAGCAATATTGAGAGATTACTGGGAATCAGGATTCCACAAAACTCATATTATTATGGTTCAATTATTAATTCTTTGACAATTATAGCTCCAAAAATAAGAACTATTGACTCTAAATATTTGCCAAGGTAGATTTTACAAAACATTAATTATAAATGGTAAACATGGATTATCAAAACACCTAAGCTAAGCATAACCCATCAAACTAAATGACAACTAATTATTTAAAATCATAATTCAAATTATATTAATGCAAAAGTAGTAAAAAGAATTAAATAAAGTTACCACAATGATGAGAATTGGCTTCCTCCGTCATCCAATTGTTGGGGTTTAGCTCTTCATCATGGAAACACGCTCAAAAGTTGTTTTCATTGCTCAAAAGTGTTTACAAATGATAAAAAGGAGAGAAATTGAATAAACCAGGAAACTGCAACACTTTTATGGTGTTGCAAGTCCACTGTTACAGAGATCGATATAAATAAATTTTCGATGTAACTGTAGCGTATAAGAATGGTGTGAAACTGTCGCAATCACTGTTTATAAACGACTATTTTAGGGCGTCTGTTATTCGTGTTATTCGTTCTTCAGCAGCAGCAGGAACAGAATCCCGCGACTTGTGATTTAGTCTCCCTGCAACTCCCAAAACTTCCCCAAACTCTTGATAATCCTATGTGAGTCCCTAGAACCTCTATTTATATCAAACATGCACTTAAAACCTCGTGTAAATCTCTATTTTCTTCACCCACAATCTACGGGATTTTTTTTCTTCTTTTCCACGGAAAATCCTTCTATCCACGCGTCTGTTGCTCTCGATAACTCTCTCCTTGATATAGTAAATATGCAGATCGATATCTTCCATCTTACCGGCCATGAACAACTTCCATAATTGAAATAGAGAACCCGATATTCCTTCCATGTTTTGAAACAACTACCACATATAACGAGATTCGCTCCTTCTTTTTAGTTCTAAGACATATAATACTCCTAGTTTACTGTCATGAGCTTATCCCGATCCAAACCAATGACCAGGCCCGAGTAAATATCTCAAGCTCTTACCAAATATAAATCCCAGAAAATCTTTCCATGTTCAACCGTGATCTTCTTGTTTTACATGAGTAGACCCATTACCTTCCCTGTTTGATCGTGGAAAATTATTGCAAAGCAGAATCGGCGATTGAAACCAAGTGAAACTCGTGAAACATCAACCCAAAAATCTCTGCAAATTCAAACTCTCTTTTCCCGCCAAAATCGTTTTAAAAAGAGGAAGAAGGTGGAGTCCCCTTAATCAAGCTGCGGTGTCCCTTTAGCAAGTGGGTGCAAATAGTATATGTGGGTTACCCCTTATCAAGTGTGTACCCCTTATCCATTTGAGGGTTGGCTTTAGTAATTTTCTCTCGTGAGCGCAAATACCACTTTTCGAGACAATTTCGCCGCAAAAGCTTATTTTTCCAAAAACACCTACAAAACACATAAAATAATCAAATAACTATAAAATCGAGCACTAACAATGCACACAAATGAGATCAAAATAGACACATAAATGCGTCTATCACTAAGTCCATCACCGGAGAACAATGCACACCAGTAATTCACGAGAATTGGCTTAAGGCGCTTGTCTGAGATTATTGAGCATTTGAGGTACTGGGCGACTAAGCATTCATGACGTCTGGATTTGGCATTTTAGGATTTTCTTTCATTCTATTTCAATTGCTATAAAACGTTTGCAATACTTGCAATCAGTATTTGAATTCAGCAATTTATCAAAAATTCAATTCATATTTCTTAAAAGAAAATCTATATCAAGTCCAAAAGAAAATCCTTAACCATCTACCAATCCAAAACCATGATATCAAAACCCAAATAAAACCTCACATCTCTCAGAAATTCATAAGTTCAAGAGATTATGGAAAATGAATCAAAGAAAATCAGCGAAGAAAGATTTTTGCACCTCTACATCCTTCAAAGCCTATAAAGCTGCCTTCTCCTTGTTCAGCTCTGCAGTCAGCCTGGCAATCTTGTCTTCCTTATCCATCACAACATCATTGGGAAAGGGTATGTCATTTTTACATGAACCCTTACTAGCATTCATCTTCTCACGAAGACACTTCACATTGAAGCCAAGTCTCTCAGAATTCTCCAAGTTGAACTCCCAATTAAAGAGTACATCTGGAGTTACGGCATTTCTGGTTCTAGTGCATATATCGCTTACAACACGCAAGAGTACACTTACCTACATTGTTAAAGCATAAGCACGCCCAGGATTCCTGTCGACAATTATATGGCCAAAGTTCTCCCATATTTTCTTGTACAAACCTACATATCCAATGGGAATGCTGAATCCAACAACTAACTCACTTGGGTATTCGTACACGATTATACGGTTTTCAACTATTGGAGCAGCTTCTACAATCAAGGCAACAGTTTCTTCAGTATTTTCTGTTGGTGTCATGGATTCTTCTATTACTGAAACAACAACAATCCGGGTCCCCATGAATTCATCAACAACACTTTCACGTCCTTGAAGAGCATAGATAGTTTTCTCCTTATCAATAGCCTCAGGGTCACTCGTTTCATCATTTTGGGTTCCTTCATTCTCAACTTCGGTATTTTGCACCTAATACGAAGATTACATGAGATTAGGATCATCCAAGTATGAAACATAAATAAATCATGAACAACGGCATACAAGTGGTCTAACATCATCAAAGTCTTTCATTATACATGCTAGATATCAGCAAATAACGTGAAAGTCACAAAATCACGTTTTATAACAAGCCCGCCTGAGAAGATTTTACAATGCCCTGTACAACGCAATAAACTGGGAGAAATTGGTGAAGAATCAAGGGTTGGGTTATATACCATTATCTTCATATGGGTGTTACCTACAACATGTCAAAATTTCATAGCAATTGGACGAACGAGCAAAACGATGTGTTCGAAACTCGGGACTACACAACATCTGAAAAAGTTTTGAAAGTTTCCTGGAAGTTAACTATTTCGCAATTTTCAGGCCCTGGACGTGCTCAAAACTTAAAAGGCTTCTTTATAAAAATTGGAAATTTCCTGGGATTAAAGATGCATATGCGTATCATGAAAATCTGACATCAGAAGAGAATTCTACGATATTTTTTCTAAAATGCTGAGTTCTGAATTTTCTGGTGACGTATTTTCGGCAAAACTTGTCATATATTCACATACTTTATCATTCATTCACTCATAGACCAGCGAGTTTATACTTCTATGGATGAAATACAAGAGAAATATTTACCTGGGTGGTCTCCGAAGCATTCAAGGAACAAGAATGGCTTGCATCAACATCGACAACTCTGTCACCTTCATTCGGTTTTGAACTCTGGGAGTTTTCTTCATTGCCATCCTTCGAACGTGTGTCACCGGTATTTTCCATGACCATGGAATCATCCTCCTGTACATATCCCCAGCAATTAAAATTTTATTCATGAGGCGCCATAATTAATATGGGAAGATATACTTACAGCTTCTTCTTCATCACTCAAGTCAGAAATTGTTCGCCCAGAAGCGGAAAACTGAAGACCGTCAATACTTGATGGAGTAAAATTATGCAACAGAATAACAAAGGTGGTTTTAAGATCCTAATTACGTGGATGAGAAGAATTCATGATGAAAGAGGTATCGACAACTCACCAGACGAGTCACTGGGGACTTTATAGTGTTGGGTAACAGCCTATAACCTTTATGCATGCCTTCTCCGCCATGAACAACCGCCTCAGTCTCTGAGAAATATACACGGATTCGAGGTTTTACGCTACAACCGTCATGTGGTAAATTTTGACAAAATCAGAATACAGCTATTATAATTTTATGAAAATTATATAAAAATGTACCTGAGATGATTTTCTCTTATCACCAGAGAGATACTTTAATCTTGGTCGACCAGAAATCATCTCATCAGAGGGACGACTCCTTACTGGAGGCTGACTGACTGTCACGTATTCATGCAATCGCTCAAATTGATCATCCCAGAAGTCTGCATAACCTGGAGTCACATATGAAAATCTATTGGAGAAAGGGAACCAGTATTTACTTCCTTCCACATGGGTATGATCTAAGCGAGTCATGAGATGCTCAGCCGATGGCTTCCTCCCCCGAATAGTTGTAACACACTGATCCATACCCATTTGTCGAGTTATTCTATCAATATTATACTCTTCCACTGAAAGTTCTCCGTACGAAACCGATAGCAAATGACCAGGGGTGCATCTCAACTTGAAAGATCTCTCACCATCGTTCAGATACGCACCAGATGACAAACTCGTGCTCTCTCCAGTATTGAAGGTCATCGGTTGAAAAACGTAAGGAGGCACTGACACCCAAGGACGGAAATTGAACTCAGATTCGTCATCCAACATGTCAATAAGGCGCGCCTTAGACCGAGGCTGCTTTGTGAACCAACGCATGATCCTGACATTATCTTTCTCGGGGAAAATATGACGAGCATCAGTATTCGGTCTTTGTAAAACATTACGTGGAATGGGTGCATAATTCTTGAAGTGTTGCCACATCAGATCTTGAAGAAACATCGTGTTAGCATAACATTCAATCTTCAAGAATCTATTCGACACGCTAGAGTATGTAACCAAAGAGTCTAAGTTGTGATACAAGGAGCCCAAAAACAAACTACCTATCGGGAGTTGCTCACCTTGAGCCATCTTAATAGCAAAGGGGATTACGAAAGGCTTCAACAAGTTTCCACTGTCTTCAAAAACATCTCTAGACAATCATAAACATAAGAAAGCAGCAATAGGTAACATACCGTCGATAGGTTTATCAGAAACCTCGTCTTTGGGCCACCAGCATGTCAACCAGAGAGCATAGCATCCTTTACTGCCATCCTTATTTGCTACCTCCATTTCAGCTGCCAAGACATGAGAAACGGCGGTCTCCTCATCTGAAAGATCCCCATGTCACAATACTTCTTGCGTCATGAAAATGAACAACTCTCCAGAAGCCTGAATAGCCCTTGTCACCTGCGCCTGATCGAGCATGTCCCTAACATGAGGAAAACCCAACATATGCCTCGCCCATCCAGCAAACTTCTCCAAAGGTCGTCGAGAAAGCTTAAATTACATGATCGATGCAAGGAAGACTCCTCGTTCAAGACAAAACCGGATAACTGTCTTAGGAGTCACGAATTTCTTCTGAGTGACAGTCCTGGGATTTATCAGAAGACGATACGCTGGAGATTTCAAATGCTTTTCAACTCCTGGAGTATCTTCCTCGAAAAATGCATCATCTATGTTCGTTCTTAATCCCAGGAGCTTCGTCCTCATCTTCACCAGTAGAATTTTCATCCGTGTATGTCTCATCTTTAGAGATGTCGTCATCAACACACATTTCATCTCTTGAAGTGTCGTTAACTTGGGAGTTGGTCATCTTACGAAGTAGCTGCAAAAATTCACATTACATTCTACTTCAGTACACTATCCAGAATCAAGGAAACACTAGCGTCTAATGGTAACTCTTAACTCTTACCTTTTATACTTCCACTAACAATAGTGATAGTAATGTTAGAGTTAACACCTCAAAATCGTTCGTTTCTTCGAAACCTACAAAAGACGAACAAAACTCAGTTTTTTTTCATAAAATCATGAATATTTCTACTGTGTGAACATTCACCATGGAATCATGAAAACTAGAGTATTATTTCATCATAAATAATTGCTCATTTCTAAATAGTATTACACCAAACTCAAGTTTTGATTTTAGAGAAAATATTATATATTTATATATATATGTAAAGAAAACGTTTTATTTACTCACATAAATAAATAAAAAATTTCAACGCGAGCAAGGCTCACAAAAATAAATTTTTGGACACTCCACGGTTTCAAAAGAAAAATCCATGAACATACCATGGTTTTATAGAAAATATTTTCCTTCGTATCGTCATACGTCTTTGAAACGAAGGTTTATTTCAATTTTGTGAAAACATACACATTATAAGATAAAGTTTTGGTTTACCTGAAAGCACATAAACAAAATTTTATCACTAGACAAAAGTTCATATATGTATAAAGAATAAAAAACCCCTCTTCGTATCATCATCATTCTTTAAAACGAAGGGTTTATTTCGGTTTTGCAAAAATTCATCTTTTCATGATAAAACTTTGGCTCACATGAAAGCTCATAAACATAGTTTTATTGCTGAACCTAAATATTCATATATGAAGAAAAAATATCTCCTAAATCAGGGATTATTATTAGTTTTCAAAAACTAACGATCCAACGAACATACGTTTTAAAAAACGAGGGTTTTCGACGAAACCCACACTCATATATGCACATGTATATAAATTCAACATGATCACATCATGAAACTCACATGAACTCAGCAAACATCAAAAAAAGAAAAAGAGTTTGGACGCTCACCTGGTCGGCGCCGGCGGAAAACAGCCGGACGGCGGCAACAACGCTAGTGGTCCGGCGAATATTTTCTCCCCTTGCTGCTGGCGTGAAGGAGATGAAGATATGATGAAAATTCTGGTCGTGGGAAAATTAAAAAAAAAAAAAGAACAATTTCTTTTATATCAATTTTTATTTCCAAAACCTAATTTTCTAAGGATTTCCTTATTAGGCCCTGCCCACGAATCCTAAATGACCAAGGACCCGTCATCCAAATCAGCGGTTCAAGACCAATTTATTCTTATCAAACGACGCTCTAGCATGTCACTGGAATCTTCATTCAAGTCATGGTATGCTCGTACGATCGAAATCCGGTAACATCTTAACTTACGACTAAGTTCAACTACTTATATTGTTTATGACCGGAAAATCACCATTCAATGCTGACTGAGGAACACATCTTTCCTCACTAAGCAGGGGACTTAATATAGATGGTGGATTTTCGATGAAGGCTAAAATCGTAAACCCATAATTATATGAACTTCTGATCCAGCAATTAGATGCGAGTATTGAGACACGGATCTCTCATCAAATCCTTTGACTGAGAATACTTTCTCTTAGAGTACATGCATATATGTAGTCTCTCGGCTGGACAATGACATATCTGTATTGAGACATGGGTCTCTTATCGAATCCTATGATTGAGAATACTTTATCTCAGAGTACATGTAGATATGTGGTCTCATGGCTAGACAACAACATATCTCATGAATACTGAACACTTCAGTAATTTTTTTTATATAGTATCACGGGATGGACGGCTCCTAGAAAGCATGCTCTGCTACTCCCTCCGTCCTAATTTAGATGCCAAAATAGGATTTTGCACAAAGATTAAGAAACACAAAGAGAATAGTTTTTTTTCCATAATTACCCAAGGTTGGTATTTAATGTTCCTAGTTTTTAGATGTCTAGTTTTTTTTGTTTAGTTGGAAAAATTCAAATTAGAGGAATTATATAGAGAAACATATTTAAAAGTGTGTCTTGAAAATTGAAATACACAATTCTCCATGTTATGGTATGATTCCAAGTCAGGGGCAAATCAGGATAAAAGGTGGAAAAATATGAAGTATAGCAAGTATTTTAGGACAAAAAAACTCCCCAATTTTAGCATCTAAACTAGGACGGAGGGAGTAGTATAGAGCGATAATGTCTTCAGGATACAAACAACAAGTTTACCCTGACTATATAAAGGATATGAAGCTCCATCAAGCTCATATCGGAATAATTAATGCTCCTAGACAGCTTGCTCTGCTAATATAGAGCCATAAGTTAATTATTCCCAAATTCTTGGATTCATCCACAGAATTTCCGCAGATATTTCATTACAGCAAACCATGGTTCTTCCCAGCAGAAATACTTCGGTTAGTAATGAATATTCAACGCACGGGCATCTGAACTACCTCTGATTAAGCCCCAATTTAATTGGTGAAAGTGTATTCAACGACGATGCATTAACAATCACCACAAAAAAAAGTATTTCAAAATACGACAAGATGATGAACCTATGCAAAATAGGAAAGAAAATAATAAACAATTAAAAATTGACCAAGGCGATGGGAGCATGGATCCACTGACCGGACGACCGTGTCGTGGTCAATCCCACGCCAGTTTCATATTTTTTTCATATTTTGTTATTTTCCTTGAGTTCATGAAAATTCTTTCATTTGAACAAATATCATTCGTTTTGAGGAAACTCCTCAGCTTCATGGTGTTTCTTTCACACCAAAGAAATAATATAAAATTAGGGAAGAATATTGTGGGGCGTGACCATTGGCCAACCGGCCATGCCTTGGTCCTAGCCGGACCCACACCTCATGATTCCTCATTATTTTATTATTATTTCCCTAATTTCATGAAAATTCCTTAATCTCATGATATTTCCTTTGTCCCATGAAAAATAATATAAAATTAGGAAAAACCCGTGTGCACAGGCCATAGCCGGTCGGTCAAACCCTAGATGGCTTCACATGTCCCTTTTTATTATTATTATATTTTTCATGTTTTCATAATCCCATGAAATTCCTTGATTTCATGATATTTCCTTCAAATTATGAAATTTCCTTTAAATTGTGAAATAATACATAAAATTAGGGAAAACGCACGGGACCGGGCCCTAGCCGGCCAACCATGCTCCAAGCCGGTCCCATACGCCCATACATCTCATGGAAACTCCTTGATTTGAACAAAAACTCTTTAATTTTAGCAAAACTCCTTGATTTTAGCATATTTCCCTAAAATCATGAAAATATTATAAAATTTTGGAAAACCGTGTGGATTGGCTCCCTTGGACGTCCGGCCTTGCCTTGTCCATGGCCGGTCCCACACTTCATGATTCCTTCACTTTTTCATTATTTTCCTTCATCTCATGAAGTTTTGACGGTTTTATCAAAAAACCCTGGTTTCTTTATATTTTATAAAATGATGTCTCACATCCGAAAATATCAAAATTCTCAGAACTGAGATACGAACGCTTTGGGGACATGATCATGTTACCTTGACCGACCAAGATTGGATCTTTGGCTCTCAATGAGCCGGTCTTACATATGTTCACAATTTGACCTAATTTGCGCAATTCCACGTATTAGGTCCAAAACTCTTCCAAACGACTTGGAACTTCATGGAACGATCAACACTTGATCCCGTGACCACCCAGGGCCTGTTTCATGACCCCTTGGTCGGTCCTCTATTTATTCATAATTAATTAGGTATTATCACCTAATGCTGAACCCAGCAGTAATTCGAATAAATGATTAAACCAGCATTTAATCATTCTTTCAATCAACAAGTCACCAACTCTTCAAGAGGTCTTGGTGTTTGCTCACGTGAGAAAATGGGTGTTACATGATTGACCCACGGTCTCATGAAACTAATACTTCCTTCGTTCCATGGTTCAATTCCTAACAAACCATGGAGTGGTCACCATTTGATCAAATTAGGGTTTCTGAGTCCAAGGATCATAATTCCAGATTCAAACACAAATAAATTTATGACGATCTCATGATCAATACTCTTATTAATTATACTCGATTCAACTACCAGTATTTTAATTAATATTTTATTTTGGTCACACTGCCAATAATTCATTAGATAAGCAATACTTGCTCAAATCAAAGAATATTGGTTCAACTATTAATATTCAACAAATCATCGAATGAGCAATACTTGGTCGCCTCAACTACCAACGTGAGAATCATGCCCATGTTCAATTCATGAGTTTCAGAACATTTTACAAAATTATGTTCAACTCAGTAAATACATGGACTCATCGTCCCATGATATCACGAAGTCAGCAACTAACTAAACTAACCACGAGACGTCAATCGTGTCACTTGGGGGATATCAACTATGGTTTTGGTCTAGCGGTCTATGGCACATGTGTTCAAACACACGATAGAATGTGAGCAAGTCATGCAATCAGTTGAAGGAGTTAACAAAGTATTGGGTGGAAAATCAACCAAGTCTCCTCACGATGAGCAACTGGTTTCAAACACTATTTCCATCTCTCCACTCTTTGATTCCATCAACTGTCACACTTCATGGGATCATGGTGTTTACATTTCTAGCAATATAAATAAGTCTCTGAATCATGATTGAAATAACGGATGCAACTGATGCGTGTCGTAACCACAACAAATTAATTATTATTTTACTACCTAATTAACAAGTAATATAGGGTAGTCAAGTTCGTTCCCACGAGGAGCAAGAGTTTTTAGTTGTTTAATTGTCACAAAAGGGGGGGAGGTTGGTTTTAGATTTTAAAAGCAAAAGAAAGTAAATAAAGCAATCAAAAGTGTAAGTTGAAATCAATAAAAGATATTATATCAAGGAATCCTTCTTCGTTGCAAAACAATGATTCAAGTTATGTTCTTTTCCACTTTTTATTAGTCATGGATTATCACCAACCGTAGATATAGCAGCTAGATCAGTGTTAATCCCTAAATCCCTTGTATCACCGGATACAGAAGTTCTTGCCTACCGGATTCTATTTACCAAACCACCTAGTAGTAGATCACTCAAGATGTAATTTAGTTAAATGCATTAAGATTTATGAATTTATTAGGTTGATATTAGTAGTTAGACTCTTAGATCAAGGTCCACTTGCTAACGTTGTTTTCACACACAATTGCTCCACGGAATCCCTCCGCAAGGTCTCGTGTTTTCTACTTATGTAAAGAGTCAAGAAACGATTACTTAACCCCTAAATTTCACTATCTTTAGATCAATTAACAAATCAATTTAGTTGGCCACCTAAAGAATCTATCAACCAACCATGAATGTATAAACATTCCTATTAGTAAAAACAAACGATAATCATGTGATAAATTTCAAAGTGGTTTAAAACAAAACTCAAATCATATGTTAAGAACTAGAAATTCATCCTCAATCAATAAGAAAATTAGCTACTCATAGTTTGGAGTTCACACAATAATAATAATAATAATAATAATAAAAGAAGAAAGAAAAACTTATTGAAAAGATGTTGGTTGCTCTTTCCTCCAATCCTTGTGCACTTTAACTCCTTCTCCAAAGTAGATGCGTGTAAAAAGTTGTAGAGAATCCCTTTATTAATAGGCTTCAATACTCTCCAATCCTTGTAGGAAAATAATCCCTTTCTCAAAATAATACCTCTTTCCCAATTTGAGTCTAATTCCAATTTCAAGTCCAATTCTCCAAATCTTCCAAGTTTCCATCCAACTTCCAAATCTAAGTATTCACACCCATGAGAAGAATCCACACAAAAATCTGTTATTTTGGTACACCGAAAATAAATCTGGTGCAACCGAAATCCGGCCAAAAACTTGCATGTCGGCTACCTGAGATTCTTCTCTGCTGAAGGAATATTTCATCACGTCACCGTCCAAGTTAACGGTCAAACGGGTCAAGCTGTTAGTCAAGAAGGTCAAGTCAGAAGAGAGTCATCCGCTTCTGAATCATCTAAGTGGTCTTACTGGGTCTAGATCACTGAGATGGTGTACCGAGTCACTGAGTCGATGCATCTGAATGAAACTCCAGATGAGTTCTGGTTGTTTTCTGACGTTTCCCAGGCCAGTTTCAGGCCTTTTTTTCCTTGTAGAACATGTAGAGACCTAACATACATCTAACAATTCAAACACATTCACCAACAGAGCTTCACTCATTCTCAATACATCAACCCATTACTTCTCAAATCAACAGCAGAAATATCTCCCAGTTTCATCCACCAAAGTCAGCTGCAATATTATGTTCATCACTTGTCCTGCCGATTTCAATAGATTCACTTTCTTCTATGCTCAATTTGGATTCATTATTGACAGGACAAAACCCATCTTCTATTTCCTCATAAACTCGAGATTCAGTCCCAGAGAGAGTCCCCAAATCCATTTCTTCACAAACCCATTGTTCTAGATTCAACAGCAGCACCAACATCATTTTTCTTTCAATTCCTTCACCATGGCAAACCCATTGTTCTCTTCTATTGTCTCAGAAAACCCATTTACATCTTGGATTCAACATCAGCCATCCTTCAAATTCAACACCATCATCATATGTTCGTCCATTGCAGCAACCCTTATCATCTTCAACCTCTGCTCCATTCAAACCCATTCTGCTCTTCTCGATCTACTGAAATAAACGTCAACACTCAAACCCATCTTCTGAACATCACAGACCCATCTCTCCCAACCTTAGAAGCATCAGTTTCTTCTTGATTTCATCAATTCAAACCCAATTTCCATCATAACCCATATATGGTAGTAACAGATTCATCCACTCATCTCTGAGGTCTCGGCTTCTTGATTAATCAACAACAATAGCGAACTCAAACCGTACTGATTTCTCGTTTCCATGATCTGTGGACATCATCTCTCAAGATCCGCTCTTCAATCACTCGATTTCTCTAACATTTTCTCGATCTCAATTCAGCAGCAGCCGCTGCTTTTGTTTCTCCTCTCCTTCTGTTATTGTGTAAGAATGATAGAAACCTCTTGATTTTAGGGTAAAGTGAATGAAACAGGATTAAAACGCCCAACATACGCCCAACGGATTAAGACACCCAAGTCTCCTTGATAAGGGCTACCCAGATGGCATCCCCTTATCCAAAAAGATGACCTATCTTTAGTACTCCTCTAGAGAGTTTCCCCTTAACCTTGGCTCGGCTCCCGATATTACTCTCCCATAAAATGACAAGTTTGCCTTTTTTTTTGCTCAAATCAGGTGATTTCTTCTTTTTTTCCACCTTGCGACTCCAGAGTACCTAATAACTCAAAAACACACGTAAAATACATAATTTACAAGAAAAATACCAGAGAAAGCATAAACAATAGATAATAAATAGGATGTATTCTACACCCTATCAACAACGATCTCACATCTCACAGACAATACGAGATCAACAACTCATCAATTGAGAAATTACTCTCAACTGAGAAATTTTAATCATTCAGAACTTATTGTATTCAGAATTCACAACACACCTACAATCTTTGACTACCATTAATTCCACACATTTCTCAGCTTCCCTCCTACAGATCGACCCATCCTATCTTGTGACCGAATTTATTCTGGAACGGCCATTATCTTGGTTTAGGCCGGAGTACTACAGATTGATCTCTCGAATTCAAAGCACTCCCTTCTTACAGTGCATCTGTGTGAGGTTTAACATTTCGCTCGGTTCAAGGAGTCTCCTCCGTACAGTCTTCTCCTCAATTCCATAAAAACCAGCAAATCGTTTTTCCCATCTACAGATTGGCGACCACATTGTGAGATTAATCTCTCGGTTTAAATTTCAAATTCATCAAGATGGTCGGTCTTAGGTCAGGATCAGTTACAAATCCTAACGCAAACATTGCTAGACCAGCAATAACGAAAACATCTCGGAAACTGTTCCAGCCGCTAACGTCGACGGCGCTGACAATACTCTTCCTCAGACTAATGCGGAAAGTCATCCCATGTTCGGCCGACATCCCGAATAAGTCATAGGAAATCCACCACCTACCATTGGCGATCTCATCAAAGCGCAAAAAACTCTTGTAAAGAATCAGATGGATAGGGACGCAACACAGTAGAAGCTATTTGATCATCTGAAGACTCTTACTGACAAATTGTCAGAGAAAAATCAATAGAAAGGAAAAGAAAATGAGAAGTCCGCAGACGCTGCTGATCCTGAGGTAATTCCAATTCACACAGTATATGACGATGAAACTAACAAAGCCGCAGGCAATTCATCAACGAAAGAATCATCGAATTTCATCACTCGGGAAGACTTTGAGTGCCTTATGGAGATCATGGAAAATACACGACATCACATGTCCATCGTCACACACCTCCTTATCCTGCTGCTACGCAAAAGATTCCCCTTCCAAAATGTTATGTCTGCCCAACTTTCACTCTATATGACGGGACCGGCAATGCTCGGGAACACGTCTCTCGTTTCCTTGAAGCCTTGGAGAGCATGAACATAACCACGTTGTTCGCCTCAAAGAATTTTCAAAATCTTTAAAAGGCAGGGCGTACACCTGGTACAACAATATTGCACCTGGAACCATCAACAATTGGGGAGAAATGATTAACGCCTTCTATAGGAAGTACTTCTTTGTGTCAGAACAAGTAACTCTCTATGACCTTGGAAGGATGTTTTAGAGGGCATGTAAAAATCCCAATGACTTTGTGAAAATATTCAGAGTCCAAGCTTTGGACTTTCATGATCCGAACGTCACAGAACAGCATCTGGTGGACTTATGCATCAACGACATGCTCCCGGTATACAAAGCTCTACTGGAGAATCTCCGATTCTAGACTTTCTCAGATCTCCATGAAGAAGCGAAGAGGTCGGAAACCACTGCACCTGCTCTGTTAGAAAGAGCAAAATCCACAAAGACTGAAGAATAACGAGACACTCGAGGAAGCAGACGTCTGGTCAACAAGCAGTACAATCTGCAGCCTTCCATAAATGCTGTAACGGAAAGGAGAAAACGGAAATCTGAACCACAGCGCAAGCATACTTATTCCACCCTTTCAAAGGCATAAAATAAGGATAATGTGCAAACTTCTCCTCAGCATACAGAGGATCCAGAAGCACCTGACATTCCCTACTCCATTGAAGAAGTCATCGAATTGCTGGAAGCCTGTATTCAAGACAGTGCAATCAAATTGCCATATGTCAGGATGGAACCAACTGAAGAGGCCATGGAAAATCCTCGGTATTGTCGCTTCCATAGGTTTGTCAGCCACCCCACAAGCGATTGCAAGACCTTGAAGTGCATATTTAAAGAAAAGATCGAGTCAGGAGAACTTAACCTTGGAGACGAAGGAGTGCACAGATATCCCCTTCCCGTCAGTACTTTCTCTATTTCCGAAGCACCAATCAAGGAAGAAGTTCAGTCATTAATAGAGCATGTCTGCGAATTACTCTATCTATCTATCGAAAGCACAAAAGGGAGATATGTTTACGGCTTTGAATCACATAGTTTTTGGGAAATTCTTGCTGATTTCAGATGTACCTCCTGAACCTTCAGCCACTAATAAAGAAATGTATGACTGGGGACTGCTCACCACAGTACACATCAAAGGAAACATATTTAAAAGGGCGTTTGTTGATATTAGTACTGCTGTCAACATCATTCCTTTGAATACCCTTAGGGATGCCAGCATTACTCGACAAGAGGCTACTCATGCTCCCACATCAATTAGAGATCATGAAGGAATTTCCAGGAATGCATATGGCTTCATCAATCTCAAATTTACAGAAAGTTCGGTCTACACTGAGACCAAGTTTTACATAATCCGGGAAGATCCTGGATATGACATGATCTTTGGATGGACTTGGATCCATACTGGAAGACTGACCTTCATGTCTTCATCACACTCCACTACTGACAGAGACTCCTAGTCAGAAGAAGAAGAGGAGAACTCTCCACCATTTGAGCATCTAAAGAAAGTTGAAACCTTGATAGGACTTGCACAAGAATCTGGAGAGAATCCACACGCCTTTGTCGAAAGCTTTCGAGCTCAGGCAAGTCTTATTCCTCTTCATGCTCCAATATTACTGATGTTCAAATATGCTACTTTGGTCTAGGGACTTCTCCCATAAACAATTTAGCAATTTCTAAGAGTTATGAATGAGTAACTTCACCTCGACAATATTACACCCAATGGTTGGGTTCAGCGTGTATCCATGATGATCATCCCGTCAATAAATTTATTGCTGAAGTCCAGGAAAAACACGACAGACAGTATGCTGGATACCCTCCTCTACACCACTTTCCATATGTACCCCAACCATGAAGTCAACACAAAATATTCAAGGAATGGATAATAAATCCAAACAAGTTCAAGGAGGGGGATTTGGGTTCTCAAAGCTACTAAACGGGATCTCCATTCTGCAAAGACCTCTAATTGTGAAGGACCATTTATGATTGCTAAGTCCATCACCGGAGGATACTACAAATTGATCAACACGGATGGACGAACCTTACCAGTAATTCACGAGAATTAGCTTAAGGCGTTTGTCTGAAATTATTGAGCATTTGAGGTACTGGGCGATTAAGCATTCATGACGTCTGGATTTGGCATTTTAGGATTTTCTTTCATTGTATTTCAGTTCCTCTAAATCGTTTGCAATACTTGCAATCAGTATTTGAATTCAGCAATTTATCAAAAATTTAATTCATATTTCTTAAAAGAAAATATCTATCAAGTCCAAAAGAAAATCCTTAACCATCTACCAATCCAAAACCATGATATCAAAACCCAAATAAAACCTCACATCTCTCAGAAATTCATAAGTTCAAGAGCTTATGGAAAATGAATCAAAGAAAATCAGCGAAGAAAGATTTTTTCGCCTCTACATCCTTCAAAGCCTATAAAGATGCCTTCTCCTTGTTTAGCTCTTCAGTCATCCTGGCAATCTTGTCTTCCTTCTCCATCACAACATTATTGGGAAAGGGTATGTCATTTTCACATGAACCTTTAATAGAATTCATCTTCTTACGAAGCCACTTCACATTGAATCCAAGTCTCTAAGAATTCTCCAAGTTGAACTCCCAATTAAAGAGTACATCTGGAGTTACGACATTTCTGGTTCTAGAGCATATATCGCTTATAACACGCAATAGTACACTTACCTACATTGTTAAAGCATAAGCACGCCCAGGATTCCTGTCGACAATTATATGGCCAAAGTTCTCCCATATTTTTTTGTAGAAACCCACATATCCAATGGGAACGCTGAATCCAACAACTAACTCATTATATGGAAGTGAGGCATCGAATGGAGGATTAAAAGAAAATCCTTCACTTGGGTATTCGTACATGATTATACTGTTTTCAACTATTGGAGCAGCTTCTACAATCAAGGCAACAGTTTCTTCAGTATTTTCTATTGGTGTCATGGATTCTTCTATTACTGAAACAACAACAATCTGGGTCCCCATGAATTCATCAACAACACTTTCACGACCTTGAAGAGCAGAGATAGTTGTCTCCTTATCAATAGCCTCAGGGTCACTCGTTTCATCATTTTGGGTTCCTTCATTCTCAACTTCGGTATTTTGCACCTAATACGAAGATTACATGAGATTAGGATCATCTAAGCATGAAACCAAAAGAAATCATTAACTACGACATAAAAGTGGTCTAACATCATCAAAGTCTTTCATTATACATGCTAGATGTAAGCAAATAACGTGAAAGTCATAAAATCACGTTTTATAACAAGCCCGCCTGAGAAGATTTTACACTTCCCTGCACAACGCAATGAACTGGGAGAAATTGGTGAAGAATCAAGGGTTGAGTTATATACCATTCTCTTCGTATAGGTGTTATCTACAACATATAAAAATTTCATAACAATCGGATGAAAGAGAAAAAAGATTTGGTCGAAACTCGGGATTACACAACATCTGAAAAAGTTTTGAAAGTTTCCTGGAAGTTCACTATTTCGCCATTTTCAAGCCCTGCAGAATACAGCTATTATAATTGTATGAAGATTATATAAAAATGTACCTGAGAGCATCCTGGAGATGATTTTCGCTTATCACCGGAGAGATATTTTAATCTTGGTCGACCAGCGATCATCTCATCAGAGGGACGACTCCTTACTAGAGGCTGACTGACTGTCACGAATTCATGCAATCGCTCAAATTGATCGTCCCAGAAGTATGCATAACCTGGAGTCACATATGCAAATCTATTGGAGCAAGGGAACCAGTATTTACTTCCTTCCACGTGGGTATGATCTAAGCGAGTCATGAGCTGCTCAACCGATGGCTTCCTCCTCCGAATAGTTGGAACACACTGATCCATACCAATTTTTCGAGCTTTTCTATTAATATTATACTCTTTCACTGAAAGTTCTCCGTACAAAACCGATATCAAATGACCATGGGTGCAGTTCAACATGAAAGATCTCTCACCATCATTCAGATACGCACCAGATGACAAACTCGTGCTCTCTCCAATATTGAAGGTCATCGGTTGAGAAACGTAAAGAGGCACTGACGCCCAAGGACGGAAATTGAACTCAGATTCGTCATCCAACACATCAATAAGGCGCGCCTTAGATCGAGGCTGCTTTGTGGACCAACTCATGATCTTGGCATTATCTTTCTCAGGGAAAATATGACAAGCATCAGTATTCGGTCCTTGTAAAACATTATGTGGAATGGGTGCATAATTCTTGAAGTATTCCCACATCAAAGCTTGAAGAAACATCGTGTTAGCATAACATTCAATCTTCAAGAAGTTATTCGACACGCTGGAGTCTATAACCAAAGAGTCTAAGTTGTAATACAAGGAGCCCAAGAACAAACTACCTATCGGGAGTTTCTCACCTTGAGCCATCTTAAGAGCAAAGGGGATTATGAAAGGCTTCAACAAGTTTTCACTATCTTCAAAAACATCTCTGGACAACCATAAACATAAGAAAACAGCAATAGGTAACATACCGTCGATAGGTTTATCAGAAACCTCGTCTTTGGGCCACCAGTGTGTCAACCAGAGAGCATAGCATCCTTTACTGCCGACCTTATTTGATATCTCCATTGCAATTTCCAAGATATGAGAAACAGCGGTCTCCTCATCTGAAATATCCCCCTAGAGATTGCCCGTGATTAGGAGATGCATCAGAGCTGCCACGTCTTCCAAAGTAAAGGTGAACTCTCCCCATCTACATATGAAGGTATGGGTAGGAACGCACCAGCGGGCAAGCAAAACCATAATACTTCTTGCGTCATGAAAAATGAACAACTCTCCAGAATCCTGAATAGCCCTTGTCACCTGCGCCTGATCGAGCATGGCCCTCACATGAGGAAAACCAAGCATATGCCTCGCCCATCCAACAAACTTCTCCAAAGGTCGTCGAGAAATCTTAAATTATATGATCGATGCAAGGAAGACTCCTCATTCAATACAAAGTCGGATAACTGTCTTAGGAGTCACGAATTTCTTCTGAGTGACAGTCCTGGGATTTATCAGAAGACGATACGCTGGAGATTTCAAATGCTTTTCAACTCCTGGAGTATCTTCCTCGAAAATTGCATCATCTATGTTCGGGACATTCTTAATCCTAGGAGCTTCGTCCTCATCTTCACCAGCAGAAGTTTCATCCGTGCATGTCTCATCTCTAGAGATGTCGTCATCAACACACATTTCATCTCTTGAAGTGTCGTTAACTTGGGAGTTGGTCATCTTACGAAGTAGTTGCAAAAATTCACATTACATTCTACTTCAGTACACTATCCAGAATCAAGGAAACACTAGCGTCTAATGGTAACTCTTAACTCTTACCTTTTATACTTCCACTAACAATAGTGATAGTAATGTTAGAGTTAACACCTCAAAATTGTTAGTTTCTTCGAAACCTACAAAAGACGAACAAAACTCATATTTTTTCATAAAATCATGAATATTTCTACTGTGTGAACGTTCACCATGGAATCATGAAAACTAGAACATTATTTCATCATAAATAATTGCTCATTTCTAAATAGTATTACACAAAACTCAAGTTTTGATTTTAGAGAAAATAATATATATTTGTATATATATGTAAAGAAAACGTTTTATTTACTCACGTAAATAAATAAAAAATTTCAACGTGATCAAGTCTCACAAAAATAAATTTGTGGAAACTCCACAGTTTCAAAAGAAAAATCCATGAACATACCATGGTTTTACAAAAAATATTTTCCTTCGTATCGTCATACGTCTATAAGATAAAGTTTTGGTTTACATGAAAGTTCATAAACAAAATTTTATCACTGGACACAAGTTCATATATGAATAAAGAAGAAAAAACCCCTCTTCGTATCATCGTCATTCTTTAAAACAAAGGGTTTATTTCGGTTTTGCAAAAATTCATATTTTCATGATAAAAATTTGGCTCACATGAAAACTCATAAACATAGTTTTATTACTGAACCTAAATATTCATATATGAAGAAAACATCTCTCCTAAATCATGGATTATTATTAGTTTTCAAAAACTAACGATCAAACGAACATACGTTTTCAAAAACGAGGGTTTTCGACAAAAACGAGACTCATATATGCATATGTATATAACTTCAACATGATAACATCATGAAACTCATATGAACTCAGCAAACATAAAAAAAAAAATGTATGGACGCTCACCTGGTCGGCGCCGGCGGAAAACAGCCGGACGGCGGCAGCGCTGGTGGTCCGGCGTATTTTTTCTCCCCTTGATGCTGGCATGAAGGAGATGAAGAGATGATGAAAATTTTGTACGTGGGAAAATTAAAAAAAAAAAAAGGAACAATTCCTTTTATATCAATTTTTATTTCCAAAACCTAATTTTCTAAGGATTTCCTTATTGGGCCCTGCCCGCGAATCCAAAACGACCAAGGACCCGTCGTCCAAATCAGCGGTTCAACACCAATTTATGCTCATCAAACGACGCTCTAGCATGTCACTGGAATCTTCATTCAATTCATGGTATGCTTGTATGATCAAAATCCGGTAACATCTTAACTTACGACTAAGTTTAATTACTTATATTGTTGATGACCGGAAAATCACCATTCAATGCTGACTGAGGAACACGGATTTTCTCACTAAGCAGGGGACTTAATCTAGATGGTGGATTTTCGACGAAGGATAAAATCGTAAACCCATAATTATATGAACTTCTGATCCAGCAATCAGATGCGAGTATTGAGACATGGGTCTCTCATCGAATCCTCTGACTGGGAATACTTTCTCTCAGAGTACATGCAGATATGTAGTCTCTCGGCTGGACAACAGCATATCTGTATTGAGACATGGGTCTCTCATCGAATCCTCTGATTGAGAATAATTTCCCTCAGAGTACATGTAGATATGTGGTCTCACGGATAGACAACAACATATCTCATGAATACTGAACACTTCAGTAATTATTTCTATATAGTATCACGGGATGGACGGCTCCTAGACATCCTTCTCTGCTAGTATAGAGCGATAACATCTTGATACAAACAACGAGTTTAACCTGAATATATAAAGGATATGAAGCTCCAGCAAGCTCATATCGGAATAATTAATGCTCCTCGACAGCTTGCTCTGCTAGTATATTCAACGACAGAGTTAATTATTCCCAAATTCTTGGATTCATCCACAGAATTTCCGCAGATATTTCATCACTACAAACCATGGTTCTTCCCAGCAGAAATCCTTGGGTTAGTAATGAATATTTAACGCACGGGCGTCTGAGCTACCTCTGAGTAAGCCCGAAATTAAATGGTGAAAGTGTATTCAACGACGATGCATTAACAATCACCGCACGAATGAGTATTTAAAAATACGACGAGACGATGAACCTATGCAAAATAGGAAAGAAAATAATAAACAATTAAAAATTGACCAAGGCGCTGGGAGCATGGGCCCACTGATCGGTCGACCGTGCCGTGGTCAATCCCACGCCAGTTTCATATTTTTATCATATTTTATTATTTTCCTTGAGTTCATGAAAATTATTTCATTTGAACAAATATCCGTCGTTTTGAGGAAACTCCTCAGCTTCATGGTGTTTCTTTCACACCAAAGAAATAATATAAAATTAGGGAAGAATATTATGGGGAGTGACCATTGGCCAACCGGCCATGCCTTGGTCCCAGCCGGCCCCACACCTCATGATTCCTCATTATTTTATTATTATTTCCCTAATTTCATGAAAACTCCTTAATCTCATGATATTTCCTTGGTCCCATGAAAAATAATATAAAATTAGGAAAAACCCGTGTGCACGAGCCATAGCCGGTCGGTAAAACCCTAGATGGCTTCACACGTCCCTTTTTATTATTATTATATTTTTCATGTTTTCATAATCCCATGAAATTCCTTGATTTCATTATATTTCCTTCAAATTATGAAATTTCCTTTAAATTGTAAAATAATACATAAAATTAGGGAAAACGCACGGGACCGGGCCCTTGCCGGCCAACCATGCTCCAAGCCGATCCCACACGCCCACACGTCCCTTATTTTTTTATTATTATTTTTTATGTGTCCTTCATCTCATGGAAACTCCTTGATTTGAACAAAAACTCTTTAATTTTAGCAAAACTCCTTGATTTTATCATACTTCTCTAAAATCATGAAAATATTATAAAATTTTGGAAAACCGTGTGGATTGGCTCCCTTGGCCATGGCCGGTCCCACACTTCATGATTCCTTCACTTTTTCATTATTTTCCTTCATCTCATGAAGTTTTGACGGTTTTATCAAAAAACCATGGTTTCTTTATATTTTCTATAATGATGGATCAAACGCACATCCGAAAATATCAAAATTCTCAGAACTGAGATACGAATGCTTTGGGGACATGATTATGTTACATTGACTGACCAAGGTTTTCTCTTTGGCTCTCAATGAGCATGTCTTACATATGTTCACAATTTGACCTAATTTACGCAATTGCACGTATTAGGTCCAAAACTCTTCCAAACTACTTGGAACTTCATGGAACGATCAACACTTGATCCCGTGACCACCCAGGGCCGGTTTCATGACCCCTTGGTCGGTCCTCCATTTCTTCATAATTAATTAGGTCTTATCACCTAATGCTGAACCCAGCAGTAATTCAAATAAATGATTAAACCAGCATTTAATTATTATTTCAATCAACAAGACACCAACTCTTCAAGAGGTCTTGGTGTTTGCTCACGTGAGCAAATGGGTGTTACATGATTGACCTAAAGTCTCATGAAACTAATCATTCCTTCGTTCCATGGTTCAATTCTTAACAAACCATGAAATGGTCATCAATTGATCAAATTAGGGTTACTGAGTCCAAGGATCATAATTCCAGATTCAAACACTAATAAATTTATGACGATCTCATGATCAATACTCTTATTAATTATACTCGGTTCAACTACCAGTATTTTAATTAATATTTTATTTTGGTCACGCTGCCAATAATTGATTAGATGAGCAATACTTATCAAAGAATATTGGTTCAACTATCAATATTCAACAAATAATCGAATGAGCAATACTTGCTCGCCTCAACTACCAATGTTAGAATCTTGCCCACGTTCAATTCATGATTTTCAGAACATTTTACAAAATTATGTTCAAATCAGTAAATACATGGACTCATCGTCCCATGATATCACGAAGTCAGCAGCTGACTAAACTAACCACGAGACGTCAATCATGTCACTTGGGGGATATCAACTAGGGTTTTGTCTGGTGGTCTACGACACGTGTGTTCAAACACACGACAGAATGTGAGCAAGTCGTGCAATCAGTTGAAGGAGTTAACAAAGTAGTGGATGGAAAATCAACTAAGTCTCCGCACGATGAGCAACTGGTTTCAAACACTATTTCCATCTCTCCACTCTTTGATTCCATCAACTGTCACACTTCATGGGATCATGGTGTCTACAATTCCATCAATATAAATAAGTCTCTAAATCATGATTGAAATAACGGATGCAACGATCTCACGTCTCACTGATAATACGAGATCAACAACTCATCAATTGAGCAATTACCCTCAACTGAGAAATTTCAATCATTCAGAACTTATTGTATTCAGAATTCACAACACACCTACAATCTTTGACTACCATTGATTCCACACATTTCTCAGCTTCCCTCCTATAGATCGACCCATCCTCTCTTGTGACCGAATTTACTCTGGAATGACCATTGTCTTGGTTTAGAACGGAGTACTTGGTCGGTTGCCAGCCAACGCAAATATAATTTCACTTTCTTACTTCACTAAAATAAATGTAGTATGGATAACAAAGAGTTCGTATCCACAGAGAGGCCTTTGTTGTTATAAAAAAATTCAGTTTCTTAGTAACCAAGGGGGGTTTTTGATTTATCAAAGAAATAAAAATGAATTAAAAGCAAAGTAGTAATAAAAATAATCAATAAGGAGAAAGTATTGGTCACGGGATAGTTACATTCACAAACAAATATTTTCACCAATGACTAGAATTGATATTTAATCTCTCATTTACTAAAAGTCCTAGGATACCTTAATCGCAAGAATACCCCGCTAATTCCCTGATTTCATCACAACCACATTAAAAGATGCATATGTGAATTCTTCCTAGAAAGCAACCTAAAGTGTAAAAGCAAATTAGATTTAACTCCCTAAAAGAAATAAGCTATATGGATTAAGACTAATCAAGGCAATCGAAATGTGTAAAAGCACTAAATCAATTTAACCCAAGTTATGATTCATATGTGACTAGTAGGATATATCTCTACAAGCACTACCCACATTTATGCTACTTAGAATCAGGGATTAACAACGCCAGTATTGAAAACCCTAATATAGCTCTAGATATGAATGCAAATCGGATTGATTCCGGACTCAACCAAATAAACAATCAAATCATAAACAATATGAACAATGAATCATAAACAGTAAAATATTGAAACAAAACTAATACATTGAATCAAATCTTATTTGTGAAATCCACTTATTATCCCATAACCAATAAAAGGTATTTAGCTACTCATGGTTTTTAGATTCAACATAATTATTATCAAAAATAAATTGAAGAGCATGAAAAATAAATGGAAGCAAACCCTAGTCGCTGCTCTCCTCCAAAAACCCAGTAGAAAGCCTCATAAGAATAGAAACTTGTTCTTTTTATATCCTTCCCACTTTCCAAAATTAGGTCTTCAAAGTACATCACCAAAAAGTCCACCAAGCCCATGAACCATGTGTGAGAAAAACCCATGTGAAAATATGACCCAAAAAATGTTCGCCGGAAAACTGTGTTTTTGGCCGAAATATGGCCGGAATCCGGCGCTGGGAAGTTTCTCAGGTGACCGGCAAAGTCCGCCCGGTCACCAGTCAAACGATCCAACTCGGGTCAACCACCGAGTCATGTTGAGTCAAGACCGAATCCACCTGATTTGGCTAAGTGAGCTAACTGGGAAAGGATGAATGGGCTTGGCCTAGCCCATTTGCACTAGCCATAATTCTGTTGCAATATCATTCTGCATCGCAGCTCCTTGGCCAGCCATCTTGGCTGTGCATAATCCCTGCACTTCTTCTCCAGCCATGATGGCTCTCTTGCAATTCCAGTTACCACTTCTTCTCATTCCCCGTAGTGCAACACAGAGCCAATACCACCATCTTAAGATGCGCCTGAATCACTGACCCATTGGCTCAATCGCAATTATAACTCCTCCTGAGGTAGAAGCAACCACCAGCTGCAACTCAGCTCATGCCTCATACTCGAACCTGCCATGACACAAGTTCAACATTGATCCAGCTTCTTCTCTGAATTCACCAGTTCCCTATTTCAGCAACTAGTAGCCATCTTAGTACAAATCTGCAGCACCAACTGCATTCCAGCTTCTTAATCACAGCAACAGAACCCACCAATCTCAACCCAATTGTGAGCTCAAAGCTCTTAATCAGATCCACCACAACAACAACTTACTCATTTTCATAGCATCACCAACACATCAATACCAGCTGCACTAACCTCTGCTCCTCCACAGATTTATCAACTATCATCACTGCTTTTACTAAGCCATGAACTAACATCTACCCACAATCTAGTCCATTGCAAACACCAGCAAACTCAATTCGACATAGGACATACTCATTTCCTTGAACACCAGTTCTCAGCTCCTTGAAACAGCACATAAACATCCGCAACTTGAGTTACATCCACCACTTCCAGTTACAGCTGCTCAACCTCAAACCAGACACCTTCATAGCACCTGCAATATCAACCTAGCAACATACCCAGCATCACCATCTCTGACATAGACTTCCATTGCAGTTACAGATACAACAGCTTCCTTCACAGGTCCTTCCTTGTATTCTCTGCCTGAAACTATCGCTTTACATATCCATCATGGCTGCAAAACAACATCATTTTAGCTCTGCAATCTCCCATGAATAGACCACACAACTCTCAGCTTCAAACCTGGCCTTAAACCACCATGAATCGAATCATATTTACTGCCATATACAAATACAGCTCAAGATGTACATTGCAACAATTTTCCCCAGTTTCAGACCATTTGTCGGACAGTGTATGTGCCATTACTTGGTGGTGTTATCCTTGGTAAAGAATTCATCTTCTGCACTCTATTTACCTGCAAATTCAAATCCATAACAAACCCATGTCTTAAATATCTTCTCTCGACTGAATTCATGTCTAAGATTTGACCCAAACTCAGCCCAAAACCAGCAGCTTCAAGCCATTACATTATCCATACAAACTCAGTTCCAAACAACGTAAAACAATCACTAAATCAGCTGAAGTTCAGCTCAATAATTTAACATGTATCTCCTCCGATTCGAACTAAACCAACCCTGAATTCGAGCCAATAAACCACCAGATGAATCCCACCGATACGGCCACCAGAACTCGTTTAATTAAAAGCTTCAGATCCTATCTTTGTCTGTGATTGTCACATGTTGCTCGCAGTGGTTAGTTAAGTTGATGATGGACTCGATCTGACCTCTGTGAAACCCACCAGACCCATAGCTGATCCCTCCGTCAACAGCAGGAAACTAGGTTTGAGAAACTGATATCATGACCTAGAAAAAGAATGTGTACTCTGCTGTGAATAAATTGATTTCAAACAGAACCATGACTTTCATTTTTCTTGCATTTTATCTACCAACACATGTGTAGTGCCCATGATGTGAACTCCACTCATAATTTGTGGTCTAGAATTACACACAACCTTTCTACTTCAGCTGGTACACCCGTACAAGTGAGCCATCTCCACTCAGCCCATGACTGCCTTCAAACTAGCATGTGTGCTCGTGACTCAATTGGCATGAGTTCCGAGCTCATAGTTGTCGAGAATTGGTATCATCTCCTGGTTCCCTGCTATTAACGGATAAGGGGTACCCATTCCAACTATTTCCTGTCGGTTACAAAGAACCGACAGCCTAGTTCCTTGCTCAACTCAACCGTCAGTTTTTAGCAACTGACAGTTTATTCTTCCATTCCTTCTTGTGCAGCCTAGCCCGCTCCAAATATCTTTCGCCCGTGAACTGGTCGTTTTTCCTTTTACACTCCAAATGGATGATTTGTCCTTCTTTTGTTCCCAAGAACTCCAATGCACCTAATAACTCAAAACTAATCATAAGATACATATTTTACAAAATAAATAGCAAAGAAAGCATAAATACTAGATATAAAACTAGGTGTTTACAACACCTATCAAATTCCCCCACACTTAGACTTTGCTAGTCCTCGAGCAAACAAAACAAAGATTATACTAAAGAATACATACAATTCCCGTGAGCGTTTACTAGAGAAATACCCACACAACCTACATTTCCAACTTACAAGTTCTCCGAAAAGATAGTATCCAACGCGCTAAGAAGACATAGAGATTCTGCACACTATTCATAAGAAGTTAGACACATAAATGAACACAATCTCATTTTTAAAAGTTGAGAGAGAAATAACCATCCCTTATCGAAAGAAATTCGGGTTCGGAGTGATCAAAAGTCTTGACTCTGCCTCACAAGAAAGGATTTTATGAAATTGATCTCAATAATAAACAACTCTTTATGGGTCACACATGTGTCCAGGTAGGAATGAAGAGAGAATCCTGCGATACCTTGAATAGTAGGAAGGAAAACCCTCCAAAGTGTTTTGAAAAACCCACATCTTTTATTCATTTTGAAAACCCTTTTTTCTGACGATCTCTTAGAAAGGAAATCAACTACTTAACGAAGATGGGAATATGCTTACTTACCTCGTTATCTGTTCGGCGTGCATCTAGCACCACTCTCATAGCATCCATAGAAACGTCTTCGGTCTTCAATCCTTGTCTTCATCTTCGGTCTTCAACTCTTGATGATAACTCTTGAACTTCGTAGAATCTTGACAATGTGATTCTTTCCATTGGCTTTATTGAATGAATACAAAACCAAAAATGAACTAAACAAACCAAAATATGATGCAATGAATAATTTTTTATTTTTCTCTTTATTTCTTTTTCTTTTTTTTTACTTGAACATGATCTGTTCTATAGGCTCGTACCTCTGTATCCTTGAGTTCTAAGGAGATAGGAACCACAGTCTGGTTGATGAACCAGGACCGCATGACCAGAGCGTGATTAATGGTCGCAGGCCTATGATGTAGGCCTTGTGGCTGTAGATGATCGTTCTTAGCTTGGCCTTGGCCTGCTGTGGTGGTGATGCGGTTGTCTGACAATTAGTATTTGAGACTTCTAATCACGGGTGACGGAGCTGGTTTTGGGACCTTGCAACAGAGATTAGCCACTCTTCCTTTTAAATATGGAGGTCTTGGGATTTACACCATGTCTGACACTCGCACCTATTGTTTTCTTGCCTCTCAAAGTCAGACTACTTCAGTGCGAAAGGTGATTCTTGGCAGCTTATTCTCAACAGACAATGGTGCTGCCTACCAGTTGGCTCTTCAGAATTTCATTCAGGTATGTGATTTTCCTTCTTCTTATTATGTCGATGAAACTGCCCCCCCTTCCATGCACTCCCTGTCAGTCACTTACTTCGATGCAGTTAAGAAGCAAATCCCTGTCCAATTTATATTATCTGCAAGAGATTCTATTCTATGGCAAAGCAACCAGATTAAGCATGCACAAGACTATCTTTTGGAAATCCCCATCAGTGGTTTAGATCAATGTCTTTGTCCTAGGAAGTTCAGAGCAGTGGTTTGTTATCGTATTGGTATCCCTTTGTTTGTCGAAGAAGGGATTTGTTCTTGTTGTAATAAACCTATGGACATTTATGGTGATCATGCACTCCACTGCGCCAAGGATGTTGGGAGTAAGTTTCGACATGATTTGGTTCGAGATGTAACGGTGGATATTTGTTTCAAATACAACGTTCATGATCGCAAAGAAGTTTATTTAGGTTTAGTGTCAGAGAACAACAAGGATCTTCGCCCAGCCGATATTCTAATGATCAACTGGGAAAATGGCAGGGATGTGTGTATGGATATTACAGGCGTTTCACCTTTTACTGGTGACGGAGTTCATGGCTTTGTCCCAGGCCAGGCTATTTCAAGAGCTATCGCGCGTAAGCGTAATAAATACTTAAAGGAGTGTGATTCGCACAGCCTTGGTTTAGGTGTTTTAGCTTTCACAACGTTAGGAGAGCTTAGTGAAGATTTTGTTTGTTTTTTCAAGCGTCTTAAAAACTGTTTAGTTAATAACAATGCTGGTAGTGGTCTCGGTAGTTTTATTTTCCATAGATTGGGTGTTGCTATTCAAAAAGGAGTTGGTGCTCAGCTTGTTGCTCGGCTGCCAACTAAAAACTCCTTTGTGTAAAAAGTTGACAAATCGATTATTTATAATATTAAGGTTTTTTTTTTCTTTTTTTTTTTTCTGTTTTTTAAACATTAAATACAAAGTAAATACAAAATGAAAACAAACAAAAATAAAAACTAATGATGATCCTAAATAACTTTTCTCTTGTCTCTTTTTTTTTTTTTTTTTGGGAACTAGCATAATGATAACTATGTTCCAATTTTTTTTTTTTTTTTTTTTAATACAAGAGAATATAATAAAAATAAAAATAAAAGTAAAAATGCAAGTACAAATGCCATGGTGTGAGTACTTTACCGCTTGATTCTTCACAACTTGTATGTCTCGATATAAAAAACTTCTTGAATTCTCATCTTGATAATCTTCACTCTTGTACAATAGTCTTCAACTTGTAAAAATTATGCTCCTTGTCTTGTTACTATACTTGAATCTGAAATCTGCTCATTTTTGTACCGTTGCTTGTAAACCTAGAACGTCTTCAACTTTCCTTCGAACTTGTGATGCTTCTCTTGTTGATGATGATGGTGTTTCTATGGACCTGTTGGTGTAGAGAGATAAAGTGGATGGTGCTAACTGCGAACAAGATTACAAGTGGTATGTAAGTTAGCAATTCGATGTCACCATTCATGATTGATAAAATAGCACTCAAGAGATCAAAATAGTGATTCTATTGGTGGGAGGTTGGGTAGCTCACCATTCTACCCGGAGTTTATGTACGGTGACACACACTCTAAAAGCACATATTTAGACAGGTACAAAGAAATGAAGGTCGGTGCCTCTCATGATGTAACATGGGTAGTCTCCACTATAGGGGACCACTACTCTACTACCGAATTCAGTCTGCACCATATTTGCCACCGGCATGGTTAAATCCAACTTTAACTCTCATACAAATAAGAAACCTGATCATGTTCTCTGTCATCTCTAAGTTCAGTCACTCTTATGAGAATCTCGATGTAATCTTAGCGACATGGACACCTATGTGACCCTAAACTAACTACAAGTTGGAGTTTTTCATGCACTAATTTACACAAAAGTTGAAAATTTTGAAAAAATTTACAATGCAAATACTTAACCACTCCGCCACACTTAAACTTTACATTGTCCTCAATGTAAATTGAGTCATCCAAAGTAAGTCAAGGTGGGAAATTATGCATGAAAAATGACAAGAAATCAGAAAAATAAAATCAATATAATACAAGAAAAAGCTAAAAACAAAATAATAAAATGAAAATAAGATAAGAGATACTCATCCTATGGGTTGCCTCCCATTTAGCGCTTGGTTTAAAGTCGTCATCCCGACTATCTCTTTGCTTTCTACGACTCCTCCAGAGGGAGTGCATCCACAAAATTATCTCCTTCCACCACTTTGGAAGTGAAATTCTCATAATATGGTTTCAACCGGTGCCAATTAACTTTAAGTTCCTTGCCTGTAACAATACTACGAATTTCTACTGCACCATGAGAAAACACATTAGTAAAAATGAAAGGTCCGATCCAACGTGACCTTAATTTACCCGGAAATAGATGCAAGCGAGTATTAAACAAAAGCACTTTCTGCCCAACACAAAATTGTTTTCTAGAAATCATAGTATCATGAAAGGCCTTCGTTTTCTCCTTGTAAATGCGAGAGCTTTCAAATGCATCATTGCGAAGCTCTTCTAGCTCTTGGAGTTGTAGGTTCCTTTGCTTTCCAGCCCCATCCATCTCCATATTGCATTGCTTTATCGCCCAAAAAGCTTTATGCTCAATCTCCACGGGTAAGTGAGAAGGTTTACCATACACAAGCCTAAAAGGAGACATCCCAATAGGTGTCTTGTATGCGGTTCTATAAGCCCACAAATCATCATTAAGTCGCAAGCTCCAATCTTTCCTTGTTGGATTCACCGTCTTTTCAAGAATGGATTTCACCTCTCGGTTAGACACCTCGGCTTGTCCATTTTTTTGGGGATGATAAGGTGTTGCAACCTTATGTGACACATTGTACTTCTTCAACAAGCTTTGCAAAGTCCTGTTGTTGAAGTGAGAACCCCCATCGCTAATTATGGCTTTCGGAATTCCAAACCTTGCAAAAATGTTAGCTTGCACAAAATATGAAACAACCTTGGAATCATTAGTAGGGGTGGCCTTAGATTCCACCCATTTAGAGACATAATCAACAACAAGTGAGATGTAATAATTCCCATGCGATTTGACAAAAGGACCCATAAAATCAATACCCCATACATCAAAAACTTCAATAAATTGAATAAAGGTTTGTGGAATTTGATTTCGGGCACCTAGATTGCCTGTTCTTTGGCACCTATCACAAGTTGTGCAAAATATATGTGCATCCTTAAACAAGGTTGGCCAATAGAAACCGCTTTCAAGTACCTTGTAAGCGGTTCTCTTACTTCCAAAGTGTCCTTCGCAAGCATAGGAGTGACAAAATGACAAGATAGAATTAAACTCAGATTCGGGAACGCACCTTCTCATTACTTGGTCGCTGCCATGTTTCCATAAGTATGGATCATCCCATATGCATTGGTTTCCTAACCTCTTTAGTTTGTCCCTCTAAGCACGAGACAAGTTCTTTGTGATTTATTTAGTTACCAAGTAATTCACAATGTCAACATACCATGGTTCTCCAACGACAATTGAGAAGAGTTGCTCATCCGGGAAACTCTCACGCAATGGGATAGCTTCCTTATCCACAGCAAGACGGCTCAAGTGATCCGCAACGGTGTTCTCAATTCCTTTCTTATCTTTGATTTCAATATCAAACTCTTTCAAGAGTAAAATCCATCTTATGAGCCTCGGTTTCGCTTCTTTCTTCATTAGCAAGTACCTAAGAGCTGCATGGTCAGAATAAAAAACAAGTTTTGTACCAATTAGATAAGAGCGAAATTTCTCCAATGCAAATACAATAGCTAAAAACTCTTTTTCAGTGGTTGTGTAGTTTTGTTGGGCTTCATTTAACGTTCTAGAAGCATAATAAATGGCATGAGGTATCTTCCCCACACGCTGCCCAAGCACCGCACCAACCGCGTAATCACTAGTATCACACATTAGCTCAAAAGGCTTGCTCCAATCCAGTGGTTTAATGATAGGGGATGAAATCAAAAGTTCTTTCAAACGATTGAATACCGCCATACACTTCTCATCAAAGTTAAAAACCACATCTTTTTGCAATAAGTTGCAAAGTGGTGATGCTATCTTGGAAAAATCCTTGATAAATCTACGATAGAAACCTGCATGACCAAGAAAAAAGCGTATCTCCCTCACCGTAGTGGGAGGGGTTAGAGCACGAATAAGGTCTATCTTAGATTTATCAACTTCCAAGCCCTTAGAAGATATTATATGGCCTAAAACTATGCCATGAGTTACCATGAAATGGAACTTCTCCCAATTTAGCACAAGGTTTGTTTCAACACAACGTTCAAGGATTAGAGACAAGTTGTTCAAGAAAAGGTCAAATGAATCACCAAAGACACTAAAGTCATCCATAAACACTTCAATGATGTTTTCAACATACTCGGAAAAGATACTTACCATACACCTTTGAAAGGTAGCTGGAGCATTGCATAAGCCAAAAGGAATCCTTCTATAAGCAAAAGTACCAAAAGGAAAAGTGAAAGTGGTTTTCTCTTGATCCTCCGGTACTATCACAATCTGATTGTAACCTGAATAACCATCAAGGAAACAATAATAAGCATGTCCAGCTAAACATTCAAGCATTTGATCAATAAAAGGTAAAGGAAAATGATCCTTCCTAGTAGTAGCATTCAACTTTCTATAATCAATACAAACCCTCCATCCGGTTTGCACACGAGTTGGGACAAGTTCGTTCTCATCATTCTCTACCACCGTTACCCCTGATTTCTTTGGTACAACTTGTACCGGGCTCACCCACTTGCTATCGGATATGGGGTAGGTAACACCCACTTCCAAAAGATTGAGTATCTCTTTTTTCATAACTTCCATCATGGGAGGGTTTAAACGACGTTTTGCTTCCCTTGTAGGCTTTGCATCGTCCTCCAAACGAATATTATGCATACAAACGGCAGGGCTTATACCCTTGATATCGGCAATTGTCCATCCTATGGACGTCTTGTGCTTCCTTAGCACCCTTAGAAGTTTTTGCTCCTGTAATTCACTAAGCTCGTTAGAAATAATCACAGGTAATTCATCATTGTCACCCAAGTACAAGTACTTTAAGTGACTTGGAAGAGGTTTCAATTCCAACTTTGGAGATTTAACAATAGAAGGTAAAAGCTTTTCATCATTGCATGGTAAAGAAATAAAAGAGACATTATGAGTTTTCGGACATCCTTGTAGTGAGTTGAGATCACCAAGGGCTTCCTTAACTTCATTACCACACTCTACTCCATCATCCATGGATGTAGTTAAAACAGTTTCCAAAGCATCATCACCATTTAATTCAAACACTTTTTGCGCCAATGCATCCATAACATCAACGGAGAAATAAGAGTGGACATCACTAGGAGATCTCATCGTTTCAAAAATGTTGAAACATATTATTTCTCCGTCAAACTCTATAGTCAACGTTCCCTTGTCTACATCAATGATCGTCTTAGCCGTTTTCATGAAAGGACGTCCAAGTAGCAATGGAAGAGACGAGTCTGGTGCACCTTCATCCATATCTAACACACAAAAGTTAGAAGGGAATACAAGTTGATTAACCTGCACAAGAACATCCTCAACAATACCCATTGGGTAAACATTAAAGCGATCGGCTAATTGCAACACAATTTCAGCCTTTTTTAAAGGACCTAGATTTAGTGAATTATACATGGATGCCGGCATAACATTAAAGGATGCAACTAAGTCTAACATTGCTTTGTTAAAAGTGGTGTTACCAATTGTGACGGGAATGTCAAAGATACCGGGATCCTTGCATTTCAGTGGGAGTTTGTGTTGTAAGATTGCCGAAGCATTCTCCCCCACATTTAGCACTTCATTTCCTTTAAGCCTTTTCTTAGTGGTACACAAGTCCTTCAACACTTTTTCATACTTGGGAACTTGCTTGATAGCATCAATGAGTGGTATATTCACATGAATCTTCTTAAGAACGTCTAAAATCTCCTTTTCTAGTTCCGCCTTCTTAGAACTTGCAAATCTGCGAGGAAAAGGTATAGGAGGAACATAAGTAGGAATAGGAGTTTTAGAGCTAGGAATAGGTACCTCGGGTGTTTGGGGAATTTCATCCCTCTTTTCCTCCGAAACCGGCTCCTTTGGAACTTCCTCTTCACCCAAATCATCAACCTTGGGTTGTTCAAGTTGTGTACCACTTCTCAACATAATTTCATTGACACCCTCTTTTGGGTTAATGGGTTGAGAAGGGAGTCTTCCACTATTTTGTTCTTTCAACTTGTTGATATCAATTGCCATGGATCCCACTTGAGTCTGCAAATCCTTAATCGCACTCTTGGTTTCTTGTTGGCTCTCCTTGAACATGGTAGAAATACCTTGCATCATTGTTTGTAACTTTGCACCGATTGTTGTGGTTGCTGAAATTGTTGTTGTTGTTGTTGAAATTGTTGTTGTTGTTGCGGTTGAAATTGTTGCTGTTGAGGTTGAAATTGTTGTTGTTGCGGTTGAAATCCACTCGGACGGTTGAAGATAGGTTGTTGAACCGCACCTTGTTTGTTGGCATAGCTGAAATTGGGACGATCTCTCCATCCTGGATTGTAGGTGTTGGAATAGGGATCATACCGTCTTTGTGGGTTTGGAAAAACAACACTAGCTTGCTCAAACTCTTCACATTGTGAAGGTAAAATAACTGCAGCCATCCTTTGCATCATGTGCTCCATATTGTCCATACTTTGATCATGGTGTGATGATGATGAATCATTAACTTCATGCACTTGCCTAACCATTGTTTCACCTCTTGTGTATAATTGTTGCGAGTTTGCAGCCATGCTTTCAATCAAATCGGTAGCTTGGGCCACCGTCTTGTTCACTAGTGCACCACCACCCGCTGCATCTAGAAGATATCTATCACTTGATTGGAGACCTTCGTAGAAGTACTGGATTATCATAGCATCGCTGAATTGATAGTGAGGACAGCTTGCCACCAATATCTTGTATCGCTCCCAACATTCGTACAAAGACTCTCCCGCATGTTGCTTTATTCCGCAAATCTCTTTAGGAATTTGAGTGGCCTTCGATGCAGGAAAATAACTCTCTAAAAAGAGTTTCTTCAACCCATTCCATGTAGTGACACTTCCGGCAGGCAAACAATACAACCAATCCTTAGCGCTGTCTACCATAGAAAATGGAAAAACTTTCATCATTGCACCATCGGCTTCAGTCTCCGCTGGAAGCATAGCCTTGACAATGGTATAGAACTCCATGAAATGCTTGTTTGGATCTTCATTTGCCATACCATGAAACTTTGGAAACTCTCTAAGCAACCCCGGCTTGATCTCGAATGTTGAGTTGGTTTGAATACACCATCGTTGTGCATCAAGCCTATGAGACGCCAAATCCTTGAGTGTACGATTTGCGTCTTCCATTGCTTCTTCTTCTTCAAATAGTGGTTCTTCTACAAATGGAACCTGTAGTTCTTCTTCTAGTTGTAACTCTTCTTCCACTTCTTGACGAAGAGCTTCGTGTTCTACTTCCAAGACTTGTTCTTCCATTGTGTCTTGACTTGGTTGGAGTATTGTGCCACTCCGACTAGCAATCCCGCACCTTGGATAGCTCCAATCCTTAGAAGCCAGGGATTATTACCTGAAAAAGAATTCTCGCAAACAAGTGAGAAACAAGACAAGAAACGGAAAGCAAATATGCAAGCAGAAAAATGATAAAAATAAACTAAAAACTTAATAACAAGCCGTTTGCCTCCCCGGCAACGGCGCCAAAATTTGGTCGGTTGTCAGCCGACGCAAATATAATTTCACTTTCTTACTTCACTAAAATAAATGTAGTATGGATAAGAAAGAGTTCGTATCCACAGAGAGGCCTTTGTTGTTATAAAAAAATTCAGTTTCTTAGTAACCAAGGGGGGTTTTTGATTTATCAAAGCAATAAAAATGAATTGAAAGCAAAGTAGTAATAAAAATAATCAATAAGGAGAAAGTATTGGTCACGGGATAGTTTCATTCACAAACAAATATTTTCATCAATGACTAGAATTGATATTTAATTTCTCATTTACTAAAAGTCCTAGGATACCTTGATCGCAAGAATACCCCACTAATTCCCTGATTTCATCACAACCACATTAAAAGATGCATATGTGAATTCTTCCTAGAAAGCAACCTAAAGTGTAAAAGCAAATTAGATTTAACTCCCTAAAAGCAATAAGCTATATGGATTAAGACTAATCAAGGCAATCGAAATGTGTAAAAGAACTAAATCAATTTAACCCAAGTTATGATTCATATGTGACTAGTAGGATATATCTCTACAAGCACTACCCACATTTATGCTACTTAGAATCAGGGATTAACAACGTTTTCGTATTGAAAACCCTAATATATCTCTAGATATGAATGCAAATCGGATTGATTCCGGACTCAACCAAATAAACAATCAAATCATAAACAATATGAACAATGAATCATAAACAGTAAAATATTGAAACAAAACTAATACGTTGAATCAAATCTTATTTGTGAAATCCACTTATTATCCCATAACCAATAAAAGGTATTTAGCTACTCATGGTTTTTAAATTCAACATAATTATTATCAAAAATAAATTGAAGAACATGAAAAATAAATGGAAGCAAACCCTAGTCGCTGCTCTCCTCCAAAAACCCAGTAGAAAGATTGTGATATCTCCTCATAAGAATAGAAACTTCTTCTTTTTATATCCTTCCCACTTTCCAAAATTAGGTCTTCAAAGTCCATCACCAAAAAGTCCACCAAGCCCATGAACCATGTGTGAGAAAAACCCATGTGAAAATATGACCCAAAAAATGTTCGCCGGAAAACTTTGTTTTTGTCCGGAATATGGCCAGAATCCGGCACCAGGAAGTTTCTCAGGTGACCGGCAAAGTCCGCCCGGTCAAACGATCCAACTCGGGTCAACCACCGAGTCATGCTAAGTCAAGACCGAATCCACCTGATTTGGTTAAGTGAGCTAACTGGACAAGGCTGAATGGGCTTGGCCTAGCCCATTTGCACTGACCATAATTTTGTTGCAATATCATTCTGCATCGCAGCTCCTTGGCCAGCCATCTTGGCTGTGCATAATCCCTGCACTTCTTCTCCAGCCATGATGGCTCTCTTGCAATTCCAGTTACCACTTCTTCTCATTCCCTGTAGTGCAACACAGAGCCAATACCACCATCTTAAGCTGCGCCTGAATCACCGACCCATTGGCTCAATCGCAATTATAACTCCTCCTGAGGTAGAAGCAACCACCAGCTGCAACTCAACTCATGCCTCATACTCGAACCTGCCATGACACAAGTTCAACATTGATCCAGCTTCTTCTTTGAATTCACCAGTTCCCTGTTTCAGCAACTAGTAGCCATCTTAGTACAAATCTGCAGCACCAACTGTATTCCAGCTTCTTAATCACAGCAACAGAACCCACCAATCTCAACCCAATTGTGAGCTCAAAGCTCTTAATCAGATCCACCACAGCAACAACTTACTCATTTTCATAGCATCACCAACACATAAATACCAGCTGCACTAACCTCTGTTCCTCCACAAATTTCTCAACTATCATCACTGTTTTTACTAAGCCATGAACTAACATCTACCCACAATCAAGTCCATTGTAACCACCAGCAAACTCAATTCAACACAGCACATACTCATTTCCTTGAACACCAGTTCTCAGATCCTTGAAACAGCACATAAACATCCGCAACTTGAGTTACATCCACCACTTCCAGTTACAGCTGCTCAACCTCAAACTAGACACCTTCATAGCACCTGCAATATCAACCTAGCAACATACCCAGCAGCACCAGCTCTGACATAGCCTTCCATTGCAGTTACAGATATAACAGCTTCCTTCACAGGTCCTTCCTTGTCTTCTCTGCCAGCAACTACCGCTCTACGTATCCATACTGGATGCAAAACAACATCATTTTAGCTCTGCAATCTCCCATGAACATACCACACAACTCTCAGCTTCAAACCTGGCCTTAAACCACCATGAATCGAATCATATTTACCGCCATATACAAATCCAGCTCAAGATGTACATTGCAACAATTCTCCCCAGTTTCAGACCATTTGTCGAACAGTGTATGTGCCATTACTTGGTGGTGTTATCCTTGGTAAAGAATTCATCTTCTGCACTCTATTTACCTGCAAATTCAAATCCATAACAAACCCATGTCTTAAACATCGGCTCTCGACTGAATTCATGTCCAGGATTTAACCCAAACTCATCCCAAAACCAGCAGCTTCAAGCCATTACATTATCCATACAAACTCAGTTCCAAACAACGTAAAACAATCACTAAATCAGCTGAAGTTCAGCTCAATAATTTAACCTGTATCTCATCCGATTCGAATTAAACCAACCCTGAATTCGAGCCAATAAACCACCATATGAATCCCACCAGTACGGCCACCAGAACTCGTTTAATTAAAAGCTTCAGATCCTATCTTTGTCTGTGATTATCACATGTTGCTCGCAGTGGTTAGTTGAGCTGATGATGGACTCGATCTGACCTCTGTGAAACCCACCAGACCCATAGCTGATCCCTCCGGCAACATCAGGAAACTAGGTTTGAGAAACTGATATCATGACCTAGAAAAAGAATGTGTACTCTGCTGTGAATAAATTAATTTCAAACAAAACCATGAGTTTCATTTTTCTTGCATTTTATCTACCAACACATGTGTAGTGCCCATGATGTGAACTCCACTCAGAATTTGTGGTCTAGAATTAGACACAACCTTTCTACTTCAGCTGGTACACCCATACAAGTGAGCCCTCTCCACTTAGCCCATGACTGCCTTCAAACTAGCATGTGTGCTCGTGACTCAATTGGCATGAGTTCCGAGCTCATAGGTTTCGAGAATTGGTATCATCTCCTGGTTCCCTGCTACTAATGGATAAGGGGTACCCATTCCAACTATGGCCTATCGGTTACAAAGAACCGACAGCCTAGTTCCTTGCTCAACTCAACCGTCAGTTTTTAGCAACTGACAGTTCATTCTTCTATTTCTTCTTGTGCAGCCTAGCCCGCTCCAAATATCTTTCGCCTGTGAACTGGCCGTTTTTCCTTTTACGCTCCTAAATGGATGATTTGTCCTTCTTTTGTTCCCAAGAACTTCAATGCACCTAATAACTCAAAACTAATCATAAGATACATATTTTACAAAATAAATAGCAAAGAAAGCATAAATACTAGATATAAAACTAGGTGTTTACAACACCTATCAGTACTACAGATTGATCTCTCGAATTCAAAGAACTCCCTTCTTGTAGTGCATCTGTGTGAGGTTGAACATTTCGCTCGGTTCAAGGAGTCTCCTCCGCACGGTCGTCTCCTCAATTCCATAAAAACCAGCAAATCGTTTTTTCCATCTACAAGAGGAGATGCAATAACTGGCACCTGTTTAAACTTCATAGCCATATGAGAAGATTGGAAGTTATGTAAACTTCTGTTGATACAATCTTCTTCTGGAGAATATTTCTTCATATATGGTAATTCCTGAGAATTATCCACAGAAGATTTTCTCCTTAGTATAGAGTTTTCCTTTTCCAAGGTTTTATACTGTTCATGGGCTAGAGTAAGAAATGCACAAAGTTTCTATTTTTCAGCATGAAGTCTGTTGAGATCTGATGAATGAGTCTCGAGCAAACATTTTTCTATAATTGAGTCCTCTTTAACAACTTCCTCAAGAGTACTAATATTTTCCTGTTGTAGATTAGTTTCTTGTAGAAGTTTCTAAATGTTCTTAGAGAAGGACTTTATGATATTATAGAGATCACGTTCTCGCTTAAGAGACTTTTCAAATTCATCAATGAGCTAATCATGATCATTAAAATCAATATCTTCAGCTGTATGTTATGAAATTCTGGTGAGTTCCTTTTCAGCTTCTGCCACAGTGTCACATGCCTCATGAGAGGAAGAAATGTCATTATCACATTGAACATTCTTTCTACCTCGGGATTTGGAAGAATCAACTAAGGAATAATCCTTTGAGGTGTTTCCAAGACACTTGACATGGTCAAAAGCTTTAGGAGACATTTTGGTATGCGCAACAGAGATTCCGTCCACATACTCAGATTGCCACAAACACAGACTTGTAAGGTCTTTAACGTGTTTGCCTGCTCTGATACCAAATACCAATATCCAAGTGTCAATCAATTTAAATCAATCAAGAGGAGGCAAACACGTTAAAACTAACTTTTATTTGGCCGAAATTGAGAGGTTGTGAGTTGTTCAATCGATAAGTTATCTACAAGAGGAGGCAAACACGTTAAAGCTAACGTTAAAGTTATCTCTCGTTTTTTCCTCAATCAATAAAAAATATCTCAAGGAGTTATTATATCAACCTCTCAATTTAATTTGCTCAAGCAAATCGATTTGCGAGTCTAATCAAAGAGAGATAACTTGGATGGTACCAAAGACTAATATCCAAGTGTCAATCGATTTAAATCAACAACCAATAAGGTCGAATATTCTAACCGATTGAACAACGCACAATGCGTATTATTTCAATTATATAAAAATATAATGCGGAAAAGAAATAACATAGACACCAGAATTTTTTTAACGAGGAAACTGCAAATGCAGAAAAATCCCGGGACGTAGTCCAGATTAAACATACATTGTATTAAGCCGCTACAGACACTAACCTACTACCAATTAACTTCGGTCTGGACTGTAGTTGAACCCCAACCAATCTCACACTGATCCAAGGTACAGTTATTCTCCTACGCCTATGATCCCAGCAGGATACTGCGCACTTGATTCCCTTAGATGATCTCACCCACAACCAAGAGTTGATACGACCCAAAGTCGAATACTTTAATAAACAAATCTGTCTCACACATGAAAGTCTACAATTAATAGATAAATTCATCTCCCACGAATAAACCTATGAGTTTTGTTCCGTCTTTTGATAAATCAAGGTAAACAGGAACCAATTGATAAAACCATACTTATATTCCCGAAGAACACCTCATTTTCATCAATCACCTCACAATAAACTTAATCGACGAGCGAAGAAGATTATTGAGGAATCACAAACAATGAGACGAAGATGTTTGTGACTACTTTTATCTTGCCTATCGGAGATAGAATCTCAAGAAAATTATTACAATTGTATACGTACGATAGAAAGAGAAAGATCAGATCACACAACTACGATAAAAGTAGTATCGGTTTGGCTTCACAATCCCAATGAAGTCTTTAAGTCGTTAACCTGTTTTAGAGAGAAAACTCAAGGGTTAATGGAAATCGACTCTAACTTAGAGAAAACTAGTATCAAACAAGAAAAGTGTGGGGAATAGTTTTTCCAATACCTAGAGTTCCGCTTATATAGTCTTCAAATCAGGGTTTGCAATCAATGTTAGCTTAGTAACAAAGCATTCAATATTCACCGTTAGATGAAATCCTGATTAGATACAAGCTAATATTCCTCAACCGTTAGATCAAAAACTTAGCTTGCCATACACACACGTACTTGAAGATTTTGGGTTTGTGTAACCGTACCCAAACATGTACAATGGTTGGTTCACAACTAGCTAACCAAAAGGTTAGCTAAATGATAACTTCCATATCAATCATGTTCTTCTTCACCATAACTAGTCCAAATGACTCAGATGAACTAGTTAGAGAGTTGTTCAATTTTTATGAGATCTTAAGTACTACAAGAGACACAATTGAATCAAAAACAATATGATTCACTCGAATCATTAATCATGAACTATAAAGCCACGGTTTTCAAAAGCATCCCTTAGTAATATAGAATAAGTTCACGAACAACGTTTTCAGACATAACCTCTTGAGTTCGCGGACTCAAGCTAACCGGTTGAAGTTATAAACTCCAGCAGAAATTCTCGGGTTCGAGAGCTTCCGTCAGTTCATGGACTGGGTTCGCGGACTACAAATGAGCTATAACTCCATCAGAAATTCTCGAGTTCGAGAACTATGCCAGTTCACGGACTGAGTTGCTGCTCACGTTCCGGTTCCACTTGATCAACAAAGTTCGCAAACTTCGGTTCAAGTGCTAAGGACTTATACATATATGTGTTGCCACAACAATTTTTATATCCCCCAGTGGTTATATAGTCTAAAATCTCATTTCAATCATTGAAACATGCTCAGAGGGCGTTATATATTTGTTATTCACAAACTATTTTCGTCAGAATATTTTCCAAGAAGATTGAAACTTAACATGACTTTAGCCACTAGGCAAAGATGAACTTAGCTAAAGCGAAATCTTTACCAACACACATTTTGATAAATAGATAAGCGAGACATACTCAGCTCGAAATGTCACATGTGCATATTCTTAGTCTATATAGTAGAACGACTTTTGTCTCAAAGATAGAAAAAATAGTAGATAGACTTTTGATTGACAGATAAGTTCAAGTCTCCACATATTTTTTAGTTAATGAAGATCCACTGGTTCCTTGAGTAGTCCTTCGTCTTGTATGATGATTTCCATGGAGTCTTGAGCTCAACTACACTTTCTATCCTAGTCCGAGACCTTAACTATAGTAGACTAGAAATCAAGACTTTATAGTTTTGATCACTAAGATTGACAAACATGCTTGAGATAGCAATGCATGCGAGTTTGACCGAGCAGTGCTCTAACAGAAGGAAATACCATGAAACTGAGGAGTTTCCTTAAAACGAAGGATATTTGTTCAACTGAAAGGAATTTCATAAGATCAAGGAAAATAATAAAAATATGATAAAATATAAAATTGGACGTGGGATTGGTCACGGCACGACCGGCCGGACGGTACGCCTAATCCCTCAGCGCCTTGGTTAATATTTTATTATTTATTATTTTCTTTCCTATTTTGCATAGGTTCATCGTCTCGTCGTATTTTGAAATACTCGTTCGTGCATTCAGGTGATCGTTGGTATATTATTGCTAAGTACACTTGCACCATTTTGGTCGGGGCTTACTCGAAGGTACCTCAGATGCATGCGTGTTGAATATTTATTACTAACCCATGGAATTTTGCTGGGAAGAACCATAAATTGAAGTAACGAAATATTATGAAACACATTGAATATTTTCCAGGGATTCAGTTAATGAATTTAATGATTTTAAGAATAATTAATTGATGGCTCTATACTAGTACGATCGTCTAGGAGCATTAATTATTCAGGAATTGGATGATATGAGCTTGTTGAAGCGTTATATTTCTTTTATATAGTCAAGGAAAACATTGTTACATCCTGAAGACGTTATCGCTTTATACTAGCAGGCAAGCTTTCTAGGAGCTATCCAATCTTTCGATTCTATATAAAAGTAATTACTGAAATTGCTCAGTATTCATGAGATATGCCGTTGCCTCAGCTAAGAGACTACGTATCTATATATTCTCTGAGAGATAGTATTCTCAGTCAGAGATTCTTGTGACATGGGCTTTCATGCTTTCGATAAGAGACATGAGCCTCAATACTCATCTGATTGCTGGATCAGGGGTATATACAATTATGGGTTTTCGATTTTAGCCCTTGTTGAAAATCCACCATCTACATTAAGTCCCCTGCTTAATGAGGGACACTCATGTTCCTCAGTCAGCACTGGATGGTGATTTTCTATTTATGAACGAAATAAATAATTGAACTTAGTCGTAAGATAAGATATTTATGTATTTTCGATTGCATGAGCGAACCACGGCTTGAAAGAAGATCCCAGTGGCATGATAGAGCATCATCTGATGAGGATAAATTGGTGTTGAACCGGTGGTTTGATGATGGAACCTTGGTCGATTTAGGATTCACGGGTTTGGGCCCATGAAAAGAAATCCTTATTTTAGGAATAGACGCTCGTTCGTTCGTTAATTTAAGGAAAAAACAAAATAGACCTGAGTCTAATGATATAAAATTTTGTCTATGAGATTTCACGAAAACCAAAATTTTATTTTCTTTAAATATTTGAGATTTCACAAAGTGGAATAAACTCTCGTTTCAAAGGTGGATGCTCGTTCGAGAGAAAGGTTTTTTTTTTTTGAATAGACGTGCGTCTGTTAGTTATAAAATTTTGTTTATGAGCTTTCATGAATTTCTTTATCTTCGAGCTTTCGAAAATCTTTGAAAATATACTCTCACTTCAAAGGAAGATGCTCGTGCGAGGGAGAAAAAATATATTGATATATTTTTTAAAATTTACGTTAGTTTCACGTTAAAAGATATTTTTTGTAAAATCAATGTTTTGATTTTGAATAACCGTTGAAAGTAGACAATTATACATGGTGAAATAGTGTCTGTATGTGAGTTTTTCACAATTGTAGAATGGACGTCTGTCCAATTTTTGAAAACCAGTGAATGTTCACACAGTGAAATTTTATACGGAATTAAATTCTTGATTATCAAAAATTGTTGGAAGTAAATAATTTTTGATAAAATACTGTTTATATGGGTTTTGTGTTCTGATAGTGTATGCACAAAACCAATGAGTGTTCACTCTGTAGGAGTCGCTCACACGGTGAAAATAATGTGAATTTTTTATATGATGGAAGTTTCGTGAGTTGTTCACAGTTTTATGAAAATCAAGTTATGGTTTTCAATAATTAATTTTGTTCGTCTTTGCAGGTTTGAAGGAGTGAACAAATTCTCGAGGTTGTAACCTCTACAACTAGTGAAATTATAAATAGGTAAGAGTTGGATGGTTACCATTTTTGTAGACGCTGTTGTGAGCACCTTTATTCCATGATTCATTGTTTTATCGAATCCTGCATTTTGTATGAACGATGTGCTGAAATAGACACTTTGCAAGAATGACTGTCTCCAAGGATGATACTTCCAAAGATGGTGTTTCCAGAGATGACATCTCTACGGATGAAACTTTAAGAAATGGTACTCCTGGGACCTCTGAGTGATGGTGAGAGATTCTTCATACTGAGTTGTACTTATGCTTATTTCATTAGCTTTACCACAATATGATCGTATAGTGAAATCCCGGTTAAATGTAGACCCCACAGAAATGGAAGAAAGTATACGGGAGCGGAGAACCCAAAACTAAGGACTATAGGATGTTAGCAAATTACGTTCAGTCCCCATCCGTTTCTTTGGTGAGTTCCCGAGCAAACAATCCAGCACTGATGAAGAAGTCGATGTAAACATCTCTTTCGTGTAGGCAATTGTGGCATCTCCTTGAATGAAATAATAATAATTATTGTTGATGAGTCCAGGAAGAAATCATTGTATATAATAAGCATGTTGATGAAGCGCACTCTTCTTTGGGGCATGGGAATATGGAGAATTCCCGAAATCTCAAACCAAATGGAGATATCGACGTTATCAATGGAGATTCCGGCATTGCCGAGCCTTCAAATGATTTAGAGACTCCCTTAGTAAGTATATATCCTGTAATATCTTCATAGAAGTATGGAATTGTTGATTTGTGAATGAATGAATGAGAATCCATGTGATTATACGAGTAATTTCGTCGAAATACGTCACCAGAAAATTTCAGACTTCAGCCTTTAATAGAAACGCTGTAGATCTTCGTCCGAAGTCGGATTTTCGCGGTATGCGTATGTATCTTCGTGCCCAGAAAATTTCTAAGCTTTAATAATTAAGCTTTTTGAGTTTTTAGCATGTTTAGAGCCTGTAAAAGGCGAAACAGTAAACTTCCAGGAGACTTTCAGAATATTTTCAGATTGTATGTTGTCTAATGGTTTGGCCACATCTCCTTGCTAATTTCTTAAATTTCTGTGAATTTTGTATATGTTGTATAGGACATCCATATGAAGAGAATGGTATATGACCCATCCCTAGATTATACACCAATTGGTCCCAGATCATCGGTTTGTACAGGACAGTGCAAAATTATCTCAGACGAGCTCGCTGTAAAACACTCATGTTGTGTCTTTAGACCATTCGCTTGTGTCTTGAATGGTTGGTGAAGATTTTAACATCATTGATTCATTTGAGATCAGGACCCCTTGATTGATACATGAGTGTGGTGCTTGCAGTGTCATCTTGTTTCTGTTAGTCGCAGAAAACATCACTTCTGAAACCCTGGTCACGAGACCATAAATGAGGTTTCTCTCGAGAGGGGGTGATGTAATGACCATGGTTTCATGTACGGTGGTAGCATTCCTTTTATGATGAATGATCAGCACATGAGAGCTTGGTGCCACGGGTCTTGGACTGTTGAAACTAATCGCCATGATCAGTGGACCATCAGTCCCCAGTATTTTGTCAAATCTCTCCTTTTCGTTTTCTCTTCTTCTGGCAAGACTTGGATAGAGAACCCAGATAGAAATTTGATGTAAAGACCTAGATGGTCGAAGTTGGAGGTACTTTTATGAAGTACTTAGTGGAAAGACCTGGTGGACACTGATCGACTGTGGAAGTTATGAATCCCGTCTAAGATTGATGCTTGCATGTTGTACGCTCTGGAAGCTGTAGGAACCTCATACGACATCGGAATTCGATGCTTGACCCCCAAACTTTGAAGCTAAGAGACTGAGTTATCACATGAGAAAAGAATCACTCAATTTGGAGTTGTAGAGGTCAGCCAAAGAAGCGTGCACATTTGTAATTTGTAATCCCGTATTAATTTTTCAGATTTCATAAACCTGACGGTAAAGCCCGTATCTTTCAGCTCGTGTGTCCGATTGATGCACCCTTTTGGTATGTTGTAGAAGAGATGTATAAGAACATCTTTTGTTGAGGAATAATTATCCCATTCCTCACCTATTGGTACGTTTTTGTAAACCCATGGGTTGAAGTATGTTGTATCTCATTTGTAGAGCGGATGAGAACATCTTGCAGAAGACTTGGGATTGTGACCCCCCGTTGTGCAATCTTCAGAAATACTTTCATGTGAACATATTTCATGTCTACACACCATGATATGAATCATTAGTGCTTGGAGAAGTCCGATCCATCGAGTAACACTTCAGATAATGGATAGTTAATGAAGCTGGCCATGAGGATGTCGCCCCTAAGACCGTCGTTGATACTGGATCGACGGAATTTTCTCCAAATTTGCTTGTTTATGCCGATACTATGGTCGGAGTTGCTCCAGAGACCGACAAGTCTAGAACCATGATTATCGTCATAGTCTTTACTCCTTCATCCAGTGAGCCTTTACATTCACGAACTAACTAATTAGTAGAGCGCCCCTAAGATAAGGGTGTAGGGTTTAACCCAAATTCTCCCGAACCTTTACTGTGAAGTGACTTGTCAGGGAATCAATGTTGTTGCGATAGATAGCAGTGGTAGTTTCCATTATAGATGTGATCGGTTAAGAGAGGAAGTTCCTAAATCAGGGGCTTGTGATGTAGAGAGACTCGTTGATGAAGTTTCATGGAATCACATCAGGTTGTAATAGCTTGTTATGTGGATAACATTTATTGAAATATAATTGATTTCTCCAATAAGATCAAGTCCCCAGTGTATGTTGAAGGAGTTTGTGCCAACCATGGATGAATGATGTTGCATCTGCCGCTTAAGAACTCTTATTATGTGATAAGTTTGGTTACACTTTGATCGTGCTGGTGTTGAATCAGCGTGTCATCGTCGAGATATTTATGCTGAAGCTAGATATGCCATTATAGAAGGTGTACTCTTTGATTGGGAATACAATTTGAAGGCTTCTTAGATGCTTGAGCGTTGAAGCATCATATCCCTTAAGATCTTAGGTTTGATCATCTCGGCCCTGAGTATATTCTGTTGATTCAGCACTCCTTTCATATCAGTAGTGAAATCCAACACTTGTTTAGATATCATAGCTTTCGGATTTTGTGGCACACATGAAAACTCCTGCAAGTCTACATCCAAAGTGTTCTTTTCCATGCTTGGACATCATCTCAGTAATGAATATCATAGTGCTCGATTCAGAGAAATGTCAGATTCAACCACTTGGTAAAATACTAATGCGGTGAAGCTACAATTCGTCTTGAAATAATAGAGTTGCTAGCATATTAAGTCCCCATGCTAGGATAGCATGTGAAAAATAAATTACATAGACATGGGAGGAATGAGACTTTCCTGAGTGCGGAACCTCTTGATGAATGTCTATGTATCTTTGTAGGTTCTTGCTTCAACCTCGTCAAAGTTCAAAATTCCTCCAAGTGCTCTGATGACGGAATACCCGCCAAATCTTATGGATCAGAACTTTCTTCATTGGAGAGATGTGCAACCAAAGGTGCTTTTTAAGTAGCCATCTTTTCAGCATGAATCCACGCTCGTCTGAAGAACATGTCATATCTGGATCTTCATGATTATGTGAAACTTGGTTTCTGTATAGGTTGAACTTATGTTGCTATAACTATAAGTATTTCCAAGCATTCCTTTAAGGTCTCTGATTGAGATAAATAACAATTAGCTTCTTGTCAAGTGATGCTTGCGGCTCTGAGGGTTTCGGTGAAATGATGTTGATGGAGGTGTCAGCATTGATCAACGTTTTTTCGAATTCATCTCCACTGAGATGGACTGTGGTGAGAAGTCCCCAGTTGTGCATCTAATTGTCTGTGGATTAAGGTTCAAGGAGAATTTCCGGGATAGATAGACGTCTGACACAATGTAATTCGGTGCTGTGGACATGTCTTTCCTTTGTGCCTTAGATAGATAGAGAAATTTCACAGATATGATCGATCAACAATTGAACTGCTACTTTGACTGGTTATTCATAGTGTAAAGGTTCTGACTGGAGAGGATTCTTGTATACTCATTCAGTCCCCAGTTTAATTTATTAGGGATCAACCTCCTCTTTGAAGATGTGCTTCAAAATATTGCAGTTACTCGTTGGATGATCGGTGAACCTATGAAGGAGACAGTACCTGAGATTCTCCATTTCTTCTTCAGTTGGATCTTTCCTGATGAATGATAATTTGATTACACCATCTTGAACCCAGACTTCCAGTAACTCGATCACTCCTTCATGATAAGAGAGAAGTTTGAGTATGTATGACCATTTCCCTGTTCGTCAATGCTGGATCGAGGTTTGTGCATTTCAGGATTGGTTATCTTTTCTTTGTGCCTTCAGAGGAGCCTGGGATGATGGAGAAGAGTTCTGGTGTTGTGTCTCGGCTTTTATTTTAACAACAATATTTGTTGAAGGATGGAGATTGTACTAATTATTGACTAGGCATCGGATGCTTCGAGGTTCCTCGACCTTGCAGACTTTTCTCTTTCCAGTAAAGCAGGTGCAGTAGTCGTTGATCGTTTGGCTGCTTCATGAAGCTCTGAGAAAGTTTGGAATCAGAGATTTTCCAGCAAGGCTCTATAGACCGGGATCATTTCGTTTATGCACAAGTCCATCATTTTTTGTTATGTGACATTCGGGTCATGACAATCCAAAGCCTGCACTCTGAACCTCTTCAAATAATTCACTAGTCCAAAACTTAGTTTTTAGTACACTTATGGCGTGGAGAAATAGACAGTATAAGTTATTCTTTAAATATTTGACAGTTGCGAATTGTCCAATAATTTTCGCGTGATAAATATCACTAATAATCTGTAGTAGTTTTTCTATCTATTTGCCCCCACTCACCCAATTTTTCCACCCCTATCGGGTCAAATCTGAAACCTGTACGCGTGTCGTAACCACAACAAATTAATTAATACTTTACTACCTAATTAACAAGTAATATAGGGAAGTCAAGGTCGATCCCACGAGGAGCACGAGATTCTAGTTGTAAATTTGTCACACAAAGGGGGGTATTGATTAAGAATTTGAGAAAATAAATAAAATAAACAAAGCAATTAAAAGGAAATCAATAAGAGAGATGAGATCAAGGAATCCTTCTTCGCTGCAAAACAATGATTAAAGTTATGTTCTTTTCCACTTCTTATTAATCACAGATTATTACCAACCGTAGGATAGCAGGTTCTCTTAGCTAACCCCAAAATTCCTTATTTCACTGAGTAACAGGTTCGCTTAGTTATCAGATTCTATTCAAAAGAACCACCTTGAGGTTCGCTTACAAGATGTAATTCCCCGAACGCATTAAGATTTATGAATTTAGGTATAGTACTAGTAGTTAGACTCGGTTCGCTTGGTCCACTTTCTAGCGTTGTTTTCACACACAATTGCTCCACGGAATCCCTCTGCAAGGTCTCGTGTTTTCTACCTGTGTAAAGAGTCAAGAAACTATTACGTATTCCCTAACTTTCACTAGCTATAGATCAAATTAATAAATCAATTTAGTATGCATCCTAAACAACTTATCAATCAATCATAAACACTCTTAATAGCAAAAACAAACTATAATCATGTGAAAATTCAAAGTAGATTTAAAACAAAACTCAAAACATGTTAAGAACTAGGAATTCATCCTCAATCAAATTAGTTACTCATATTAAGGAGTTCACACAAAGAGAAAAGTATTGTGTGTGTAAAAGTGTGCAAAAGTATTATAAAGATGTGTATGGAAGTGTAGAAGTTCTTCTCTATTTATAGGCTTTAATGTTCTCCATATCTTCTAAGGAATAGAATCCCTTTCCTTTTGTAGCTCAATTTCCAAATCCAAGCCTTTCTCAAATCTTCCATCTCCTCTTTCCATATTCCAACCAAATTCTTCATTCAATTCCAAGTCCAACTCTTCACATCCCATGAGAGAAATCCACATAAAATTCTGCAACTTTTGCTCGCCGAAAAACTGGGTTTTTGGCCGGAAATACGCTGGAATCCGTCACCGCCGGCAACCTGAAAATTCTCCTCCGGTAAGGAATATTCTGTTGGTCAACCGTTATGACTAACGGTCAAACAAGTCAACCGTTATGACTAACGGTCAAACAAGTCAACCGTCAGTCAAACTGTTAGTCAGTGGGTCAAGATAAGGTAAAGTCAGACACCGAGTTAGCTCGAGTTAGCTGTCTTTATTGGCTGACTGGTCTGAATCGCTGGTTTGGATCGGTCATCGGGATCGCTGAGTCAACTCGCCGGAATAGAAATCCGGCCGAGTTCCGTTTATTTACAGGACTTCCCAGGCCGAATTCAGGCCGATCTTTTCTGTTTTCTCTTGTGACAACCTACATATACATCTAACAATTCAAGCACATTTTCCTTATAGTGTTACATTCACCATTGCAGACCGCAAACCCACCTTCGATTCAATTAGCAGCAGCAGTTCTTTTGTAACTCAGAACAAACATACCCAGCTTCGATTCAACCTCAGCACCACCACATGATTATCCACCATTGTAACAGTTTTCACATAGCCACAATTTATTCGGCAAATACCCATTCTGTATCATAAGAACCAAACCCATTTCTCATGGCAGTAGAAAACCTCTAATTTCAGATCCATTTCATTGTCATCTGAGCACGAACCTCAGATTCAATTTCTTCTTCTCTGTACTATAACAGCGAACCCGTTCCTTCTAATTAAGTTCCAAACCTATCGGCATCATCAATTCCCGATTTCAACCTTCAATCCAACAGCAAAGATCTCGTTCTTCACCTTTATCCTCCACAGAACCCTAACCATTCTGTCTTCGATTCAATATCAATAACAGCACGACCCCATTCTTCGATTTCTTCCTCCCTGAGTTCCATTTCTCGATCTCCAAATTCACCTCTTAATTTCAGACGCAGCAGCCTCTGTCTCTTTTCAATTTCAGGAACTAAATGATTGAAGAGATTTTTTTGATTTCTCTCGATCCAGGGTATAGGAATTAGGTTAGATAATTACACCCCACTTATTAACTACCCCCGTGAGTGGCCTATAACAAATGATCACTTCTGATAAGGGCTAGCCAGATGGCAGCCCCTTAACCTGTGGTAGTTGTATTTTAATACTTATCCAAAAGAGAGGTGCCCCTTAACCTTTGGTCGGCTCAGGATAGTGTTCGCCTGTAAAATGACATTTTTTCCCTTTTAGCTAAAATTGAATGATTATTTCTTCTTTTCCTCCGTGCGACTCCAGAGTACCTAATAACTCAAAAACACACGTAAAATACATAATTTACAAGAAAAATAGCAAAGAAAGCATAAACTACTAGATAGTAAATACGGTGTATTCTATACCTATCAAATTCCCCCACACTTATACTTTGCTAGTCCTCGAGCAAATCAAACCAAAACTTACAACTTCAAAGCGTTCTAGCGTCTCAAGCATCCTAAGAGCTATGAGGGCATAGAGTTTCTGCATGCTAGTAATAAGAAGTTAGAAATACTAAAGAACATATTCTCATTCTTAAATGTTGAGTGAGAAATAACCACACCATAACGAGAGAACACGTGTTTGAGAAACGATCAATAAGCATTTCGCCTCGACTTCTGCCTCACCAAAAAGGGTTTTATGATAATTGCACTCAAAAAGACGGCTTTTTTATGGGTCTCACATGTGTGCAGGTAGGAATGAAGAGAGAATTCCTGCAACACGTTGAATGGTAGGAAGGATAACTTCCGAAATTTTGAAAAACCTACATCTTTTAACATTTTGAAAAACCATTTTTATAACGATCTCTAAGAAAGGAAATCAACCACTTATATCGAGGATGAGATTACTTACTTACCTTCACATCCGATTGCCAATTATGATAACACCACTCTCACGGAATCCAAAAGAAACGTCTCCGCTCCTTGTCTTCATCTTCTTGGTCTTCGGCTTCAACTATTGGTGATAAACTCTTTAACTTCATAGATCCTTGACAATTTGTAACTTTTTTTTCCTTAACTCCTTGTCGCTTGAAACTTCCTTATAGATTTTCCTTCCCCACGGCTTATTCAAAACAAAACAATAATAGATATTTCTCTTGTCTCATATATATATATATATATATTTTTTCTTTCTTTTCATTTTTTTTTTTTCAATTTTTTTTTTTTAGACAAGAGAAACAAAATACAAAATAAAGTGAAAAATAAAATAAACCATGGCCGTGGAAAAGTACTTTACCGCTTGATTCTTCACAACTTGTATCGCCTTGAAATCATAAACTTCAATAATTCTCACCTTTTACTTTTCTTCGCTCTCGTAAATAAGTCTTAATACTTGGATATAGAATTACCTCATTGCATTTTAAGTCTTCAACATGTATGTAAAATCTGCTCATTGTATGTTGCTTTACTTGGATATAAAATTTTGCTCTTTTTCTTGTTCTGTTGCTTGTAAACCTCAAACCTTTTCAACTTTCCTTGTAGATTTTGATGTCGCTCCCTTGTTGTTGATGTGGTGTTTCTATGGACCCGTTGTTGTCGAGCGAGAGAATGGTGCTAACTGCAAATCGAACTACAAGAAGGTAGCTTTCATCATAGACGTCACCCTCATGATTGACAAAAATTAGCACTCAAGAGATCAAAATAGTGCTGAAATTGGTGTGAAATTGGGTAGCTCACCATTCTACACGGAATTAACATACGGTGACACACACTCAAAAGAAGCTCTTTAGTCATGGAAGAATTTCTGGTCGGTGCCTCACATGATATGAAAATGGGTAGTCTCCACTAATGATTGATCAGCAACTCTAATAACGCACTTCTCCCTGCACCAAATTTGCATCACCGGCATGATTAAATCCATTATTTAACACTCTAACAAGCAAGAAATCGAACGTAGTTCCCTAACATTTCCAAGTTCAATTATGTCGGTCAGAATTCTCTATGTAGTCATACCTAGAAGTATGCTAGTGACTCTAAAATCTCTAAAAGTTGAAAGTTTTATGCAATTTTTTTTTTTTATGCAAAAAAATATATGCTTAGTATATGCTTAGCCACTCCCCCACACTTAAACCTTACATTGTCCTCAATGTAATTGTATCCTCCTAGTAAAGTCAAGGTGGGAAATCCTAATATGAAATGAAACAAGAAAATAAACATAAAAAAACAAAAAGCAAATAAAAATAAAAGGATAAGAGATACAAAACCGGTGGGTTGCCTCCCACTTAGCGCTTGTTTTAAAGTCGACGGCCCGACATGGCTCTTGTAAGATTCATTCCCCATATACTAATAATCGGAAAATTTGGGGATCCTCCCATAGTACCTGTTTTGCATACAATAACTCCATACAAATGTTAGTACAAGAAAATAATAGTAAAGTTATCGCCCGATAGAAATTTCCCCCACACTCGGAAGTGTATAAAGAACATAGAATTTTGGAACTTCCATGTATTCCTCTTGGCAAACCTGCATAGTGTTAGCATCAAGTGTTTCCAATGGTGGATATCGAGAAACAAAGTCATTCAAAAATACTTTGGAAGCACATACATTCAAACCAATAAGAGGTAAAGGAGAATAATTAATATGCAAAGGGTTAGACAAACCTTGCACAATTTCTTGCATTACGGTATCTTCTTCATTCTTAAAAAATTCGAGTGAATTACTTACCTCTTGCATATCATGGTCCTCTATCAAACCTTGCAACCATTCTTCATCATTTTCTACCTTAACTAAAGTCTCGGCATCATCATAATCATTAGAAAGTTCAATTGGGTCTTCCACAAATTCAATCAATTTGGTTTCATTATCAAGCATCATCTCTTCAACATCTTCATCATCGGAATCGGGCCATTCTTCTCTCATAAAATCTTCTTCGGTGTAAATTGTAAGATCTTCTTGTGAGGGTGTTACACCGTTTACAACAATAGGTAAGTTACACCCAATCTCCTCCTTTTGAATAGGTGAAGGATCGTTATTATGATCCGGAGTTGGAATAACTTCCTCATTGTTGCAACGCTCATACACTTCCGTGGACTCATAATTTTCCCTAAGGAATTTTTTCCAAGCACTAAATGCATCTTCCTCAAGCTCTACCTTTTGAATAGGTGATTTATCATTATTAAGATCAAGGCTCGAGTAATCTACACTAGCGTCATCAAAAGTCTCTAAAGGTTGGTCCTTTTCAACACAATCATCTTCACTTTCGGAATCACCATAATAAGAATCTTCATCGGTTTCATAACCTTTATCCCGACGTCGTTTAAGTTCCATATGAATGGTCCTACTAATTTCTGCGACAAGCTCTTCCGAGTCTCCATCATCTTCCAATTTGTATAACTTTTGTGCAAGTTTACGGACATTAACACGCTTACCACCGTGTATAGAGTTTCTAGATTGTATATCCTTAAAAAGTGAAGGAAAAACACGATGAAGAGGAGTAAATTCCCAACTCTCCGTCTGCACATTACTAGAAAACAATGTATTAGAAGCATAATTATCCGTCCATCCTTGTAATTGTCCACTTACATACCCGTCATAAGGTTGTTGATATGTATGAGAATATCCATAAGGCTCCGAAGGATTTTGATCATAGCCAAAATATTGGTTTTGATTGTATCCTAAGAATTGTTGGAAGTTGTCATGATGTTGAGGTTGAAAATCGTATTGATTGTTGTAATATGCTTGCTCTTGTCCACCATACATGGAAAACCGGTACCTGAAAAACAATTCTCAAACACTAAGTTAGATACGATAAAGAATCCAACAAAGCAAGAATAAAGCAAAAAGTAAAAAGAAAACAACTAAAATCATCCGATGCTCCCCGGCAACGGCGCCAAAATTTGTACGCGTGTCGTAACCACAACAAATTAATTAATACTTTACTACCTAATTAACAAGTAATATAGGGAAGTCAAGGTCGATCCCACGAGGAGCACGAGATTCTAGTTGTAAATTTGTCACACAAAGGGGGGTATTGATTAAGAATTTGAGAAAATAAATAAAATAAACAAAGCAATTAAAAGGAAATCAATAAGAGAGATGAGATCAAGGAATCCTTCTTCGCTGCAAAACAATGATTAAAATTATGTTCTTTTCCACTTATTATTAGTCACAGATTATCACCAACCGTAGGATAGCAGGTTCGCTTAGCTAACCCCAAAATTCCTTATTTCACTGAGTAACAAAGTTCGCTTAGTTATCAGATTCTATTCAAAAGAACCACCTTGAGGTTCGCTTACAAGATGTAATTCCCCGAACGCATTAAGATTTATGAATTTAGGTATAGTACTAGTAGTTAGACTCGGTTCGCTTGGTCCACTTTCTAGCGTTGTTTTCACACACAATTGCTCCACGGAATCCCTCCGCAAGGTCTCGTGTTTTCTACCTGTGTAAAGAGTCAAGAAACTATTAGGTATTCCCTAACTTTCACTAGCTATATATCAAATTAACAAATCAATTTAGTATGCATCCTAAACAACTTATCAATCAATCATAAACACTCTTAATAGCAAAAACAAACGATAATCATGTGAAAATTCAAAGTAGATTTAAAACAAAACTCAAAACATGTTAAGAACTAGGAATTCATCCTCAATCAAATTAGTTACTCATATTAAGGAGTTCACACAAAGAGAAAAGTATTGTGTGTGCAAAAGTATTATAAAGATGTGTATGGAAGTGTAGAAGTTCTTCTCTATTTATAGGCTTTAATGTTCTCCATATCTTCTAAGGAATAGAATCCCTTTCCTTTTGTAGCTCAATTTCCAAATCCAAGCCTTTCTCAAATCTTCCATCTCCTCTTTCCATATTCCAACCAAATTCTTCATTCAATTCCAAGTCCAACTCTTCACATCCCATGAGAGAAATCCACATAAAATTCTGCAACTTTTGCTCGCCGAAAAACTGGGTTTTTGGCCGGAAATACGCTGGAATCCATCACCGCCGGCAACCTGAAAATTCTCCTCCGGTAAGGAATATTCTATTGGTCAACCGTTATGACTAACGGTCAAACAAGTCAACCGTCAGTCAAACTGTTAGTCAGTGGGTCAAGATAAGGTAAAGTCAGACACCGAGTTAGCTCGAGTTAGCTGTCTTTATTGGCTGACTGGTCTGAATCGCTGGTTTGGATCGGTCATCGGGATCCTTTGAGTCAACTCACGGAATAGAAATCCGGCCGAGTTCCATTTATTTACAGGACTTCCCAGGCCGAATTCAGGCCGATCTTTTCTGTCTTCTCCTGTGACAACCTACACATACATCTAAAAATTCAAGCACATTTTCCTTCTAGTGTTACATTCACCATTGCAGACCGCAAACCCACCTTCGATTCAATTAGCAGCAGCAGTTCTTTTGTAACTCAGAACAAACATACCCAGCTT